>JBBMJY010000007.1:21828729-21846083 GCA_037833715.1 Toxotes lorentzi | reverse complement strand
TGTGTGTGTGTGTGTGTGTGTGTGTGTGTGTGTGTGTGTGTGTGTGTGTGTGTGTGTGTGTGTGTGTGTGTGACAGGGTGGGGGGGTTACAAGGCAGTGGGAGTGAACGAGTGTAGAGTTGGAGTATGGTTGTAGGGTAAGGGGCGTAGAGGGGACATACTAAGGCCTTTGTGTGCATGTGTGTGGGGGAGTCGCATCATCCACCACCTCTCCCGCCCTTGGACACTGACCTCTTTGGAGGATTCATATTAAAAAGTCCAGCCCTGTGAAGATGACCCCCAAGACTAATCCTGTGACCTCCAGCGCATTAAAGTGACCGTTAGTGGACATGGCAAGGACAGTCTGTCACTTCAGACTCCCAGTGGAAGGATGGTGGTGTGTGTGCGTGTGGTCAGTAGTTGTATGTGGGAGTGGGGCACTGAGTGCAGCACAGAGGCCCACAGCAGGACAAACATGGTTGAAACCTGATGATGTGGTCCAGAAGAAGGTTTTGGACATGTGTGTCAGCTTTACTGTTTGTAGCCTAATCTCTGCTGAGTTTGGTGTGGCAGGAATTCTGTTTTCTCCAGCATGTCATGGTGTGTCATACCCAGCTTCCACATTAATATCCGTGCTATATTTAAAATATTGGAAACGTTCCATATATTTAATAAAGTCCACTTCATTGACTATGTTGTATCAAAAGTACTTTTGTAGGCTGTAAGAACTTCCCAAACAAATTTTAACAAAGTGAATCACCACAGAGTCATCCATGAATGTGACTATTTTCCCTCTATTTATAATCAGCCGTGGACAAACCCTGGGTACAGCGCTCAGACCTGAGGGAATCTTTTTATAGCTTCTGAAGTCTGTAACCAGCCACACATTTGGTTGGTTTTATTCAATGACAGGTCAAAGCACTGGCTTGTCGTCTTTGCGACCTGGAGACATCTTCTGAAGCTCTTGAACGCCACTTTATGTGGTGATAAAAAAAAAAAAGAAAGAAAAAAAAAAGGGCCCAATAAAGCCTTCTCAACGGCGGCAGATCCTCCCATCGCAGCAGTCCTTGTTAATCACAGTAAACAGTTGGAGATCCTTTCAAAGGGGATTATATCAGGGTCAGGAGCATTTGGACCTTAATTACCCTTAACATAATGTTTGACCATTCTGTTACCACTGGGGAGGGCAACACTTATTAAGGGGACATGGGACTAGGGGTCACTGGGGTTACTCAGGTCAACGCTGCAAGCACGGCCCACCCCCTACCCCGCCCACCCCACCCCAAGCCCAAGCCAAATTCTCCCACATTTCAGTGAATGAACCCAGCTAAGGATCTCTGAGCCTACCTCCAACAACAGTGATGTGAGATGAGCCCAGAGAAGGACTCGTTCGTTTAGGAGCGGAAGGATTTGGACACTGACGCTGGTTGTTGCTGTTATTATCACCATCTCAGGCAGCAGGGCTCAGCCACACACGATTTAGGGGCAACTGCAGCCAAAGGGTTAAAGGTCACTGTTTCTAATCCTCAGACTAGAAAGATACATCTGTACATAAGAGTACCGCATTGTTTCATTTGTATATGTTACATATAAAACAGATTTAAAGCTCTTGTTGTGTTATATGCACATGCTCTTGGTCTTGCTCTTTATGGACCTGAAATCCTGATGTATTTCTCTTTAAAAAGAGAAGACAGAACTAATAACGATTGAGGAGAACCGCTATAAAACCACTATGAAAAGCACTTTGTACAGCTGACCGAAATCCTAAAGCAAGACATAAATGTTTTAGCTCACCACAAGCAAGCTTGTACTTTAGCTTGGCTGCGAGGGTCTGCAGGATGTAATTTCTGTCTGCTCCTCATGTCTGCAATTGCCCAAAACTGCCCCTAAATATATGACAGACTGTACAGACCCGGCGCACTTAAAACGTCCCAACTGCTTATATGTGGAGTGCCTCAACATACATCACCCTCCACAAACATACTCTTATGTTTTGGTTTTTTTTTGCTGCCGAGTTGCTGCCTAATTGGCTCTTCCCTGTGAGAGTAACTCAAACAATGACAACATTTCTCTCAGTGATCGATGTGTGCAGCATTCATGCACAGGACAGAGCGAGACATTTACAAACGGGGTGTAATCATCAGATGGGAATGAACTTTACCAGTGGAAAGCGGCCTCCGCCTCCCACACTCACGTTTCAAGTCTGATTACTGTTCTCTACAAGACACCTTCATTTTATCATATGGCCTCTTTAGCTTAGAAAACCCTCAGAAGTCTGTGAAATATAACTTTGTCTTGCTCTAATCCAGACCAGCTCCCAGTCCACTATCTAACCCAGACAAAAAAAACAAAATAAAAACAAGCTGATACAATTGAAAGCTTGTATCTCTCAGGGTGTGGAGTATACAGCATGTACACATGGAGAGACACAGGCAGAATATGAAGCAGATAATATACAACAAGAGGATACATGGTATGCAGTCAAAACTTCCAATCTCCTGGTGGCTACTACCTGTTTACATTCTGTCAAGGTCATCTACAGAACAGAGCACATTCCCATGTAAACACATAATGTAGTGCTGTGTATCATGGGAGTTTTTAGCTTCTCTGTTGCAGTTTTTTTTTTTTTTCAAGAAATATACGCCAGTGAGCCAAACCATTGTCACGACTCCACAGATGGAGCAAATAACACTGAAAATCTTGAAATAACGGTGAACGCCAAGGTCTGGGGTGTATGAAAACCCCTGTTCACTGGCAAAAGTGCCTACCACTGGCACGCAAACATGGAAACTGGACCATGGAGCAGTGGAAGAGGGTTGTAGATGTAGTTCTCGCAGCTTTGAAGACTTCAAACATCAGCTGTGAACATTCTGGTGCCAGATACCACAGGGCACCTTCAGAGGTCTTGCAGAGTCCATGCCTCAGTTGGTTGGAGCTGCAGCACATTAAGCAGGTCATCGTAATGTTTTAGCTTGTCAGTGTAAATATCTGTGGCCAACTGAAATGAAACAAAAACCTTTGTTAGTAGTTGTTAGTAGTGCTCCTATTTCCCTGTTACATTTACTCTGCAGTTTTAAAATGTAAAGGTTAAAATCATTTAAATGTAGTTATTTCCAGTCAGCATTTTTCTTTTTTTAAAAAAATCAATCAATCTGCAGACATCTGCGCTATAATCCACCTGCATTACATAACTCACATGAATAGACGTGAAACTAAATGCTCGACACATCTTGCTGTTTGCCTCCCAAGATGAAGTGTTTTCAATGATCTAATGGGGCCACACAACATTTGCACACGCTCAATAATTTACGCAGAGTAAACAGCCTTTTTTTCAGCGTCACGCTTGAACAGGCAATCACATCATCTCCATCAACCCGTGCACACAACACAAAATCCCCAGTACCGCAAAATGTTGTCCTGTTTGTCATCTCCACGCTCTCATTTGTCAAACTACTAGTGCATAACAATGTGTATCAGAGAATACAAAATAAAAACATCCACCCCTTAGATGACACGAGGGCGAGCACATAATTGGAGGAGTTACTGTAGCTGTAGGGGAGGGATTGAGAAAGGATTATGGAAAGGCAGGGAGGGCTGGAAGGAGGAGAAGGCATGGAGGGAGTAATCTGTAATTAGTTTATAATTGCATCTTAGATGTTTCAAGTTGCCATTATGCTATGATCCATGATTGACAGGGGACATGAATCAACTTAGTGACATATGGTTTTCACATAAACATGGATTTAAAAAAAAACAAAAAAACATGACACATGATGCAAGACCTGTTAATTCCCATGACTTTGCAAGTACTTTTGAGTTTCCATAATAATCAACACGACCACATGAATTATTTGCCTGTTGTTTCAATTTTAAATGTTCTCACGGTCAAACTTACAAACACAAAGCTGTAGCACAGTCAAAACATAGAAGCAAACACCGGCAGTAACATGATGATAGTGTGTCTAATGCTTTTTACGTTTGCAGGGTTATTCCACAAAGTCCTCACAACTAAACAACAGATTACATCATTTCTCTGTGCCTTCAAAACATATCAGTGTGGTGTAGGTTAAACACAACTAATCTGTTCATGTTGGGGAGTGTTTGTCATCATGGTTAAATTCTAAACTATTAGGTTAAGCTTAGGGAGCAAAAGCGGTCAGGGTTAAAGGACAGCTCTGGTTTATTTCACTTTAGGTTGTAATTCCACACATCATCATGATAAAGTTTCACAGGTCATTCCCTCGTTTTGGCTTCAGTGCCGTACTCGATTCATGTTTCGTGCCCATTGCTGTCAGTGTCAGCTGACTTGTCCTGATGGTCAAGACACATGCCCTATTATACAAAGTCATGTGTCATATAATACAAAGTGACATGCTCTTTAAGAGATGGAGTTATGGAGAAAGGTTGAAGGTTTTTATCTGTTGCCACAACACGGTCATCATCTTTCCACAGTGCAGTGGCACTGGAGCTTAAGAAGCTCCTCTTTCTTAAGTTTTTGCTTTGTTTTGTTTCTCTTGCTGAACCACTGGACACACTGTCTGTCTTCCTGTATTGTGCATCTGCTTGGTGCAGACAATAGAGTTAAAATAGGGAGAGAATCAGGCTGAGCTCTACTACAGAAGGGTCAAAGTTAGCTAAAGATCACGGTTGTGGCAAATAAACGATGGTTACGGTCAGACAACTGAAGGACTTGTCAGAGGTCACAGAGAGATAGTGGTTATGGGTTACAAAAAGGTGAACTCACTGAAGATGAGTTATTTACAGGTCTGTGGCAGGATGTGGACTCAGCTACCTGCCTGACCACCACACCAAGCTCCTTTATTCTTGCCTTCCTACATATAGGGCTTTACTTCCTGAACATGTCCATTATGGACATAGTTCCCAGGGTACTGGGCTGATCCACCTGATGTTCCCAGGAGGTTTTGTGGTTCTATCACGCTAGTTCCATATTGACTCCGCACAGACATTAGTCAGTTCACACAGCTTCTGGAGGCTCTTGTTAGTTAAATACAACACATACATAAACATTTGACAAATAATTCTTGTTTTTGTTCGTCTCTAGACAACAGACTCCAACAAGTCAGGTTGTTCAATCTGTTAATCATAAAAAAAAGAATTAATTGAGAGGGACAAATTTGGCTTTGGGTGACACAGTGCTGTCCCTGGCTGATGTCTGAGAGGGAGTCAGTCTGGCAGGAGCAGCCTCCAGGATTAATATGTTTAACTGACCGCTGGAACATACACACTTCAGCATGAAAGATACCTGACTGTAGCTTAAAAAGCTAGAATTGTGGCACGATGCTGGAACGCCCTGTCGGACATTTGTCAGGGAATCAAAATGAATAAACGTTTGTATTAACGGAGCAGAGACGGGAAAACTTTTATGATGGTGCCACAAGGGAAATTGACAACATATAAGGCATTCATCAGAGTCTCGGGAGCAGTTGCAAGAAAAACATTTTCCCCTAATGAAAATGACAAAAGTGCTAAATGTGTACAGTGAGGTGCTGTTTTAGAAGCTGCTTTATGGCCTCCCTTTAATTTTACATGAGACATGGTGGCTGGAGCATACAATGAAATAATGAACAGATACTGGGGCTGCATTTAAACTGAAGCCTTTTTTTCCCCCCACACACTGCCAGGACAGGAAGAGTGGAGCTTTGACTCTTGTCCTCATAAATCTATCACTGGATCTGTTAAGTGATCCTAAAACAGGCACAGGGGCTTTTGTTTGTCTTTTGGTGAGCTTTACAGTAGTTGATGATGCTGAGATTGGAGTAAATTAAAGATTTTATGCACTGTGGTCTGCATGGTTTTTATTGCAGCAGTGGAAATAAGCATGCAAATGTTTCCAGACCCACATTCCTCACAGGTTCACAATGGAACAAACCACATTACAAATATTAATCTGTGTATTAATGAATTCCCGGTGGGATCTTCCAAAGAGGCAAGGACAAAATCACATTTTGTCATCAGGTTTTCCATGTTAGTTCACAGGCCAAGAACAATTAAGAGCGAGAAGGAGAATGGACATATTGTCTGGCTGCTTGGCACTGGCAGCAACTAAATATTTGTGGGGAAAATCCCTCTTATGGTAAAATTCAACACTTGTTGTAAGTCAAACACTGAAAAGCTAATCCACAGTTGATGCAGTGGATACTGTACAAGCAGTACTTTGTGTGTAACAAAGGCCGGAGCATAATGCAGCTCTGCAAGATCCCATCATCACATTGTCCTGCTATTGTACTGTATAGAACCAATTTACAATACCTGACATACTTTCATCTGCTCTTTACTTATATGCGTGTCAGAGTTAAAAGAACAGAAAGAACAGTAATGGTTCAAGCACACGCAAGAGCACACAAGTGCATACATATGTGTGTGCCTATAGATATTATTTATATGGTATGTTTGCACTGTTCAACAGCTATTATGAATGTCAGTAATGAAACTGTAATACAGTAGCATTAACGCACTCAAGGGCACTCTATACTGTGTGAGTGCTGATTTACATCCATGGTACATTAGTCAAAGGTCTTTAATTCTGAAGTAGTGTGAACACAGTTAAATGTCAACTAGGAAAGAGTTCTGGCAGCCAAACAGTTTAATTTTCTGTAATATGAGACTTTCTGTCCTCACACTGCTAAGATCTGCGTCATCTCCATCATTAAAGAGGAGCTGCTGTCACAATCTGAAAGAGACAAGGATAGAGTTGATGTAAATTGCTGATTGTCATGCCACATAGTGGCAGCGTTTCAAACTTTAAGTCACTGTTTACTCTGTACATACTTTCTTTGAATCCTTTCTTTGATTTTCCACTCACTACTATCTGGGAAACACCACAATCTAAAGATCTCATAGAAGCTTTGACATTATTAGTAACACATACTGTGTCATCATAAAATATACGTTGATACAGTGCCTGACTGACAGTCCTTTCTCCAGCTGACAGCCACTGGTCTGGGACCAGATCCTGACAACCAAACCATTTCTACAAGTCTACAACATGTCACATCAGGCACAGGTGAGCCATGAGACAAAAGGCCAGGGAGGAATTTAGAATTGGGAAGTGAGCAGGAAATAGGGAGAGACGGAGGGAAAGGCCTCAGAGAGCTTGCCTATGGTTTTCATAAAGGCAAGCTCTCTGATCGCCAGTGTCAAAGTGACAGGGTCTTTTATGAGCACTTGGCGGGTCCCCGCCCTGGTTTGTGTAGCCAGGCAGTGATAGCAGTGCCTATTGTTGGGCTACGGGGAGAGGAGCTGCCCTGTGCTATTGAGAGGGGAGGGGCCCAGCTCTGCTTGCCCGCCCTGTGCAGTGTGTTGGCTGAATAGGCAGCTAAGGTGTCCATGCCCCCCAGTGCCCTTCAGTGTGGGAAAGCTGGCGCAGAGAGCACCTGCAGCATCTTCACAGCGGCTGACAGAGGATTGCGTGCTAGCTAAAGACGCACAGGCCACCGTGGGGTGACACTCCATGCTGACGGGTACAGTAGGAGTGTCACACTCCCATGCTGTGTTAACATCTCCTATCTGAGATCAAACAGATCAAGTTCACATGCGCTGCACAGTACAGTACATGCTACATTGTGCAAATTGGCACTGTGCATGCAGTGATATGGATTGCTGTGTACAAAGCACAGTGACAGTGTAATGTGACACTCTGTACAGTACAATAAGTATACAATCACCACACATGCACGTACACAATCATATCAGCGCACATGTGTACATTTTATACAACAACAAATTACAGTACATAATACAACATGCCTGTAAAGCTTTGGAAAACTAACACATTCAAATCAGATAAGATTACCAGTTTCCAAAGCTCTTAGGGAAATATAAACTACATTCACACCTCAAAGAAAAAAAAGAAACAGAAAACAGCAGGTTTCAGCCTTAAATGATATTTAATAATAGTAATTTTCATAGTCATTTTAACAGCATGTAAACCTGCGACCAGTGTCAGCAACTGAATAAAATGCCATCCCCACTCTTTAATACCGACTTACTGCATCAATCAGTCTCTCATATATTGCTGGGCATGTCCCATGTGATGTGTCTGTGTTACAGCATTGCCATTCCTGGCATTCCTCCCTGGAACACACAAATAGGACCCCACAGAACGGGATCAGGACTGCAAAACAAGACAACATTCCTGAGGCAAGTTTTGACAAAAAAATACTCTGCTGCTTTATATACCTTTAAGTAACACATGGAGGAGCGATGGATGTCTTTCAGGGATTGCTCCCTGTCCGGACACATTTTGACTCTTACAGGGGGAAAGAAAGCTGCTTTTGTTTTCTTTTGGCTAATCTTTTACAGGCAGTATCTGTCTTTCTGTCTTCTTCCTCAGTGCAATGACTCTCTGATAGTTGACCAAGAAATGATTCCACATGAGGCTGTTGTAAAGTATGGAGGGAGATCACCTCTTCCTATAGATGTGGGGCAGAAAAATCTCAAATGTTCCACTTGATATTTATAATATTTATTATATATATTTATAATGTTTCAACATCTTTGGGTGGATTAATATGATCAGTCATTCTCTGAAATGACTCCTGATTGGTCACCGCTTTTTCCAGAGCCAAGCAGCTTGAACTAACTTGTTTTCTGTGCGTGTGCGTGTGTGTGTGTGGGAGGGTGGGGGACTTGACAGGGCTCACCACAGTGTGGCTGTTGTTCCAGCGCCCAAAGATTACAATTGACCAGCCACTCCTGTCGGGGCTTAATGACTGAACACTGCAAAAGCCAGCAGCAGGGACACTTCCTGAACAGCGCTGGGTTAGCCCTAATTGGTTCTGGCACAGCAATCCTTACTGCTTATCTCAAAGCCAGCTGAGAAAAATCACCTGTGAAGTGTGAATCAAAACATACTGATTGCAGGAAATTCAGACTGAGCAACGTACCTGATGAAAAGGCTTCTTGTTATGGGAGCGTGATCAGTCACAGATCCTGTTCTTCATGAGGTCGAACTGCTTAATTGCTGATGTGACTATATATATTCCATATAAGATGCAGGATTGTTTTAGCAAACATTCTTGATGGAAAGGTCACTTGTTTCAGCACTAATTCAGCCTCCAAATCAGGCTTTGGAAATAATAAGAAATAATAACATTTGAGGAAATCATGGAATCTCCTTTTTTACAATAGGACCCAGCCAACACATGTCCAAGCTCAGAGTCAAATGGGGGACTGGGGGGGTTTGGATGGGAGGTCCAGGGGATTTGGGTAAACCATCTGTTGACCAAAGCTTTTGGGAAAGAGCACTAATATGGATTTAGGATATTATTCTCTCTGCAGGTGGGATGGTCAAAACCCCTGTGGATGTCTCTGGGAGGAGGGCTGAGCCTTTGGAATAATAATGATAATAAAAAAAAAGATTTCAAAAGAGGGACAGAGCAGAATAGAGTGGACAAAGATGCTGCATTACTGAGCTTTTCCCTAATCCCCACAGCTCATTCATAACTCAGCAGAGTCAGGTATGAGGCTTCAACAATGGGACGGAACAAAAAAGCAAAACCTCATCAGAGGATCAAGACAATTTCTCACTGCAATTATCCATATATATTTAAGGTGGTGTTTCCTTCCTGTCACATTCCTCACACAGTCAGAACAATCTGCACATGAACCACATGAACCAAGACAGCAGTCAGGGTAGACTTGGGTAAGCTCAGAGCCTGACCCTTGTATCGGGTAGAGAAAGACTGGAATTAAGAGCTCTCTGTGGTTCTTTAGCCGCCGTGCGTTATTCCAACAGTAGCCGTCTTTACTGGGCTTAACAGTGATTTGCCCCCTTTTGCTTATTTGTTTGTTTATCGGGATTGTACAATAAAGCTCTAAGGCACTAGGTGCTTTCACTGTATCATGGGGGGAAGATGCACAGCTGCTCACATCTGCACCAAGAACAGAGAGAGGACCACGCTATCAGCCACAACACTAAAAACCGATCACTGGTTTTAAAATAGGGATGTCTCATACAATTTTTTTTATAAAATCATAATCTGCTTAAACTCCCAGAATAAACTGACTTCCCTGCGACTGTCTAAACATCAGTTCAATCTGCTACCTACAGCATGTATGCCAAAACAAGCCATTAAAGGTATTTGCCGAAACTACTTGACCCAGGACTTCACAAACCACAATCTAAGCGTTTAGAGAAAAATGTATTTTTGATAACACATATATTGCAGTCTTTCATGTCAAGTAATTCACAGCAATTGCCCAAAAGAAACCAACTGGACTTTGTATGCAGTCAGGTAAGGAGGGTCCAGACAGAACGATAAAGCATCTTCAAGACTATGGCATTTAGCAAGTCCAGTTGCTTTTTTTTTTTATTCTGATAAATTCACTGTATACCGAGCTGTTGCACACAAAATACTACAATTAGCTTTAAAGTCCAGTATTTCTATGAATTCAGTATTAGAAGAAAAATAAGAGGGGTACCAGAGTTCCATACCCTGAGGGTGATCACCCGAGAAAGAGGTGGTGACGATGGGAAGCTCTTTCACAGCTCCCAGTCCGTAAATTACAGCTTCTTGCTAATCCGGCTCTGATCCCACCTACCCCCACCCCGGCAAACCCCCTCCCACCAATCCATTTCCCAATCTGAGTGACTGAGTGATTCCAGGAAACATCTATTTTGAGGAACAGATTGTGACACTGTTGTTGACACAGTGCATTAACGTGGAAGTGGGAATAGGAATGGCTTACACACAGTATTGCTTACCACAGAGCAACTGGCTGTCATGGTCCCTTTCCTATTCTGATCTGTCATCTTTAAAAACAAACTGTATTTCACACACACCTGCAAAAACAGATGACGAAAGCAAGACTAAGACTAAAAGCTGCGGCGTGCTTCTCCGAAATTTTCCAAACCAAGTCTTCTCTGAAAACTGAAAACTACTGTTTGAAAACACACTGCTGAAGCATAAATCGCCTTTGTGTCGTTTTCCAGGTAAGTTTCCAGGTGTAGCATTTTTTTCTCCTCACTGTGGTCCACCAAAATGTAATGGGCTCATTACTGCCCCCTGGGCACCCACTGGTACTCGACAGCTGGTGAGAGCTCCAGCTGTAATGGGTATTTTTCAACCAGCAGCCAAGAGAGGCAACACTCTTGTAAGGATGAAGACTAACAGGTTGGTGTGGTTAACCACCTACCTACCTGCATCCATTAAAGGACAGTCCACAGCAGTTTGCTTTTCTATGGGACCTTCTGTCTCCCATGCATTGATGAGACAGTTGTCAAATGATGATGATGATGATGATGATGACATGATAATAAAATTTTGTGGTGGCAGTTTCAGTTGCTGTTGACAAAAACACAAATGCATCGCATTGTTGCAACAAATAGGTAATTGTTGACACATTTCACTCTAACTCACAAGTCACCTCTTAGTGGTGCCAAAGTCAGTAGGATTCATCCTCTGGGTACCGTGAATATTTCATGACAACCCATCCAATTGTTTGATCTTCCAACCATCCCTTGAACCACAGCACTAGGGTGGCTAAAAATACAGAATTTCAAAAACTGAAACAAAGGATCTACGTGGGTCTCAATCTCACTTGGAGAAACAAAGCTCTTTGACAGATGAATTGCTCATAATTAAGCCATTAAACATGCATCTCATTCAAGTTATTTGTGGGGGTCTTTGCAGTTAATTCATGGTCAATAAAGATGACTTAAAGCCTGATTAGTGGACTTTGTACCCATTAGATACAGGATCTGGCTGGGGGTGAGCCCATGCATAAAGATATGTGAATCCAGCCACTTAAGGGGCTCTGTGGTTTTGGGCTGATTAGTTTTGCGGATGCCCTTCCTGATGCTGTTGGGATTTCCTGCTGCTTTCCGGTAAACTACACAACATCGGTCATATGCTGCAAGAAAAAAAGTCCTATCCCAGTAAGCATCATTTAACAACTTAGATCATACGACTATAATTTAACAACCTGGATTTTTAGGCTAACTTCTGAACACGTTTTCTGTAATCTCTTAGTCAACTTTATTTTTTATTGCATAGTCGATTTTTGGTAAACTGCCACTTTGAATATTTGGAGTCCTCTGTATTAGTCAAACAAGGAAGACCACGTCAAAGTAAAATGTGAGCCTGACAAGCCAGGACAGGCGTGCTGATCAGGGACACCTGGGACAGTCCTATTGACCATGCAGCTCTCAATGAAACAAGACAAGGAAATAGAGTCTCTCAAACTGTAATTCAGAATAATCGGCCAATGTCCTCCAGGAATGGTTCTTTTTGATTGTGTAATTGTTTGCAGACATGCGGGTGAACTAACTGGAATCTGGTTAGATATTTCTCCCGGGGATTAACAAGGAGCACGTGGGGAGGAAACCCAAGAAGGGTTTTACAATCTGGACATAGAAACAGCTTGTCGTTATAACAGAAAAATGGCTGATTGCCATCTTGTTGAACTGCAGAATATAGTCGAGCAAGCTGACTGATTTATAGTTTTGATCAAACATTTAAGACACATTTAGCTCTGAGATCAGTGTGTATGACTCATATAATGTGCTATAACAGACTGAATTGTTAAGATTTTTCCAATATAGAGTCTTTTATTTTAGTCTGCTTTACTGTGGTGGTATACCTTTGGCGAAAGCTGTTTTGAACTAAAGGTGCCAACCCTCACTTGGCAGCTATGTCTCAGTATCGTGTACATGTCACAGTCGATAACTCTGCTCCCTTCACAACTCAAAATAATTTTGGCAAATGAGGAGAAATTATTTTTTTTTAATTTTAATCATTCTTACTATGAATAATAGTATCCTGTGTGAACACAGAACCATCTGTGTCTTACACCAGCTTTGTTTCTTTTTTTTTTTTTTCAGATGCCTGTACTCTTTTCTCACTAGCTGATGTAACGTACCTTGATGAAAGGATCACAATTTAGCAACGTTCACATCAAAATGTGACGACAGCTCTGAGATTGCTTGCATATGTTTCCAGGCCACAATTAATTAAATCTGATCAACCCACGCAGTCTTGACAAAGCAGATTATTACCTTGATTTATTTATTTATTTATTGAGAACCTAAGATTTGAAACCATCGCATCTTGGGAGCCATTGAGGCCCCATAAGAGTCATCAGAGTCACATGAGTTAAGTGGAGAATTTGTTTCAAACTGTGTGGTGAGGATGGAACTGGGCTGCTAAGTAAGCCTGACTATCCTTTAGTTGTTCCAAACAAGCTGCCATTGCTGCTCCTGTAAACACATATCATTTCCCAGGTACCAGAGAGTTTTTCCCCTGTAATTCTTTCCCCCTGCTGTCATGAATTTAAAACAGCAAATGTAAAACTTAAATGAAACGGGAACAGGTTGAACCGCTGCTGTGTTACATCAATCAAAAACAATAACAGCGACATGGAAATAAATGAGTGATGACATGATAATAAAATTTTGTGGTGGCAGTTTCAGTTGCTGTTGACAAAAACACAAATGCATCGCATTGTTGCAACAAATAGGTAATTCCCCACTATCCAAGACAAACATTAGTGGTTTTCATGAACAAAAAAAAACAAAACAAAAAAAAAACAATCACAAACAAATGTAGGGCTGTTGTGAATTCTTTACTCATTGTTTAAATTACTATTTTTGCATTGGTACAGGGACACATGGACTCAAGTGAGTCATGTGTTTGTCCATGAGGACATCACCTGGCATCACACTGTCTCTGACAGGACGTGTTCGCACACGTCAACTATCCCCTGAGTTTTGGTTACGCCCATACAGCTCTATCTGGAAGTCTTTCCCTGCTTTGAGCTCCTTGGGAGTAAACAGCCAAATGTACAGTTTTGTAAAAAATAAAGAAAGAAAGAAGAAAAAAAGAGCCAGGACACCAAAACGCAGCGCTGGGAGCTTATTGAGTCATATGATGAAAAAGAGAGAACTCAGCCTTGAGGTCCCACACTCTGGTTGGAATAGATATTCCAAAACAGTAAAGGTTGCTGCTTGACTACAGACAACCACACTTCCAAATAGAACACGCTTCCACCTAGCAACACTGAAAGATAAGCATTTTGCTATGCACAAGGTATTTGGCGTATGTGTTATGTACATATTACTGGAATCAAGCCGACCAAAGTAGTAAAGCCCCTGGGAGCAAGGATGAGACAGTTTGAAGTGAAAACTGCCGCACACAGTACTTTGTCTCATGACATGCCATCACAACACACACACACACACACACACACACACAATCAGCCACCTCATGATATGATGCACAAGTGAATTCAACATCCCTAAATGTTGCTGGCTGCAGCTCCTGTATATCAGTGCTGTGTATCAGTGCCATGGGTTACCTGAGAAGCTGTGATGTGACATTGGATATAAAGAGGAATGTGAATAGTGAAAATTGCTGTCAGTCACACAGTGTCAAAGGTTTCTTTCACCAGCAGTTTGTGGGCCACCATTCAGGAAAATGTCAGGCTATTACCAACAGACGCTGGCTGTCACTCTTTTCCTTTCTGTAGCTCAGAATAAAACTCAGTATCAAACTGTCTTTGACAGTTTAAAGCATAAGGATTGGGCTGTTCTATACTTTTCCTCTTATCAATAAATCCTGTGAAAATACATGTAACAACAGTGAATTGATCCTAAAAACAAGTTCTGTTTGTGCAGTCAAAGCCTGTTGTGTCTTATTCCTCGGTGCTACAGAGCTCCATTGGTGTCCTAAAACTATTAAAAACACATCAGTGAGCCGCTCTGTTACACTGTGTTACACCATTACCGTGAAGACACACTGGAGTGTGACTCATTTCCACACACACCGTCTTACAGCTGGAAATACTCACTAGGACACCAAACATGCATTAATTTGCTGCTGAAAACAGTCCCAAGCATATGTCAACGAATTCTGTGAAAAGACCAGAAACACCAATGAAATGATCCTATTAAGTATTACCTGTGTAGACAAAGCCCAGCTTATTCCTCTGTGCCAAAAACAATTCATTGGGCTGTCTTTAATACTCCCCTATTCTCTCTGTGGCAATCAGCTCAAAGAGTATTGGTTCACAAAGACATAGTTTTATTTTTAAAAGGGCTCGGTCATTTCCTAAAAGAGTGGGCACAGTAGTTTTTGACCAACATTACTCAAACTGGAGAAAAGTTTTGTTGGGAATTTTCAGCCGTGGAGTTGCATACACTTTGCTCTGAGAAGTATTTAAGGCAGCAGAATGGTGTTTGTGGGATTGGATGTAAACAAATGACAGTGGGGAGTAATTTCTTCATGGTAATGAAGAATGTGCCACCCAGAGCAAAAGTGTGGCTCATTGATGATGAGTGCTTTTATTGGCTTGTTTTTTTTAATACTTAGCAGAATACATTTCTTGTGTTTTTGGTTTCTTCTTTGAATTTGTTGGCAGTAACAATGTAACAGAATACTGTCAGTCCTCTGCACTCAAATGAAGCTGGCGTCCCTTTTCCTAAATGAAATGAACGATAAAAGTTAAACCCTCTGAAATTTAAATGAACAACTCAAAACATGCTCCGTATAAACACCCCCCACACACACACACCACCCCACCCCATACACATATACACACAAACAAAACACTATTTGCTGTGAATGTCTTGTTTCAACCTGAGCAGATTATCTCACATTATACTCCCTGATCTTGGGCTTTCACACACTTCACACCTGGAGATACTATTTTATTATTAACAGTCAAGAGCACAGAAATAATTCAGCACAGAACATGTTTCTGTCATACTTAAGCCAACAGATGGCATCGCCATTTCTGTTTATTAAATCACATTCAAGTAGTAAGTGAAAAAAGCATAGTACAAGCTGTTAACAAAATCTGTTCAGGTAATTCAGCAAGTGGCTCAAGAGCCCCCATCCAAATGAAAGCCAGTCAGGCCTCCAAATCAACAAGTGGGGTATCAAGAGTGCAAGACAGTCCTAATGTGCCTCTAAATATCAAAATGACACACCAAAATGAAAATGTAAAGTGATAAATATTCCCCAGAAATGGTCATTCAAAATTCCCAGGAAATCTTTCAACCATGGTTTAAAGTGATCCTGACACAGAAGAGTTGCTCTATTTCCCTGTTAATGATTGCAGGCCATAGCCATGTCTGAGGGCTTTTTCCAGTGGCTCTGTTAGGCTGTATTTTGGAACAGCGGTGCTTTGTTTACATGACAATGGTAAGATGCTGACGTTTAGGGGGTATGGTGCTTACTATATTCCCCATCTTAGTTTAGCATGTTAGCATGCTGGCACTTCCTAATTAGCACTAAACACAAACTGCAGCAGGGGTGGATGGGAATATCACTAGTTTCACATGAACACGGTCATGAAATACAGGACAAATGACAATTCTGAACTGATAATGGCACTACGTTACAGGGAGGTTACCAAAGTCACTGCATTTAATCCGAAGAGGAACATGAAAGTGTGTACCCAATGTCATGACATCCATCCAACAGTATCACTCAAAACTTATTAGTGATGGCACCATGGACATCGGCACCAAATTTCATGTCAATGTGTTGCAAAGCTGATATATCACGACAAAAACTCTGTCATTATGATTCATCATCTGGGGACCACGAGTGTTTGTATAAAGTTTCATCTTAATCATTTCAGTTGTTGAACCAAAGTAGCTGTCAAGCAGACGAACACATGGAAAACACAAATGAATTAGCGTTTTCTTTTGCCACATCATTTGGAAATTTAGCATATTTGACAAGGTAAGACCTCTTGATCACTTAATTCATTATTGTTATAGTAGTTCCACTTTTGTGAATAAAGTTTTTTCTTTACACTAGGCACAAGAGTTATTACAATGTACAATATGCATGTACAGTGCTGCACCTTCTTTTCTTGGCAACACTGAGGTCACAAGGTCACCTCATGCTGTCACTGGTAAATATTTTCAACACAGGCAACGGTCTGGAACATGCATGAGTAAGGCTTTTTTGTTTAATTCCCAAACTTAATCACCTTGTTTTTTTGTTTTGTTTTTTTACAGATAAACTCATAAACAAAAGCCAGCTCTAACTTATAAGCCTAAACACCACTGCTGCTCTTATTCTCCCTCAAAGCTTACATTTATGACTATGCAATTAATTTCCTGAGGGCAGATTTTCCCTCTCCTTTGAAGTAGGAAACAATATATTTTTTTGTACATTCTTAATACCATCACTTCTAGTTTGGTGAATTTACATAAAAGGCATTTGTGTACAGCACTGTGCAGCAGGAGGGCATTTTTACAGTGGAATAAAACAGCTTTGGCTGCCTTTTTTTTTTTTTTTTTTTTTTCCCGCTGAGGTGGCTGCCCCTGACCTCCCCTTTCTCAAAGCTTCTTGCGCCCTTCGCACTCCTCTCCCCTGCAAAAACCCCACCCCCGTTCTTCTT
>JBBMJY010000007.1:21795588-21828629 GCA_037833715.1 Toxotes lorentzi | reverse complement strand
TCTAGTTTGGGGAAGTTACAGAAAAGGCATTTGGTTACAGCACGGGGCAGCAGGGGGGCATTTTTACAGTGGAAGAAAAAAGCTTTGGCTGCCTTTTTTTTTTTTTTTTTTTTTTACAGCTGAGGTGGCTGATCCTGAACTCCCATGTCTCAAAGCTTCTTGAGCCCTGCGCAATCCTCTACCCTGCAAAACCCCCACCCCCGCTCTTCTGTAGAGATGCCTACAATGGGCCCTCATTCACCCTATCTTCTTTGAAACACCAATAAAATCTTTTACATTTCCTCAGCAGGCAGTTAAAATTCAGCTGACTACTGTGCATTCCCCATGTACTCTGCAGAATCCCTCTGTGTTAAGTTTTCGTTGTTTTCCTGCTGTTGATGTTGTTCCGTGCTTTTACATTTCATTACCCTTGCTTTAACTCTAGTTAACCTAAACAACACAAGCGAAAAAGAAGCTTATTTTATGAGCAGAGCTAAGGATGCCATGTTTGTTTTCCCGGCTCACCTTTTGGCGCTGGGGTGATACTTTTTGACATATGAGAAGGGTGCCAGGCCTTAAATATTTCACAGCTCAGTGGCCATTTGTACAAGCTGTTACGAACACACTTCCCAACTGCCTGAAAGCGTGCTGATCTCATCCTTGATTCTTTTATTTGGCCATTTTTCCCCCATCTGCCTGCTCCTCCTCACTCTTTTTCCTTCATGCTTTCCACACTTGTCTTTTTGTTGTCCCATCTGCCTTGATTCCTTTTTCCAATGCTCTCCTCGTCCTTACCACCTTTCTTTGTTTCCTTGCCTTTATCCCTCACCATTCCACCACTCGACCATTCTTGGCTTGCCTTTTTCCTTCATTCTATGGCTCCCTGCCACCTTCACAACTCTTCCTCATCCCTTCCTTCATAATTCCCCTCTTTGGCATGTCTTTTATTTCAGACCTTTTCCCCATTGCCGGTCTTCAGTCTTCCAGTCATCCCCTTTCCTCCCTCCCTACATCTTTCCCTTCTTTACCTCCCTTCCTTTCCCTATTTCTTCCCTGCATTATCAGTGGTGTTCAATCTTCACCTCCACCCGTCTGTGCCCCATTCCTTCATTCCTTCCTATGTATTCTGCTTTAAATCCAGCCTTCTCAGCCACGTGGCCAACATCATGAGAAAGCCCTCATGACAGTACACTCTGCCAGCTCTGCCATGCGGACAGTTACAACCCAGGGGCAAGCAACTGTTTTGCACTGAGCTGCTTGGGCAGGAATTGTCTCCTATCCTCAGTTAACTCTGTAAAGATTTATTGCCTGTTTCCACTGCAGAACCTTTTCCCTGAACCCAAGAAAACTTTTAGGACCTCAAGAGCTTTAGTTGCACTTCCACCAGAGGACCCAAGGTCTTAATTTAGTCCCTCTTTAGTTCAACAAGTCGTCCAAATTAAAAAAACAAAATAAGCTGTTTGTCCATGCCCTTTGGAACGACACATAAAAGCATTTTCTGATCTGATGTCTTTGTGATCAGGACCATATCATTTGTCATTTCTTCCTTGCCCCAAAAAAGTCCTGGTACCAGGGGCAGTACTTAGCCCAGGGGCTACTGGGTTAGAGTTTGCTATGTTTCAGTGCAGTTATATGCTTGAGTGGGAATAAATAACCATAGAAACAGTTCTGGGATTTTCAACATTCATCTACTTTTGATGTCTCTTTTTCAGCATCCAATTAATCATTAGTTATCCAACTACAAAGAAAAACACAAAGACTCTGCACTGTTGCTCATTATGAGTGGAAACTGCATCTCAGATATTTTTAAGGTACTATGTGTACATTTTTGATGTTATGTATCTACTGGAGATACCATGCTAACCAGTTAGACCCAGCCTGTCCCATCTTGTAATACGACTTTGTACCTTAAGAGGCAATAGTGAGTGACTGCAGTGTCCAATCTGCACATCAACATGAAAGGATAAAGAAATGATGTCTTCCAATCTCTGCCTCTTGGCAAGCAACCATTATCCCAACTATTACCACACGCTCTCTGCAAGAAACCACAATTGGCGGCAACAACAAGAGGTGACAGAAAATGAGGCAAAACAAGAGTTAACACTGGTGTTGCTTTCCACCACTGGAGACAGCTCTTGGCGAGTTAAGGACTGAAGCTTGAACTCACAACGTTTCGTCTAGACTGGTAAATCTAGTTTATGGTAACATTTCCTCCATAGCGATATCAACTACTTATATTGAGCACCTTTAGTTTATTTTTTAATGACATTATTAACCTAATCACTAATTTGCACAATCTTAATAGCTCTTAAACAGAAATATACAAAAGGAGCTTTTAGTTGCTGATTTAGTTCCTCAGTTTTACTCCTTGAACTCAGTTCCAGTAACCACTTATTCTGTACTATATGCACCTGTAAGCCAGTGGTTCTGTTTCTCTGCACTCTTGAGCCCCTCAGAAAAGGAAAACTAAGCAGAAAAAATGCAGAGGAGACATTTCAGAAAGTTATTTTTATATGGCTCTACAGCTGGGTAGAAAATATTTCTTGGTACATGAAGCAGCTGTAATTGTTATGGTAAATCAATCTATTTTACATAACCCATCATGATAAGACAGTGCTACCATTCACACATTTTACTGCATTTTCACTCCAGTCATACTCAAGAACTGAGAGTATCAAGGATTTTAAGAGTACAAGTTCTGACAATAGTTTAGTCAAAGGACTGACAGAATTTGATACAGCACGGTTCAGTTGCTTGGGTGTCAACCACTGCAAACCATGAGGCATTTCTAAAATGAATGCAGCATACAACTTCCTCTTTCCACATGTTAGAACCTGACAGCCAATTGGAGCCATAAAAGTCCACAAGGTTCCCATAGCCAGCAGTTCACGCCAGGCAGACTGTTGTTAATGTTAATGAGGTGTGATGGCAGGCTGCTTGGTTGTCAAGGTCAAGGCTAGCTCTGCAAACAAGACAGAGAAGTAGCAAGGTCTACAGACAAGTGACGGCGCACTTCAATGCTCCTATTACAAAGCAGATGGGAGGAGAGTTTTGTCCTTGTATCTTGCCTGGATAAAGACTGTGGATCATAAGAAAAAAGAAAAGACTAATTAAATCTGAATGTTGTACGGCACTATTTTACTGTCATTCAGTGGTTAAAGTTGATTCAAGGGACTTCAGATCTTGCAGAGATACCAAGAACTTTACTTGAAAAACCTGTAAACATATCTATTGGGTGTTTTGCTTTGGAAGTTTATTTACTATACAGCAGTGTAGCATGATGACATCCTTTATGCTAGCTTGAGTTTCATATTCTTGTTTTATTTCTCTGCATGCTTTTAAACTATTTCAATAGCTTCTTTAATTTTTATCCTGTATCCCTTTTAAGGACTATTTAACATCTGACTACATCCTAGCGATGAACAATATATACAGTGCACAGTATTAATAACAAACTTAATAAAACTTATGTAGCATCATTAAAAGCAATACACCTTTTCTAGTCCACATGGAATAGAACCCAACTCACTAACCACTATTACAGTGGTTAGTAAGTTCATGTTGATGCAGACACAGTGATCAGTGAAAGCCAGTCTGATACTGTGAGCTATATTCCAGACTTGTTGATGAGGGAGGTCATAGGAGAGTGATCAGACTGGTTGGAGCTGACAGAACAGCTACTGTGAATCAAATAAACACTCTTTATAACTGTGCTGAGCAGAAAAGCATCTCAGGCTGAGGCTGAGACTGAGGCTGTGAAGAGAGCAAAGGGAGGAACCACCCCGTATCAGTGTGGTGTTCCTAATAAAGTGCTTGGTGAGATCAGCCTAACCTATCTATGTAACAAAAGTGAGCGCACAAGTGACACTGCAACAAAGGTCAGGTTAGTGATCAGTGCACCAAATATGATTTCACTTGTGAATTCCTGTTAAAGCTCATTTCATAAACAAGGTTATTAAATAACCTGTGACCATCATCTTTCCACTTTGGGTGTTGTCCAATGCAGCATGGCTCCTCAGGACAGAGAACTGCCTGAACAAGTACGCAACCAGATTGTGAGGCTGCACAAAGACGGAAGATGGGATAAGAGCATCAGCAGGCTACTGAACAGAAACCAAAACACAGTAACAGAGCTGCAGCAGTGGTTAAGAGGTACAAGAAGAACCATACTACCAATAACAGGAGGCACAGTGGCCGTCCACGAAGAATGACGCCGCACATAATTCTCTATTTACACAACCTCGCACTGAAAAACAGAAGGGTTAGGGCTTCTGACTCGGCACAATGATTATCTGTGAAATCTGGTCTGAGTGACTGAACAGACAGTGTGAAGGACAGTGCATGAAGTCAAACTCTAAGGACTCCGTCCAAGAAGAAAACCATTTCTCACAAAACTACACAAAACTGCAAAAATAAACTTTGCCAAAAGAACATGAAAAGAAGCCTAATGAGTATTGGCAGCACATTCTCTGGTCGGATGAAACCACAATACATTTGTTTGGATCATGTCAGCATGGACCTGGCAAGGACTATGACTGCAAAGTGCCGACCGTGAAACGTGGAGGTGGGAGTTTGCTTATATTGGCTGTATGAGTGCAAACATTTCTGTTTTACATTTTTAACATTTCTGTTTTAGTTGGATTCATTCTTCTTGGACTTTTAGCTAAAAAACAAACAAAATAGAATTAAATGGACAGGATTTGTAATTACTTAACATTTTAGTGATGTTTACTTAAAAAATTAGAAAAACTTTTAATTGAGTTTCAAAACAGTTGCCACTTTGCGGTAGAATGTTTTATTTTTTCATCTTTAAGGAAACAGTGTATATTAATAGAAGAGGAGACAAAACCAAATGGAAGGCGAGAGTGACAGAGACTGGGTCATGAACCCCAGGGGAAACATTTCATCTGCTGTTTACACAAATTCACATACATAACCTTGTTATGTGAGCAAACTACATACACATTTTTCACTGTGAATTTACACTATATTACTGGCTAATAATAGCATTACTTTCACAGTAATTTACAGGAAATATATCACAGTATTTTACTGTAAATATTTCACAGTAAGTTATTGTGAATATTTCACAGTAATTTCCACTAAAATTACAGTTATATATTGTAACTTCATAGCTAGCTGTAGATCACAGTATTTTTACATTGTTAATGTAAAAGTAATACAATTCATTAGCCAGGATTATTTGGAAATATCAGGCATTGACTGAAAGCAATAAGAATGTAGCACTGATAAAATGGGAGAAAAAAATCAATAAAATGTCAAATAAACAACAACAATTGCTAAAAAGATAAGAGAGCAAGGTGGGTTATCAAGCAAGAGGGTCAAGCAAGCAGTCCAATACAATGGTAATTTAAGTATTACAATACCTTTGGATACACTCCAAAGTGTGTGAGCTATCCTCAGGATACTGCAGACTGAAGTAGTCGAAGCTTGCAAAAACCGCGGCTATCCCATTGATGAAACCCTGGTGTGGTCCCTTCACCACCTCTCCTTCAATGGACAGCATCCAAGAACTGGGCTTCATCATGTCACCTGAAATGAACAGATTCCATCTAATGCTGTTGTAAAGAAGTGGAATGCTGCAAATGAGTGGAATTTCTCAGCAACATGGGACAATTTCAAATTAGCAGTTAACAAGTAACTCAGCTGAAGTTAAAGATAAGCCCTGCTGAAATATGATATTGCATGTCTGGATATTTAACACATACACTACACAGTAAGAGATGCTCTTACATTGTAGCAGCTATCCACTGATGTGAGCGCTAATGTGCAGCTAATTTATGGCTAATTCACTGCATCTTCACGGTCAAATAATTCGCAAACTATCGACACATGGGAACCATAGAATTAAAGAGCATAATTTAAGCTTTCCAATGGTATAAGTTACTTGCCTGTGTGACAAAGCTTCGCTGAGAAAAATGGCTTTGAAATGATGTCTGGTTGCTGCTGCTGCTATGAGCTACTTAGCGTTTATGCTAATTTGCGGCTAATTCACCGCAGTTTCTCAGCCGAACTATCTAACTATCCCTCCCATCAACATGCGGAGACCATAAAAATGAATTCATTCGTTCATGTACTAACTCACACACATAATAGCAAGTTACAACAAGCTGTCTAATATTTTAAATGATGTTCTTCTTACGTCTTTGCTCTCCTCTTCGTATGTTTGCGCCAAGTGCATCTGCTTCACTGCTGCTCTGCCTCGGTCCCACAATGCAAGGCAGCTCAAGTGCGATTCAAATTTTACCGTAATGTGTTGTGTTATCACAAATGTTGGTGTGAATACAGTATTTTACTTTGCAAACATACAGTAATATTTGGTGAAATTCGGGTAAAAACGATGTTCACAGTAATTTACTGTGCAAACATCAATTTCACAGTAGAATACTAAATTATAGTATTATATTGCGAATATTACACTATAATTTTGTAATGTGATACAATATATAAAAAAAATGCAATAATTTATTGTAAAACATTACAGTTAATTGTTGTGAAATCCTGGTAATATCTTACAGTATGTACTACATGTAGTGATAAATAGTGTGGATGTATTATATGCATATAAATACACAGCCAAACACAGGATGGCTGAATTCAGAAAGTTAGAGGGGGGCGGCAGTGCGGCAGGTTCTTATCTTTTGTCATGATAAACCCACAGGAGATCCTAACAAGACCAGGTCACATATTTGACCTTTGACCCAAGCACTACCTCTGATGGGGAGACCATGAGAAGCCACCATGTGGGTTCAGAAGGGAGAGGAGAGAGAGGGAGAGAAAGAGGGGATAACATGGGGAGAGAGAGAGAGAGAGAGAGAGAGAGTATGTGTTTATGTCAGACTAAGTCCAATGTAAACAGCTTGGATGCTGTCTGTCACCACAGCCCAGTAACACGGTTGTCCTGTTTTCCCTGTCCCATTTACAGCTGTTACGAAACTTCTTTTAGGAGCTGGGGTTATGAAAGCATACCATATACTGAAGAAGCTGGACCCAACAGTTTTATAGTGCACTGAGGAGAGAGACGTAGCTGTGGTATTGCCTCTGTTTGTAAAAAGGAACAAACTGTGCATGTCGGGGTTAAGGTTTACCAGAGGTCATTGAATCTCCAAAGTGACTGGACAGCACACCGTCACATTTACTGACTTTTGTTCTTTTTTGAATAGGATTAGATTTTTATACCTGCTGTCGAAACCCTGAAATGGATTATAACTCAACCAAAGTCTTAAACCAAAAGTGTTATGTTTACTGCTTTATTGCTTCATGAGCCTGAGACCCATGGCTGTGTTTACGTGTAATCATCCATATTCTAACCAATGATCGGAGTAAGACTCCTATTAAGGTGTTTAGCTGGGTTTCATATGGGTCCAGTACCATTCCAGTTTCCGTGCTCCACAACATAGTCCACATCACAGTGCTGTCAGGTGCATATGTGCAGTGATGGTATTGTGACTGTGTCTTGAAACTGTGCTTTGAGCCGTTGGTAGCTTCGACAAAGTAGCACATTTACAAACAAGTTTTCAAGGACATATACCGTAATGTCCGGACTATTGAGCACACCTGAATATAAGCCTCACCCACTAAACTTAAAAAGAAAAAAAAAATTGTACATATATAGGCCGCACTTGTCTATAAGCCGTAGGTGTCTACGTTGTAACATGAGATATTTACACAGAAAGATGGTACACTGAAAGATTTTTTAACTTTCAATTAAATAAATGCTTTTTTCCGAACAGTGCCTGTTACACGGCAGTAAAACAGCTGGTTAAAAAAATAAAATTATATAATATTTCCTTTTTCAACAGCCAGATCGATTGCTTTTAGCTTAAAAACTGCATCATATGCATTTCTTAGTGTATTTTCCATGATGAGGGTGTGCACAAGAAGCGTAAATGACCGATCTGAATTTAGCGCGAGTGCGGTTGATTTAATTTGAACAGTTTCATTGGTCCACTGTGACCTGTGCCCAGTAATTTCATTGGTCTGATGTGACGAGGCTAAATGTTTTGGCGGCATGAAGCTCGTTAGCCCGTAAAAATCTATAAATTAGCCGCAGGGTTCAAAGCGTGTGAAAAAAGTAGCGGCTTATAGTCCGGAAATTATAGTACATGCAACCGTTTGAATGACTGCAGATGTGCAGAAAATGTACATGTCTTATTATGTGTATTTTAACTGTCAACATAATGCTTTACCAGAATCACCGTATGGTGTTTACATGATCTCCATCATGCTTCAGTACCTGCATTCAGTCTTTACATGCAGTGACTGCTACAAACAGACGTTTTAGAAACCAAATTATTCAGGACTTCTATTTTGGCTACAGAAGGGTCAGCGCCCATTTGTCATTCACCTGAACTTTCATTACATGGTGTGAAAATGTTCTGCCTCTCTCTTCATCTCCAACCTTGCAGAGATCCTGCTGCCAAAGAATGTTCAGTCATTTACGTGATCCGTCATTTCTAAGTGATGAAACTTGTATACCCAAAACGCATTCTTTGGCAACATGGTCAGTTGCAGAGGTAATAGAGAACAGATATATTTCAGTAGTTCCATCAACAGACACACGTATTCCATGAGATCCAGCAAAGTACTGCAGAGGTGTACTGTAAATGACTGTAACTGTGTAAGAAATAAATCTACCTTTAAACCCCTGAATGCCAGAAACACTCTCTGTTTGCATGCCACATTTCTTTCAGATGCAACTGAGGTTTTATGATGTGCTGCTTGACAAATAAAATCCCAGTGGTATGCTTCATGTTTCATGTTTGGAGCCTTTCATTTCCAGTATTATGTCATTTCTAAATAGAGAGTGTAAATATTTAACGGACTGTTATTCAGGCATTGGTGAAATGGGAGCTACAATCTTCTGTGTGGATGGCACACATCTTCCTCGAATTTCTTTGACTCTTTTGCTCCCTCTCTCAGTCTCCAGTGAGCTCAGTTTAGTTGAAGAGATTTTATGCAGTTGTTTAGCTCTTTTTGATCTTGTTATAGTGGCATTACGTAGCCTAATCAATTCCATATTACTTATTACACATTCGCAAAATAATCACATTTACTAATTACTCAGCAAGAGTTATTAGTCTCCATTTTACTTCTTGTAAAACCTCACTACGTCCTGAAAAAAGAAGAATCTAAAAATAATCTAAGTGGTCATATTCATTTCTTAGCACTGGTATTTAAAGGACAGTTCTGCTTTTTTACAAATTTCATATAGCTTTGATCATCATTTATAACAAAAGTGTACTCACCTCACAAGTTATTGCTGAGATCTGGGAATACAGCGAAGGCACTGACACAAAATTTAACTTACTTTACAAGAAACCCAATCAGCCATTTTAAACAAGCAGGCAGTTTAGCCACAGGATTAAAATGACTTTATTTGGAGGTAAACCTGCATGACAGGAGACCTGAGACACAATAGGTCAAAGCTGAACCAGGAACTCAGGCTATAAACTGTGTTGGATGAATGCAAAGAACAGTGTGGGGAAATAAATGTGTCCATGTCTTCAAAATAAGTAGCTGTAGTTTTAAAGGGTTTCTCATGAAGTTACGGACTTCACCCTCTCTGCTGACTGTGGACAGAACCCTGGTGGTTCTACAATGTTACTTTAGTAGTATTGCTGTGGGTTTTGGACATAAGCACATGTTTATCATCTTATTCTGTTGGTTGGAAATGTGGACATCCTTAGGTCACATGACATTTATGAAAGCAAGTAATCCAACCAAATATTCAACCAGCAAAGTCAACAAATCCAGCATTCAGTCAGTTTACAAGCTGATCAAACCAACCAAAAACTGCAGAGAACATTAGTAGGGAGCAGTGGAGATTCTCCAACCAAGCCAAAGCTTAGTGTCAACACAGTTCTTCCCCACTGCACATTCCAGTTTAAAGTCCAGGCAACGCTCAAAGGACCAAGGCAATTACAGCGCAGCCACCTGCGTCACATTTCTGTTTACTTCCTAAACATTCAGAAGCCTGTGAACCTTTTGAAGTCATTTCCTTGTTTTAGGAGGCTCCTCTTTTCTCTGAGGGGAAGAGACTAGCAGCGAGCAATGTGCACAAGTCCAGCTGTGTGCCACATTACCAACCCAGTCCCAACTGGTACAGGGTCAAGACTTTTCAAAAGCTGCAGACTGATGAAAAACTAAGTGATCTTCATCCAGATTTCATTCACAGTTTGCTGAAAATTTGGGCCTGCAAATGGAAAGACGATGCAGCTGACTTGATAATTGTGCACAAGCCTGATTATAGTAAATAAAAACTTATAATAAGAATAAAATAAAATTGATTCTTAAGGTTTTTAAAGGTATGCATTTTCTTGGCTGAACCGGTGCAAGGCAATGTTAATCAAGCAGTGTCTGCAGTGTCTACAATGATTATAGGACTAAATAATAAAAATACTGACGAAGCTGTTTGTATGATCACATCAAACCGTATCTGTATGTATGTAACTGTATGTCTCATCATAAATGGTCACATCATACTGTAAAATGTGACACAACAGCACAACATGCTGATGCTGTGGTGCAGCTCTTCACAAATCAGAGGCTGCAAACAAATGCAAATTCATCAGCATGTGTCCTGCTTCCTTCAGACGGCTGCAAAGACTTAAAGAACTGAAGGGGAAGTTTTTCAAAATAAGAATAAAGCAGTTGTGGAAAATAGTATATACTGTAAGAATTACTGATACTAATTTATAGAAGGTTGTTTGTGTTTTTGATGCTGATTTAAAGGCCTCTACTTGCAACAGCAAGGGATTTGTTAAAACGGTCAATTGACATTTTAAATAGTATTTTGTCATTGCTGAGTATTTTTCCCCTGTATTTAGTTTGCTCTTGTTGATAAAGTCACCAAAATGGCAGCAGATTGATGTTACACATTTTCCGCCAAATCTGGAAAGGAGGCAACAACTCGTTTTGTGCTGCCTCATTTGAATGGACCTCCCACCTGTTTGCGTATCTCCTCCCGACAGTGAACTGTGCCGCTCTGCACTTGGCACCGAAAGACCTCACAGATGGACACAGCTAGTTCTAAGGTCAGGAACTTACAAGACTGTCAAAGCGCCACTTGTGCTGGTTGTTTGCACTGCCACCAAAATAGTGCCCTTTATCTTGTTTGAATATGTCGCAACCTACATTGTTGACACGTTCATTGGCGAGCAACCTCCTTCCTCCCTGTCTGGTGCTGGTATCTATGTTTCTAAGCATCTTATTATTCTTATTATTATTATTACCTGCATTTGCTGATGCCATTCAGTATAACACATGTATTAGTTACTGGGGCAGCAATCATACCTTAAGCGTCTACTTTGTCAGCAATGCAACAGAAGAATAGCAACTTGTGCCTCTGTTCACAATGCATCCAATTAACTATGGACTGAAAAGATTCAAAAGATCAAATGTCCAGATGTTCAGTATGTCCATGCATTGTTCGTGTGAATCCCTTGTGCTTGGTATACATAATATGAACACTGTGCAGAAAAGCACAGAGGTCAGCAATTACACAGTGTAAAACACAGTGCTAAACACAGTGCCAAAAAAACACAAAAAATGGTTTAATATAATCGAACACTTAAGGATTGTATCTTTAAGGTGTTTTAAGGTCAATATTACAGTCCTGTTTCTTGCCTCTCTGTGTCCTGTTGTTGGGGTTACTGCAAATCATGTAAAAGCCTTAATCTAACTATTATAATCTGGATAATAGTTCACAGCAATCAAGTTGTTTTTGAATGTTCTGTGTGCAAATTGCTTTCAGGTATTATACGAGTGATGTTTGACTGAAATAACCCCACCACCCACTGCTTGTCCACTGCTGCCCTCCCAACAGTGCATCACACTCTAATCAATGTGAATATTAAGGCACCGTAATCTGTCTGTGTGGCTTTCTCTGGGTGCAGGGCAAAAAAAAAAATCCAATACTCAGCTCTCAGTGCCGTACACCTCACATAGTCTGTGTAAGTCATTTGTACACATTTAGCACAATAAACAATTAGGCTCTGAAAAGCCCCCCCGACCCCCACCCCCTCCCCCTCCCCCACCACCACCACCGCCCACTCACCCGCCCACCCCCCATTCAACAATAGGACAACGCAAATGTGCAGTGAGGGAGTGACATTGTGCTGAACATAACCATGCACATGTGCAAATGAATAGATTTTCTGTTTTGTGTGTGCGCCAGAAGACACCCACATGACACAAAACTTGCACAACAGTTTTTGCAAATGTGTGCATCAAATGCAAAATGTGAAGAGTGGGAACAAGCAGCAAGGGTGGGGGTGGTCGTGGGTGGGGGTTTTGATGGGGGCAAAGCAGCAAAGAGGGTTTAGCAGCAGCTGCCCAGAGAGTGACGCCTGTAGAGGGAGGCGGAGAAATAAAGAAGAACGAGGGAAGGAGGAATGGTGGGAGGGAGGATGGAAAGAGGGGAAACTGGGGTGGGGGGTGCAGGAGGTAGGGAGGGGAAAGACGTGGCTGACAACTGAGTGGATGAAGGATGAGAAGGAGGAAGTGATGAGTAAAAGTATAAATATCTTAGATTTTCTTTTTTTTTTTGAGATCCAGTGGAAAAAATCCAATTAGATGAAAAGAAAAAAATTGGCTAGTTAAAGCAAAATGTATCAGTCTCTTTTAAAATACTAGCCAGGTATGACAGTGTTCTACTCTTTTCCTGCTTATTTTGAAAAAGAAAATGTGTAGCTGACAAACTTATTAATATATATATATTTTTTGTAGCGTACATGGCTTCTGAGCTGCTGGTCCCACCAGCTGCCAGGAGTGTCACAGGGTTACTGGGGCCTTGAGCCACACAGATAATCAGCTTTATTAGTGCTGCTGCTAAAACCAATTTAAGAGCAGACTAGAGGGATCAGACGGGCCAGCTGTCCACACCAGCGCCATGGCAAGCACCCTGGCCCGGGCCCACACAAAACACCAAAACAACAACGAGCCAACTGTTTGCGGTGCCAATTAAAGTGTGAGCAGGCTTATTACCATATCTCCAATACTGGCTCGGAGAATAAAAATAAAACAAAGCAATCACAAAAGCTGTTCCATTGATGCATTTAGGATTATTCATTTAAAGATTATAGAAATGTTTGAAATGTTTAAAGCTTATCGTCAATTTAAAGTGGATTTGTTAGTGTATTTTTAACAGTGCTGGCTTAACACTGACCCAAGCAGTTTTTTTTTGTTTGATTGTTTTTTTTGTCCTGTTTCCTGCCCAAATCTCTCTTTCCACAGGTGATCTACCTCAGTACAGTCAAAGCAAACTCACCCCACTGACAAGTTATTGACCCTGACGGTGACCCACCACCAGCCTCATGACCTCACGGCGTTTCCTGCCCACGTACAGTCCGCCTCCCAGTCTCCCGCCACCACTAATTACAGAGTGACGAAAGGAGGCTAACTCCATATTAGACAGGGCAAGCGTGCAACACTTGGCTTCAGTTACAACTTCAATCTTACGTCACATCTCTGTCTGGGACAAGAATGAGACGGTGGGAAGGACCGGCGAAGTTAATCTCAGTCACAGCCGCATCCTTTTACACAGTGCCAGGTCTCGTCCACTCAGACAGAGGTTTCAAGGCCAGATTAGCCAGGAAAGGGCAAGTAAAAATCAAGACATGCTGATAGAATGGTCCATCACTAATCAATAATAAGGGCACCAGGACAGCTGAAATGCTGTCTGATACCTATTTTGTTCAGATACACAATCACATGTGTCTTTTCTTTGTTTCATTCATGCTTCTGTGTGTGTGCACATGTCTTGTATGTTCATGTGTGATTGTGTGTGTTCTCATTCCCATATGCTTGCATGCGTGTGTGTGGGACATGAACGGCAGATTCTTCAGTCAGGAGCACAGATCTCATTTAATCTGCAGTTAACGGCTGTTTAAACAACCTCCATAAATGTTTAATGGTGCTGCCCATGGCCTATTGAATGGAGGGCATTTTACCTTCTGCAAAAACAGGCCGCCAGGGGCCTCAAACCAACCCTACCCCCCCAACTTGCATTTAGTGTGAGTAAGAAGGCAGCCATTATCAGTCTCACAATGACACAATTCACTCTGCCTGTGTGTCTGTTATCCCATTTGGTTTGTATCAGGGCTCCAGTCCTGCTGATGGCTATCTAATTGTGAGAGTTAATCAAGAGCTAATGTCATGAACTGATGCATCCAGGTTTTTTGGTTTAGACCCTTATTCTGAATCTGATCTGAAAACAAATCTGGAAATTATACAAAACCATATTTACACATATTTTGTCCAAGATTGTGGTTACTCAGACTTAGAGAGGAGAGTTTGACATTTCGGAAAAATTGTCATTTGTTTTCTTGCCAAGTGTTAAGCGAGAAGACAGCTTTCAAAACTTAACCCACCGGCCACAAGTTGACCACTTATTGTGCTTTTGCAGATTGTTTTGTTGCTGTTTCAATTTCTTGGCTGGGGGGCAGTGACTTCCTGGTGCCGGCTAAGCTGTTCCAGTTCTTATGCTCAGCTAAGCTAACTATCTTCAGGCTCTAGCTTCTTATTTCACTTACAGACAAGTGGTATTTATATTTTCATCTACCTCCTGACAAGTAATGAAGCTGTTAGTCACCAGCTGCTGTTCATCCTTCATTGACAGTGTTATTTAATAGATCAGGTGAAAGGAAGAACTTTGTTGTCAGGTTTCTAAAATAGAATAAAACACTTTCTGAAATAACTTAAACTCTGCTCATCCCCCTGAAGCAAGGCATTCACACACATGTCAAACTCATACACACACTTTTACTTTTCACTGCTTGCATCATTATATGGATCACATTCATCATAACCCCTGATCTTTGGATGTCTAATTTTACAACACTAAGAATAAGGCCACTGCCACCAGCACTATAGAACACACACACACACACACACACATACACACACACACACACACACACACACACACACACACACACACAGCAGTGTGTGTAGAATGGTGACCACTCATTTAAGACGGCCTTACTCCCTCCACTCACCGCTCGAGGGGAGCACAGTGATTTACTGTTCCTCTCAGCAGTGTTATAAAAGCTGCTCCAGTCCTTAATGAGCCTCTGACATGCTGCATGTTTCCACTGTGTTTTCATTTGGCTCAGTGGCGACGACTGCCTGATTGCTGCCCCCATTAAGAGGGCATTCCCTCTGACACCAGCGCACGCCTTCAGCCTTATGCACTCAGGCATTACAAGCAATCAACAAGGGCTAGGTAAGGGCGTATGTACAGCACCTGCTGTGCCACTGGTCAAGCCAAGAGGATATACATGATATATATATATCCACAGCATATATATATATATATATATATATATATATGTCAATTAGTATGAAAATAAGTTTTAGTCTTTTTTCACACAGTTCATTATTTAGTGCCACAGCAGCAGTAGCAACAAATACAAGCAGGTCTTTGGTAAAATTATATCAGGTAAGACTGTTACTATTGGGATACTTTCACATTCATTCTAAAGCGTTTTGGTTCACACTTTTTTTAGTTATAAACACATTGCACAAACTGAGCATTTTTTCTGCTCCAATGTTTTAATATATTGCTTTTATTCTATTATTTATGATCTTAATTTTATATGATATGGTTTTATTTTATGATTTTAATGTAATCTGTAAAGCACTATGAATTACCTTGTGTACGAATGGTGCTATATAAATAAACCTTGCCTTGCCTTGCCTTGCTGGCAAATAAATTGCACTCACCACAGGTAGGTGTTGGACGTGTACATGTTGGTGCTCCAATGAGTCTCCTAATCCATGGAAGTTGAAAAATACATCCAAAATCATCCTTGTGAAATTCAGTCATGTATACATGACCTATCCCCATACACACAAGCACACACACACAATCCAGAGACCTGCCACACAGCCTGTCTAGAAGACAGTCCAGCACAAAGGCAGGTGGTGACTAACTGACAGCTGCCAGCACACCAGCTGATACCCAATATCTGCACGCAACCAGTTGCAGCTGGACCAATGGGACGTAGCAGCAACTGTTGCTGGGTCGGCCCCAACTCATTCAATAAAACCCACGACTCCACTCTGAGGACCACAGATCCCAGTGTGCCCCAGTTTCCCACTCCTACATGACCAAATCCCCTCACTATGTCTGTCTGGACCTGCCATGCAGAGCCGTCAGTCCCATGGATGCTGTCCAGACACCATACGACGCTCGCACTCTCTCCCCTCACAAGGCTGGATTACTCTTTAACCACCTGGACATCAGAACAAAGCACAATGAGCAAGTTTGGACACAGTTCACTTCACATTTGATTCATTCTGAAAGTCAATTTTCCTTCAAATTTGAATGAGGTTGAATCTTAACATGCTTTGTGTATGATTATCAGTATGTGGATTAGCATGTTGTATTCTATGTATGAACATAAGAGCATATAAATGATCATTTTCTGTACAAATTTGTGTTCTATGCATATTATGTATGCATGTGCATATTACAGGTTTTGCAAGTATTAGTGTTTAGTAATAGTGTTTGTTGTTTGCATTACATCTTAATCCAAAGTACCTGTATCTTTCCCATCACACACCACTCGTCAACAACAGCCAATAAAATGCAGGAACTTAAATGCGACATAGCACACACACTAAATTTCTTTCAGAGCTACATGTGTGTGCGTGTGTGTGTGTGTGTGTGCGCGTGTGTGTGTGTGTGTGTGTGTGTGTGTGTGTGTGTGTGTGTGTGTGTGTGTGTGTGTGTGTGTGTGTGCTATGAGGACGAGCTGACTGGTTGCAGGGACCACTTAATACGCATTAACAGTAGAGGCTTCTTTGCCTTAGCTTGCTCTGCAGGTTTACACTAAGACAAAGAACCTGGAAGTTGTTCAGCATCTTCCCACATTATGTTCTTCATACATGTTTCCTATCTATAATCTTCTCATCTTGATTTTTCATGTTTTCATTTTTCTATTTTGGTGTTTTGGGCGGAATTTTTCTTCCTGAATCAAGTGTCAGGACAGAGGGTGTCATATGCTGTGGAGGTTTCAAAGCCCCTTAAAGCAATTCTGTGACTATTACCTGATGTCTCACTGCAAGGTATCGTCACAGCCGTGCTGTTTGGACAGAGTTAGACAGACACCTCACATTCAAAGGGCTGTTTGAGGGTTAAAGATGGAATAAGGATTATATTTGAACTCAAAAGCCAAACAGTTACACCCTTCCCTTCAGTGCTCCTTCTTACAGGCCGTGGACGTGGAGCTTCCTCATAGCTGAAGCAAAACGTGTGCTCATGCATACATGTAGGTGTGTATGGGTGTGTGTGTGTATAACACAAGTGTGCATGCATGAGTCAATGTGTGTGTGTGAAAACCTATACCTGCCTTTCCTCAGGGGGGTAATACATACTACCATGACTTGTCCCTCTGAGGAGTTGCTGTATATTGAAATCTGACCAAAACACAATGCCTTTATAATTCACATGTTATTGATACTACAGGGGGACACAAAAAAACAAGAAGCCAAATAATCACATTATAGGAGATATAGGCTGGCCACTGTTTCACAACACAGACCTGTCAGGCTTCAAGGCTCAAAGGTTTTTATTTGTCACATGCACAGAGATACAGAGTGAAATATGTAGTGAAATGAAAGGGATGCTCAGCTGCTGTGAGAGAATATCAGAGGGATCTGATAAAATAGAATAAGATTAAAGAAAGAAATTAAAGATAAAATAAAACTACATGTATACATATAAATCTATATACATACAAATATACAAACTGCAGAGGGGTTCATGTTTCTGTGGAAATTTGTTAAAGTGGAGAGTGTGTGTTGAGGATCTGGATGGCCTGAGGACAGAAACTCCTCTTCAGTGGTTCGGTTTTGGCCATGTAACTGCAGAGGTGTCCGCCTGTCCAAACAGTCCATTGTTGGGGTGTGAAGTATCTCTCATAATGTTTTGGGCTGTCATGAGCAGAGTTTCTATACCAGGCGTTGATGCTGCCAGTCAGGACACTCTCCAAAGCTGAGGAGCAGATGGTCTTCAGGGGGGAGGCCTTGAATTTCCACAGGTGTCGGAGGAGCTCCTGTCTGCATTTTTTGAGTATGTCCTGGGTGTAAAAGATGTTTTTGTTCATCAGCCAGGGAAGTATCCACTCTCACCACAGAAAGGGGCGTGCTTTTAAAATTCATAATGGTCAGTAGTCTATTCCACATGTGAGTTGCCCTCCATGTTGTCCCTGTAGTGCTGCTTAACCTGTTTGATGGTCTTTTACAGGCCATATTCTGCTGCCTTGTAATAAGACAAGTCACCTGAAATCATCCCTGCAATATAGCATTGGTGTTGTGTTGTGACTGTTACCTAAAATCTCTTTAAATAACCAGAATTGTAACGAGGATTTTTCCATGACACCAATGACACCACGAGGGTTCTCATACTAATTTTCAACCGAACTTCACAGAGTCCAAAGGGTGAAACTAGCCGAGGGCAAAAATGACTCTGGTGGGGAAACAATGCTGCATTGCCCCAGCATCGCCATCACCGAGCTAATAGATAGCAGGTGAAGGATGAGAAAGAGCAATGTCAACACTGCAATCGGAGCTCCCCTTTGGCAGGCCTCCAGACCTGCTTAGCTCTTCAAATCAAGTGGTACTTGTGCTCTGCAACATGTGCTTGTGCCTACCCTCTAGCTTTTGGTCAGCCATCTCGTGTGGAACAGATTATTAAGTGTGAAAATATTAAATGATATTTAACGTCTAAGTTGAGACCTTTTCACTGCCTGCAAGGATACTCTGAATTCAGTTTAACAAAGACCGGGGAGTAACAAAAATAAATAGAGACTGTTGGTGGGTGTTAGGGTCGAGATGCTGATGGCATGTTATATCATATATATACAGCAGCAATAGTGGCAGCAGTAGAAGCAAGTGATTATGCAGTTAAAGCAGAGTTTCCAAGCGAGCAGTGCAAGTTGTGCACCTCAAAAGAATGAGTACGAAATACCGAAGACCTAAATACACCACCCTTGCAAATTGTGTATTGGATATGTGTTACACTGACTAACGTGTGTCATTTTCGGGTGTAGAAGTGCAGCCAAGTTGTCTACCTGAAATAACTTGCAGGCTTTACTTGAGTAGTGCAGCACTCTATAACACAGGTGCTTGTAAAAGGGTTTTCTAAAATACAGTGGGTGTCCAGAGGCACCATTGGGCTCCATATTCAAGAAAATATTGTGTTCACTCTGAACACAACTTAAAGGTAAAAAATGTGTGTGTGTGTGTGTGTGTGTGTGTGTGTGTGTGTGTGTGTGTGTGTGTGTGTGTGTGTGTGTGTGTGTGTGTCTCTGGGTGTGGCAGCAGCCCCCACACCTTCCTGCTCCAATCCACGCCACCTTCAGATTGCATCAGCCAACACACCTGCCTCTCATCCTTTCATCAGCCCAGCAGTACTTAAGCTCACGTTCAGAGTTCTGTTCTCTGGGTCCATCAGAAATGACCTGTTGGTCATAACACCTTGCACACAAAATCTATGACTGCAGACCATGAACACATAAATGTGGCCAGTGACATGATGTGTTGTTCTGGACCAAAGCGTGGACGTACTGACCAACACATCGACCTACAAACGTCGCAATCCTCATGCCCCACCATCAGCAGGGCAAAACTGCAGTACCCTATCCACCTCATGAATGAGTACCTGAGCCCTGAAATGAATTTTTGTTTTAGACATCTGACTTCTTTCTGAGGACATTGTCATTGTTATTGTTTTCACTTGTCCTACATTTTTAATTGTCAAAGTGCAGATGCCCTCCATTTAAGGACAGCATCATCATCATCATTAACGAAAACACTCAAGGACATGTGAACTCATGTTCATGGGGACAATTTTAACTTCAGACTGGCAGCGAAAATCCAGAAAAAAAAAAAGAAAAAACCTTTTCATCCGCCTGTTCTGGGGTTACAATGTGTTCCTGTGCTCTCTAATCCACGTGTTTGTCTGGAACATATCCTGCCTCATAAAGTACACTATTAAGCACAATCAATCTACTTTGCTGAGAAACCAGAGGCCATACTGATAGGAGATGCTGGGTGCAAATTGAAAAACAAAAGAGAGCTGGTAAATGAATGCAAAGCTTGTGCATACACAATAAAACACAGATTAGTGAGACAGATTTCCCTCATTCATCTCTCATGCTGTATTTTTTAGAGAGATCACAAATCCTCCGTCCACTCTGTCTGGTATCATGTAGGGTTATGCTGCTGTTTGATTTAGGTGGATTATTGGATGGGGGTTGGCTATGTGCATGTGTGTGTGGTGGAAGCCTCTGGGCTTCTGTGTGTATGTGTGGGAAAAAATGTAATGGTATAATATCCACTGATGTCATTATGAGTGGAGAGTTTAGAGTACTGCAGAGATCACGCCGTCTAGACTCTGGTAGTGCTCTAATGGGATTCAGTCAGATTACTGTGATTACACTTGTAGTTGTGTTACAGGGCGGCTTTCTGGGTAGCCAGACGGCCTCTGTTTCATTCACTAGCATGCCAGGTTGAATTCTTCAGTGGCTCAGAACCATCAAACATACAGGGAGGAGAATAACATAATGTATTGTTCAACCATTTATTATGAATTAACATTTCAACCTTGTTTCTGAGACCTCATGTGTTGTCTATCCTTTTGGCATGGCAGATGGCTCTAGAGGGTACACCCGTGAGTCTCGACAGCCGCTGCCAGATTCAGAACTATGTACGGCCATCACTGGATGCAGTTGTGAATAAAACTTTGTGTCTGAATTCATCTAAAACTGACCCAGAATTCAAACGCTTACTGATTTAGGTTGTTGGCTTCAGGTTGTGTTCTCACTTTTCTCAACACTGTAATCTTTAGCTTCGCCCTGCAGTTAGCACCACATACAACATATTTTAAGCTGGATGTTTCTTGTACAAATACACCTTGAGAGTCATGGTTGACTTCTCCCCTGAAGTTTTTACTTCCACAGTCTCGAATCTTTGACTTTTCGATCAAACAAATATTTTCTGAGGCCACTGTTTGTCTTTTGGACTGATATTTCACACAGACTTCCATGCCCATCCAAATCGCAGAAGTGCTCAGACTGTGAGACACATGACATTTAGCCATGAAAAAAGTTTGGATTTTATTTTGCATAGGTTTTTAGATATGCTTTACTTGGTCTGGTATGAACAGAAACTTATGGTGGCTACTGTTAGATAATGTTAGAAAATTATACATAGATTTTACCATGTTACAGAACTTTTTCAAAGTAAACGAAGATGGAAACACAGCGTACCTCCACAGGCTCGCTCTCAACCTGGCAATCTGATGCTGATGTCTTTGAAGCAGCTGACAAAGATAATCTGGGAAAATTAACATTTTAAGCATTCACCAGTAATGTGGCTCTAGAGAAAAGATGGCCATGCTGCACTGAATAATCCACAAACCTCAGTTTTCATTGAAATTACTTTCTCCTGATGAAACAAACGGTTGACAGCTAGGTCTGTGAATTATCCAGAATTACAGGGACATTGCATATGAAAAAGTATTTTACTTTTGGATTTCTACCTCCACCAAGGAGGTAGAAATCCTCCACAGAGGATTACGCAGAAAGCACTGAACTGATTTGCTCTAAACTCGGTGCAGAGATGGGGGGTGGGCGAGGGAGTGAATGCCATTTCAATGCTGTCAGATCCACAAACAAGATTCTATTCACCTCCATTGTATTAGATTGGTGGGAGAAATCTCAGAGACACATATCTCAAAAGCTGTGCAATGAAATCTCTGTGGCAAGGTATCACGAGTGGAAAGTGGGAAAATACTCACTGACACCCTTTGAGGCTCAGAGAAAACATGAGGTAAGGTAGACACCAATCCACTTATGCACATACAACATTCAGGTGAGCGACTTAAACTGAGTCCTGCCAAGCAAAGGTGTTAAGATTCTTTAAATGAGGGCATCCAGATTCCCATGACCCTCCTGCATGCTTACCTGGACAGCTGTCTGCCCGTGCAGACGAGGTAAACAAGGTTAAGACAGCCGAGACGGTCACTTGGAGAATGACTGGAAGTCCCTGACAGTGGCCCAGTCTGGCTGACTTACCTTAGAGATGTCTATGGCCTACATGCCATGTTATGGTGTGAGACCTGTTTACTTGGTTTCAATAGCTGCCCCTTAACTCTGGCTTCATGTTTTTAAGGGGAATAATATATCTTTGCTTTCCAAAGCAACTGCTTCAGGATTATAAAAGACCTTTTGTTCTCAGTTTTTGTCCTTAAAATACCTAGCGACACACAACACGGTATATGTGGGATAAGGTAAGGTGATAGGAGGCTTGTGTTTGCTTTGTGGATATGTATCAGATACCAATAGGGACTGCTTCAGTCACTGCAGGCTGATCTCTCTCAGCCATAACATCACACATGTGTTTTTTCCACCTATATACCTCAACTGTAGAGCATGAGTACCCCAAACAACACCAGTTAAGTAACATGTCCATACAGGCATAAACACTTGATACATAAGACACTGAGTGACATTAAACTTGGTCACCTGGGACTTCGACTTAGGAGGTTTTAAGTGTGCTCTTGACACAAATCCCATTTGTTACTCCAGAAACTAAAAGATGTTTTTACAGTAGGTCTGAGACTGTTGACAATGGAAAGGCTGTTGTCTTTCATCATCATTCACCTGTCTGAGATCATCACTCACCTGTCTGAGAAAGATACAACCCCCCCACCCCCACCCCACCCCACCCCACCACCCCCCCACACACACACACCCATTGCCCTGTTACTTCCAAGCTCGTCTAGTGGTACATCAAAGCATCTTTACTGAATCACCAAAGCTGCAGCGAAAGATGACAACAAAAGCAAGAAACAGCAGGGAAACTCCCCAACTTCTCACCTTTTTCTCTTTTGAAACCCCCCCCCCCTCGCCATGAATAAGTTCTCAGATGTGGCACACAGTTATGGCACCTGAGAAGAAATGGATCCTCTGGAGATCACAAAACACAGATTTTGGAGGAAAGTAGGAAGCAGAGAGTCTAAGTCTCAGCATTTGAGGTTATCAAACGGTTTGGTCGTATTGGAAAAACAGCCAGGTCTTTCTCTTGGGAGGAAGCATCTAGTTGGTCGGTCATGGCAGTCACAGTGTAATACATCACAGGCCCACTATAATGAAAACAGAGGGAGGAATGCATGTCGAAAAAGAATGGCCTTGATCTCATACATCTGCTTAATATTTAGGTAACGCCAATTGGACAGGTGTCTGAAAGCTCAAAGAAGTTCAGATTGGAAAAGTCTATGCACTTTGGTGTTACACATTAACTATACTTGTAGCACTAATGTTCTACTGCTAAACTCTAAACCACATAATAAAGTACAGCTGGAACTAATGGTGGATAGTAACTAAGTACATTTACTGGAGTATTGTCCTCAGTATTAAGGGACTTGTACTTTACTTAAATATTTCCATTTTATAGATCATTCTCATTTACATGTCACAGACACTCTCTCAGCTACACTGATATGATAATTATGCAACTATATAACTATACAGATGAAGCACACAGACAACGTATAAAATACAAACAAACAGCATATAAAGAGTTATGATTAGCTGCACATGAGCCAGCTACAACATTAAAAGGCTGTGTACATGTTCTTGCATCAAACTATGCAAGTATATGTAATGTTATAATACAAGGTGGCATTCCACATTTTCTTTTGATGCTTTACCTTGTGTGTTTTTTTTTTGATTCTACCTAAAATTTTTACGAGTTCTTTTTTTTTATATGTAAGCCTCCTGTAACAGTGAGAGTATTTTTAGATTTTTGTGCCATTTTACTTTTTCTTTAGTAAAGGATTTAAGTAATTGCTTGAAAACATGATCCCATTAATTGGCCAACAGAAGATTAAACATTTTGGTAACTGGGCCATTGTTAAATCATTTTTCATGCAACAACACCAACCAGTTTTGGTTAGTTTTCTCAGATATGGGGGTATTTGATATTTTACATCTTTGTAAATTGAATGTCTTCAGATTTTGGAGTGACGGTTGAACCAAATAAGCAATCTGACAACATAACCTTCAAACTCAGGCTCCCTGAAAATTTAACACTCGATAGAATAAACAGTGAACTTATTGACTGAAGGTCAGTAACTAATAATAGTAACAAAAACAATTTCTAACTGCAGGCCTACAAGGATAAGACGTTAAGTTGTAGAGTTGAAGAGGCAGTAAAGTCACATGGTAAAAAGAGAACCGAAAGAGTTACACAAAGGAACACTGAAAGCAAGCAACGTGGGCAAGAGATGGAGAGATGAGGGACAGTTTATTCCTTTCCCCTCATCTGCTGTCCTTTTATTCTCCGAGGCACAGAGCAGCGATGTGTATCTAGATCTGGCCTGCATATTTTGGCCTGATCCCTCCCTGGGGTTCCTCAAACTGGCCCTCTCTGTTTGGGCAAGCTTGAAAGAGAGCTGATAGTATTCAAAGTACCATGACAAGAGAGTGACGCACACAGTAACTGAGTTTTATCTCGACATCGGCAGCTGGGAGCAAAGCTTCAACGCATGCCCGTCATCTCACGTTTCTGCAGCAGCAGTCCTGCATGCAAAACGGGCCATGAAAGGTGCTTTATAGATCAATGACTGGGTGATTTATGAGACACTGAAGTACCACACATTCACACTACACAGCATGGTGTTGCCTGAAGAGACACATTGAAGGTCTTAAAATTTCATCAACTGTATCTCCGTTAAACCTCTCTAACTCTTGCAGAAAGCTTTGAAGACCAGTCAACTGATAAGTTAATCACGTTAATGTACCAAAGTGGTTGGTCTAATTTCAAACAGATTGTTCTAGTCAAAGAACAACAGGATGTATGTTGTAATTTGGATGCTTCCTGCGTTGCTGTCAGGAAAACTGACAAACCACAGTAAAAATCAAGATCTAAGAACTGACTGAGCGGATGTTGTTAAAGTGACCTCAGGTGAAGATGTGTGTCAGTCTTTTCCACATTCTGATAGCGATCGTTGAAGATTGCTTGAGAGGTCTCTCACATACAAGGCAGGTCATTGCTCTGCTTGCTACAGTTTTGATAAGCAGTGACTGCGTTTGTTTGGTATCTTCTTCTGTACTAAAGGTTCACAACAAGGTATTTTATCTCTGTCTCTAGATAGTTCAGTTATCCTGTTGAAGGTTTAAAAGAAACCCCCTAATGAAATTGAATTGTGGCTCCATTTTGAGATGTTTTCTGAGAGTGACGAAAGACGTCATTATAAAGACAGATGTATCACAGAGTCAAAGAGCAGATGATTTCCAAAAAAGGACAGGGAGATGTTTTGAGGTTTTGAGAGTATGTTGGTTTGGTGGCCTGAGATCCTAACTGAATGCAGTCACACACAGGTACTACATGCTCATATATACCTGAGGCTGTGATTCACAAGGCGGGTTTACAGCATGCCAGTGGATTTTTGGAAGTGAATTAACTGAAGACTTGGATGGTAACATGTACCACAAGGGGCATGGACAGACAATGAGACAATGGACCTGTGGGCACAGACATGTAAAAGCCTCCCACCACCACTACCAAGCTGACATAGGACCTTTACGAAAAGAGACGCAAAAGAACTACAAATGACACATTTAAATTTCTTGTGTTTTTGCATTTTGTGTTTTTGACATATGTGTCTGTTTGTGGTTGTTTTGCCACTCTTTGTATCTGTATTACATATTTTTGTGGTTGTGTTTTTGTCTTTTTGTGGTCATCTTCCATCTAGTCGTTTTGCCTCTATAGGAGATTAGTTTGCATCTATTTTAAGTCATTTTGTGTCTTTTTTTGTGTTTCTTTGTGGTGATATTGTGTATTTTTGTAGTCGTTTGACATATCTTTGTGGTTATTCTGTGTCCCTTGTAGTCGGTTTGTGTCTTTGTCTCTTATTTTTGGTTGTTTTGTTGTGTGATCATTTTGTGTCTCTTTGTGGTTCTTTTGATTTTCTTTGTAGTCGTTGTCATCAGCATTGGAAAGGTGTAGCAGAAGGGGTTTTCTGATGCTGTTTGACCATCCAACAAGCGTTTCTGTTAAAGTTTACCTACTGACCTGGTCCCAACAAATGGATACATAGCAAAGTTGGACAAAGAGCATTATTCCACCATTAGAACATTGGAATACTGGTTGGTTTCGTGGCCTTAGGACAAAATATAATGATTGTAGTCTGCTGTGTGTATTGTACTTCATGGGTACCTAAAGGCAACAAGGTACATACACAACTCAGAGAGTGGAAGTAATGAGGGGATCACAGTCCATAGCTCATTTTAGCCCAAGATTCCCAAGCGGTTTAACTCATCCCTGGTGATTCCCACACCTTTCAATAGCAAAGACTGAGACAGAGTGGTTGTGTCAAATTGAACAGTTTATACAGCTGAAATCAAATGTATCACATCACATATGAGAGGTACTGTAGCCCATAGCCTGTGGATCTAATGTTCTATGGTTTGAATCTTACCAGGGACTTTTGTTGCACGTCGTTGCCCTTTCATTCTCATTCTGATGGAATGTTGTGTCTCCACTGATTAGAAAGGAATATGTCCATTGTGTGTCCTTTACACTGCCTTTGGGCATCAACAGAGATAATAGAGTTTGTCTTTACCTATGTTGGCAAGAAAAGCAGTAGAATATCAAAGCAACACACAGAAAAGATTTTTATTCATGGTGTTAAAAAGTTGTCGTGACCACTGGCAAAAATAGATCACTGGTACCTCCTAGTGTTCACTACAGGTAATGCTCCCGACACTTGCACACAACCCTGAGAATCTAAATTCAGAGCACACAGTACATTCGTGTTTATCACTTCTATAAAATAAAAGACTGGCTCCAGCTATAAACCTTTCTGTAATGTGTGATTTTGTTACTACGCTTTACCATGACAGCAGGGGAAACTTTTCACCGGATCATTTGGAGACATCACAGAACTCCCTCACTGATTCCTCCCCTGAGAGAGACTGTTAGTGTGTGATTAGTGGTCGGGCTGTGTTGACGTCTGATGCTCTTCCATAGGCTCTGTGTCGCACACTACCGTGACTTGGAGAGCCAGACTGGGCTGTGAGTCAGAAAAGACGGGGGCACTTGTGGCTTTACCATTCTGCCGGCTCACTCAGCAAGCTGTGACTGTTGCGGTGAGGTTTTGGCTGCAGACAGCTACTGTATCTGCTGCAATCTGTGGTCATCAGTCTGGGCCTCAAGTGACCAGAGCTACGTTCTCATGGTCCTGGGTGAGGAGACGAAGGAAAGTCCAAGACACAGTCATAGCAGAAACGAGCAGCCTTGTAATTCTTCCTGTAGGGGAGACTAAAATTAGATGTCGGAGCAATGCAGTTGGGATCTGGATTCTTAAATGTTAGAAACGACGTGTTCCCACCTGCTGAACTCTCAAAACCTCAATAATGACAACATCTTGACCACATCTCCCATTTGAGCCAACAAAATGCATGGACCGGATGTTCTAGACCGGGTCCTTTGAGGTTGACCGTGAGTCACTGAAAGGGGGACAACACCCTCCCTCCCCCCCGCTTTCGGTTCCCTCCCACAGCTTTGAAGTGGTGGTAGATTGTGCACAAACAACATAAACCTCCCTGCAACAAACACAGCGATTTACCACCCAAGGCAAGGAAATGGCCACTAAGACAGTTCCATTCAGTTTATAGGGCTATTTTGTAGCTTTCGTACCTCCGGACGAATGCTCTTTTGTGATGGCCACTTTGAGAATGCTGGTAATGAGGATTCCCAAAGCGGAGCCAGAACAAATGTCTGGCCAGGCACCTAACTGAGGCTTACAAGCTCAGGACAATTTTGTCACAACAAAACTCACACTCTCGCTGCTGTGGTCAAGACGTCCACAGCCAAATGTCACTGCGTTCAGGTTAAAGGTCGCTCTTTGAGTTTCACGGTTCACTCATCACTTTACCCAACTTGAGCACTATAAACCAAAAAATTGTATGACTAGTAGATTGCTGATTTGAATGTTTGGTCACTGTGGTCCACAAAAGTTGGAACTGATTTACCCATAGTCCAATTGGAGGATACAGTTTTTTTCCAATCCCATAAATTTGAAATCTTTGGTCAAAAAAATTTATTTGAAAATTAACTATTAGGTTAAGTGATTTTTGTCATTTTATCATCACCCTAAATCAAATCTGTATTCTTATTATTCATATCATCATCATCATCATCATCATTATTATTATTATTATTATTATTATTATTATTATTATTATTATTAATTTTTGCTGCTGTTATTGACAACAGTACACCTCTGTGTCTTGCTATTATTATTATCATCAACAACCGGTCTGAGTACAACAGTATATACATCTGCTCTTGGTTTCTCTCTCTGTCTTCTCTCTCCCCCTCTCCCCCCTCTTTCTCCTCTCTCCCCCATTTTTCTCCTCTCAACCCATCCGTTCGAGGCAGGCGGCTGCCCACCCTGAGTCCGGTTCTTTCTGAGGTTTCTTCCTGTTAAAAGGGATTTTTTTTTCTCTTCTCTGGCGCCAAGTGCTGCTCATGGTGGGAACAGCTGAGTATAATATTGGAAGGCCTTACTTTCTAAAGTGCCTTGAGATAATGTGTTGTGGTATTGCGCTATAAAAATAAAACTGAATTGAACTGAGCTAAGTTGGTGGCTCCTTGGTTTGATGGATGAGAATCTCAAACATCTAGAGCCTGATTTCACTAATAGTGTAATACAGACATGTCAGATCATTTCTCTTTTCTGTAGGCTATATGTAAAAGGCAAGAATGAACGTTTTGCTGTCCATGGTAATGTAACTAAGTACTTGAGCACAGTTCTGAGGTAGGTGCATTTTAGACGCAGTTCAAAGAACACTGACCAGATTTTCTAAATAATAAGGTTCTCTTTGTTCTCTATGCAGCTGTGTGGCTCAGGAGGTAAAGGAGGTCATCCACCAGCTCCTACAGTCTGCATGGGCAAGATGCTGAACCCCAAATTGCCTCTAATGTATCAACAGTGTGTGAGTTTGTGTATTAGTAAAAAGCGCAATATAAATGTGTGTGTGAATGGGGGAATGTGAGTGGTAGTGTGAAGTGCTATGAGTGATTGACAAGACTAGAAATGTATTATTTAGTGTACATTATGTGGATAATGTGGAGGAACAGATGTATTTGTACAGTGTATATGCAGTCTGTTTAAAATGAAAACTATAAAAAGATAATATGCACACAGGATTGTGCAAATTCTACGATTAAAGGTGTGTAAACTCTGTGGTAAATATGCTTTTATCTCTATTAGGATCAGCTGAGAGATATGTCAGAAGTAAAAGCTCTTCAAATACTTGGAGTTTGTAGAAAATGTTAAGTTATTGTGGAAAAATTGACTGATTGAGCCTTTAATGTCGACCACTCTGCAATATTTTAAAAGATCACTAGAGGGCAGCATTTTATAAGAAATTCATTTTACTGCTTCCTTCAAAGTAAAGTACTGAAACCCAGTGAAACTAATTGAATGGATTCCTTTTCAACTGAAGAAGTTAGTTATTGGGAGTACTAAAAAAAAAAAAAAAAAAAGGAACTCATAGTACTTAAAAACCTAGTCATAGTAAGCCCACAGCCTGTGACGATAGATCATATGCAGACATGACTTCACTCACAGGTCAAAAAGGCTGTGAACCTCTGGTGTAGTATTCCATGCTATACTACACTACAGTACTGTATGGTATTGTGAAATAGTATAATTTAGTAGTATAATTATTATTTTACATTACTGACATTTTTACCCATTAGACCATTTAAAATGAAAAGTTTAACACACCTCTTGCTTTTTATTTTCCCACTCAAAACACTTTCTTTAGCTCTCATCCATACAGTACAACCTGAACCTTTCCACTGCACCTGTAAGACACAAGTAAAGGTTAACAAGTCTGCTGCCCTGAGAAAAAACACGGCAATGCTGTCATGGGAAGAGGCAGAGTTTGGTTGAATGGACTGTCAGGAGCTGAGAGATGGGCAGATAAGAGGACAAAGTCACCACTGTGCTCCAGCAGAGGGCTGCCTCTCTTACCTCATCCACTCTACATGCCTGTGAGTGAAGTCAGTCTTACTTTATGGAGGGTCTAAGGACAGACGGTGCTGTATGTTATGCAGATTATAAAACCCTCTGAGGCAGATCTGTGATTTGGAGGCTATGAAAAATAAAACTCGACTTTGAAAAGCTTGTTTGTTACCACAGTGAAAAGCTCATCTTTCACAGCAATGCTTTCAAACTGTTTCATCTGCATGTGTATCAAACATACATAATAACAATCACCACAGTTTTTATGTTTTGTACATGTCACTGCTTTTTAACACTGTGTTGGAGTGGTAGTGGAGGATAATACAGCATATTAGGTTTTTATGGCACCTCAAAAAAAGTTAGATTTTCAAGTTGAACTGGCTACTAGATGGTGTATCCTGAAAACTTCACTCATTCAGAGTCTGCAGATATTTTTTCATTTCTGTGCACATCAACAATTAAATTGCAATAAAGAAGCAACATTTCAATCATAGACCTTAGTAAGGTGTTAAACTGCTTTGTAATAAGGTGGAAAACATCTTTAAACACTGAAACTCAAACACCATTAAAATAACGAATTCATTTCCCAAAAAACTGAACTACTGAATGCTTAAATGGCCAAAGGGACAAACAATCCTGATTACAAGTGTGCTGGTGTATTCATCACATTAACATGACTCTTGGAAATATAATTAACATATAAATAACCTACCAACATCTCAGTCAACACTACGTAAAAAATAGTAAAGACTGATAATAAACTGATGGACTACAACTGAGGTCTTGACCACAGGATCACATTTGAATTAGTTTCAGATTATCCACTTACATGGGCGATGAGTTCATTTAAACAATATGTACCCCATAAACAACTGGCTAAACAATGAGCTGCACCATCACAGGCTGCAGATGTTATCACCAAAGAATGCATGAGGTAATATGATCAAACCATAATCTTATGATCTCTCACGATCCCATCAAACTTCAAATAATGCTCCTCACCTCTTCGTCTTTTTTCCTTTTCCTACTTTTCCCTCTTTGATTTTCTATCCAGCAGCTTTACTGTCAGTACTTTGCAGTTACATTCCTGTGCTCCAATCAGAAAAGCCCAACCAGCTCATTAAAATTCCTGCTTGTAAGACCATAGTAGCACGGAAGAGAAGGCCGTGAGCCTGACACTGGCATTCACTCTCTTTTGAGGCCGTGCGCAGGCCCAGAGGCACAGGAAACTGCAGAGGCCGCTCATGTGCTCAGGCTGGTGCTCAGAGCGGGCACTCAGGCACGATGCAGCCGCAGAGAGGGACAATAGGTGGCAGCACCTCGAGCCCTAAAAGCACAAGCGGGCCTGACGAATCCCTGTGTGGCGTCTTTTCATCCTCTCTGTCTGTCAACCTCTTTTTGTCTCCTGTCTCGGACGTTTGAACTTCTGTTTCTCAAGAACTAATGAGTTTGGTTTCCACATTCCAGTCAGTTTCTTCCATGTCTCCCGAACACCAGTCAGGTCACTGTCAGATGTTAAACGGCCTCTTAGGGTGTCTGTCTTTATTTGTATGGGTGGGTTTTGGTACTTGTGACTGACAGCCATCCTAACACCATGAGAACCTCTGCACAGGGATGAGCAAATACTGGAGAATGAATGAACGACTTATGTGACAGTGTTTCATTTCAGCTCTATTTCCCCGTTACCAGAGGTGAAAAAAAAACTCTACTACTGTACCTGTGTGCAACCTGGAGGGTTACTTAACTTTTACCATTTGATTTTGCTTTACACAGCTATTTCACAACATTTCAGGGAGGAATATTGTACTTTTTGCTTCACTACATTCACCAAGCAAAGCATACAAGAGTTTATAAAATATGATGCATTGTTCTGAAGTACCCTACAAAGCACTTCCACCACCTACAACACAGAAATGCTTACACTGATGTGCTTATATTGTCCTTTATATTATTATTTAAGAAAGAGTTCAACAGAACAAAGATGCTGAAATAATGAAAATAAGAAGACGTTTGTGGTGTTGACAACAGACCCGTGACTCTGGAACAGCAAAGGCCTCAAAGCTTTGTCATTATGCATGTACTGTATTAGAGCTGATACAGTTATAAGATGAACAGTGGCTGGGTTACATTACAAAAGACGACTGTCCATGACTTGATTTCCTCACTTAGACACAAGTAAACATGCAGGTTGTTGTAACTGCCTACACATCTGGTTAAACCAGGCCTGACTGAGTCAACTATTTTTATTTCTGTTCATGTGCAACATAAAAGGTACATTTGCTTAAGTACTGTACTTAAGTACAAATGTGAAGTACTTTTTCCTTACTTCAGTATTTCCATTTTCTGTTCTTTTTATATTCCACATTTAACTCCACTATAAAAAAAGACCTGTAGTTACTGGTTATTTTTCTGATTAAGATTTTAAATTCAAAACAAATGGTCTTTTTTTTTTTTTTTGGTCCATTATTATACTGTGAACCAGCCAGCGCTATTTAAATTATTCACCATGATCTTCTCCAACATTTTTTGCTGATAATATCTTTCACATTTGTGTAATTCTGAATTCACAATAAATTCTACTTGCTTTTTTTATTTCCTTAAAAAAAACTAACTGAGCATTCAAATGCGCTGGCAAGGACAGGGTGACTTTAGGTGAAATCTACATGAATCATATAAGAAATGCTGTTTGTCAGCAACATGCCGGTGCCATGCTGCAGGGCTGCCCCTGACTGCACTGCTGAATGAAAGGTTCCGACCGAAGATTTAAAAAGAAGCCTGAATGGGAATAAACAAAGCATGAATTATGAAGACTGTTTGCTGTCTACTTTTTAAATCAACAAGCTGTGGCCTTAACTATAGGGTTTGGATGTATTTGTTGGTAAATGTGAGTTTGGTTTGTTCAAGATCAGAGAGTGACTTGATTATCTGTTCACCCACTCAAAAGAATCACTGCTCCTAAAGAAAAAAAAAATAAATAAATAAAATAAAA
>JBBMJY010000007.1:21770563-21795561 GCA_037833715.1 Toxotes lorentzi | reverse complement strand
ACAAAGTTAGATAAAGTTTCATTTGTGATTCTGTAAATAAAGCAGTGATTTCTCGAGTATTGCCTTTGTAACTGATTTGAATCTGTGTGTCTAAGTTGTTATAACTCAGCTGTAAGGTCTGGACAAAAACTGGCTCCAACCAACATTCATAACTTTAAAGCCCGTGAAAAATCGAACCACAAATGAAACTTTATCTAACTTTGTCTCCCGTCTACAACTGCTGGATTGAGTTAGTCCGGCCCATCTGGTGCAGCAAATGGCCCAACTCACCAGGGAGCAAGAGTAGTGAGAGAGGAGGAGATGGTTAAAGGGAGGGGGGTGCAGAGAGAGGGGAAGGAAGGGGGGGGGGATTGAAAACAGATCAGCAGCTTGAAGATCTCAACACCACCGCATGTCTCTGCAACAACTGCCGAGTGAAGCCAACCCGCTTTGAGCCCTAAACTTTTACGAGTACTCGAGTAAAAAAAGAAAAAAGAAACAGATCTTTTACGCATCATGTTAGTTTGCTGAAGACGCGCGCAAAGCACGCACGCGAGAGCGCACCTCTTTGGAGAAGATGGATTGTAAGAAAAAGTTCGAGGCGACTCCTGCTCCGCTCTGCTGAGTCTCTCTCCGGGGTAGGACGGGGTGGTAATGCCGTGCAAACTCTGCGTCTTTCCAAACTTTTCTTAACTCGGTTCATGGAGTTTCGCGTCAAGTCCGGAGAGGCTCGTTTGCGCGTTTTGCCCTCAATGGTGGTGCCAGCTTAGTCCTAGTTTACGGGAATCCGACTCCAGGCAAAGTTTTCCTCGGACAAAAAAGAACTTCGGTTTCGACGTGAGAAGAGACGGCGGTGGAGGTAAGGAAAGTTCGCGGTGATGCTGCTGACAGCAGCGGAGTTTAGGAAGCTGTTCTAGTTTTGTCTTCATGTTCTGGATGTTTGTTGTGTATGTCTTTTATATCCACGCTTCCAAAGCTGTTTTACTTGGGAGTTTCTCCTCTTTCCTCTTTTTCTTTTTTTTTCTTTTTCTGTTGCCTGCCGTGTCAGCGGCAGATGAGGCTTAGGGCAGCTTCACATCTCATTTGCACTTTGAACTTATCTGACACAGGAATCCAAAAAATGTTTTGTCCTGCAACTTGATCCATATGGGAAGAGATGTGATCAGAAAGCTCGGCGCCAGACTCTCTGCGTAGCTTTTAATAGTTTAACAGAAACTATTGTAGTGTTTTCCTCTCCAGACTGTGAAGCTGGTGAAATTTGATGGTTAAATCAGAAATTTAAAAAAATCAGCTGAATCTACCCTACACATGTAAAGTGTTTTCCAGCATCAAGAAAAAACACTTTTTCTTTTCTTTGTTTTTTTTCCCACATTGTTTCAGCCTTTTATCCTTCCAATAAAAAACTATGAGAACAGCCACTAAGTCACACACTGCACTAATCCACACACACTCTTCTCTCACTTTTTAGAGCACTTTACTTTTTAATCTCTTAATGCTACAAAGCAAAGAAACACAACATCAGGCACAGAGTGTCAGCTTGGACACGTTACTGCCTCTGACAGGGCTGTGGGAGATGTGTACTTATTGATGAAAGATTCAGAGTTTACTATTTGCTCTCCAGGCTGAGCAGTCAACAAACACTTGACGCCTTTGTGGGGCCCTTAACCAGCTATATTTGCTGTTGGCTTTTACCCCCTATCTAACAGGGGCTGCTAATGATCTCCAAACTCATGCGTGGACTTATGAGTCCCACTTTTTTTTTTTTTTTTTATCAGCTGTAATGGCCTACATATTAAGGAAAAGGAAACTGTGTGTTTGGTTTTGTAAAGCTTTTTTTCTCCTATAGGTTATGTCTGAAAAGTAAATGGGTCCTTGGATTAATGTTTTTTGTTTGTTTGTTTTTGATGAGACGCAGACCTAGAAAAGTTGTTAAATCGTTGGAGTTTAAGACCAAGAGAGGAGCTTTAGAAAAAGACTGATGTAAAAAAGAAAGTTTAAAGTTTCAAATACTACAATATCTGTGATCTTTTTTTTTTAACTGAGTAAGAATCCATGCATGTGTGTTTTCCGCTTCGCATGATGACAAACCCAGGCAGGGGCTGAGGCGATTTGCATGAGAAAAAAAAGAAAAAGTTTTAGTGCATTTGCCTATTGTAAGGAATGAAGAGTTCCAACAGTTAGGGCCTACGGAGAGTGAAAGGAGCAAAGAATGGATGAGCCTATTCAGCTCATTCAGCCTCAGTTCAGGGGCTCTGCTCTGCTCTGCAGCGTTCAGAGACCCATAGTGGCCATGTCACTTTCATCTCCACAACCCCAGCCCCTGTGAGCTGTTGTATGTATGCTGCTGTAGCCCCCGTTTCACACATCGCCTCTGTGTACAGGCCTCGTTTTATTGATCTGTTTTGGGTTTTTTTTTCTTTTTTGTCTCTTTTCTGGAAATCCACAGAAAATGTAATGAATCAAATACTGGAAAAGGAGTGACTGAATTGTGTGTGTGCGTGTGTGTTGGAGGGGTATAGGCCAAGAAGGAGGAGGAGAAGGTGGGGGTTTAAAGCAAATACCGATGAAGTCTAGCGTACAGGGACAGAGAGGAGGGTTGGAGGAGAGGGTGAGGAGGGTGAAGTCTTAGTGACTCGGGGGGGGGGGTCACACACTCCTACTGACTAAACTCAAAAGTAGGTCCAAAAAAAAAAACAAGAAAAAAAAGAGAGGGAGAGAGAGAGAGAGAATGCTCCAACCCCAACTCATCCCACTCTGACCCTCATTTCACTGAGCTAAGACGCTGCACTGAACCAATGAAGCCATTCAGCAGCCTGTCACCTCATGATGGGGATGCATTAGGTGTGGTGGCGTGGACGGAGGCTTTTGGGGCCTCAGTGGTTCATCTGAAAAATGTTTGTACTGGAATTTAGTGGCTGTGGTTGAAGCTGCTGCTGTGTAAACCTCTGACCTGCTACTGATCATACTATGCTGCTAAGAGTCAGCACAAAGGGTTCAACAACATATGACTGACTTAAAAGCTTTTTTTATGTTAATATTTAGCCTAAGTCACATCATCAGTGTGTTCATGATGTGTTTCTGAAGTTAGTTTGTGGTGAATTGTTGTTTTGGTGGATGAACTTTCCTCATTGACTTCAGTTGGAGTAACTTTGTACTGCAACTAAAACACATTTCCTTTATCAATGATGTGCTATTTATTAATTGGTTAAAATGAGTTATTATTTTGTCAGAAAATAGTGAAAAATGCACATCACAGCTTCCCTGAACTTGACGTGATGTCTTCAGATTGCTTTTTTCGTCTGACCAACAATTAAAAAACCTGAAGATGTTCAATAAACCATGATATAAAACAGATAAATGTTGGAAAATTTTATGATTGAATTTTTCCTTTTTTTCTTCCTAAATGACATAAACTTAATAAAAATGTTGGTTAATTCTTCTGATTCTACTGATCGCTGTTGCTGTTGGTAATGAATGTGATTCCAGCGTCCGTGGTCTGAGTGGAACTGTGGCGGTCTTGGTCTGGTCGGGACTGTGAGGCCTGGAGCCCACAGAGGGAGGGTGTGTTGTGGATTGAAACTTATTTTTGTACAGGGTTAAACTGATGAGACTTTCATGGCCATTTAAGAGGGGCTGTTAAAGGCAGGTAGGTGTTGAGCGATGCCACCACAATCGTTCACAGTCTGCACTTCAGGGGACGGGAGAGAGATGGTCGCTTACATTCATCTGTAGAGCCCTTCACTGAATCCTTTGCTGTTTTGGAATGGGGGGGCACAGGATGGCCTCCGCTTGTTTTAATGCCTCTTGTTTCACTCCAGTCGAGGTGTCTTGTTCACTCTCCCTCAAGTGTGCGAGGTTAAATAGGCTCCCATCGTATCTGGGTTGGAGCTTGAGGTTTGGGAGTGGGGGGGTTAGCACATTTCACCCCCACACCCTGTGCTTCCCTGTCTTTATACTAGAGCAGCAATGAGTGGACTCTCGAATCCTAGCACAAAAACCTGAGGTCATGGTGGATTGTGGCACCACCGTCAGCACGCGCACGGCCTCTAAAAAACACATATGTCCATGGAAGCTGATGTGTGTTTAACAAGCCATTTTAAGAGCTGCACGCTGAAATAACTGACAAGCTCATTACAGGCCAATTGGCCTCATCCGTCACTGGAGGCACTGCCCTTCATCTAAAGCAGGAGCGCACGATTGCAGTGGAAATAGGTTTACTCAGGAAAACTGTATTTCCAAGTCACGCAACTCGGCCTAACAACCCTATCCCTGTGCCTCTGTGCTGTAATTCTCAAACTGCAGATGAAGAAGAAACACAAGACCAAAGCCAGCTCCATTATCTCCAAAAAGGGAGGAAGACTTAAACAGATTCGGCTTGTATACAGTGAAGCCCGTGTGATGCATGATGTGTCATCACCAGCACAGTACAGAGATCTTCCCATTATGTCCCTGGCCCAGCTCTTCACACACTCCTTAACTCACACACTGACTCATCGGAAACCGAGTTTCCCAAAAGCATTTTAGCAGTAACATCATCATTGTCTATCAGCCTACAACAGAACAATGGTGGTTGTAGCTCTGGTTCTCTGGGGGAACCCTGCCCAGGTCACGGGAGGTCAGTTAACTTGAGGGAGGGGGATGGTGAGACTGATTTCATTATCTCAACACAAGATAAACTCTCTGGACAATGGAAAGTGATAGGTTGTGGTTCTTTTTTTATTTGTCTTCACATTTTAGAGATTATGTTGCCTTGATGTGATGCTCAACTTTCTGTTAAGTTTTTCAAATGTCATTAAAATAGTCTAAAAAGTGAGGATTTATGTCCAGCAGTGTGTGTCTTTCCATTTGCCTCTTAGCATTAAATGGCTCGACTTTATTTGAAAATGCAATGAAATCAATTTATGCTTTCGCTTGTACAACTGAACAAAGTCCTGCAGGTTAGGATGAAAATGAAAGTAGGAAAAGAGAGAGTAAACAGGATTGAAATCATAGTGAATAAATACAGATTGTGATATATATATATAAAAAACTGAACCAGCTGGTCTTGGGGAGTTCTACTGGATATATATAAAAAATATAAAGCCTTTTGTGGCTCCAGAGGGAGCCATGTGAAAGCAGATACATTCTGTAGCAGCCGAAGACTAAAAGACTAAAGCTGACTAAAGACTAAATGATATGTGTGTGTGTATATATATATATATATATATATATATATATACACACACACACACACACATCTGGGGTTGTAGAGTTGTTAGAAAGAGATTAGCCTACCAGACTTCTGTAGCCCGCTCCTCATCTCTGTTTGAGGTTATACAATGTGTCGCATCAATTTTGATCCTGAATATTGTTTAGTTTTGTTACTGTTGTTGTCATTACCAAGACACAGGAGCAGTGTTATTTCTCAAGTACACATTTCTTATGGAGAGAATGTTGAAAATAGAAACTCACTAGATGGAAGGCAGTCTTCTTAGAGACTTTTAAGTATGGAAAACTAATATGAGTCAGGTGAAAAGCAACCAAAAACATGATCCTGAAAGAGAAAGGTGTGCTCGAATAAAGACAATACAAACCATCAAAGATGGTGCAGGATTTGTTTTTCTCTTACCGAGTGGAGTGATGCTCAGCTTCAGTGCACTCGCTGTTGGCCATCTTTGATTTTTAATGGTTAGTATTGGATTTAGTCTAAGAGACCTCTCTCCTTCAGCGTAATTTGAGTTATTCGTGACTTCACACCCATTGTATGTAATGGTCTCCACCTTAACTGTCAATTAGAAGATTGCCTTCCACCAGTGAGTTTGTACTCTCTGTGTGACTGAAACTCCATGTTGTTATTAGAATCAGGACCAGCCATGGTTTGGACAGAAGATGGCATTTTTAAGAATTTGCAGTCTTGCATTAATGACAGGAAATTGTCATTATTATCGTTATGTTATTATTATTATTTTAAATAACTGGTAACTGCAGGAGCCTGTCCGGTGGAATATGCTCTTCCTTGCTTTCCTCTCTCCATCCTAAATTAACTTTTTGCTGGCTGGTGTAAAAAGATGACAACTGCAAAAGGAGAAAAGCTCATGATTTCCCTTCCTCACTTCCTCATCAAACACCCAACAGGCTTTTCTATGTGCCTGTGAGCAATTGAGATAGACTGACACAGGCTCGCAGACAATGGTTTATTGTCTGCGATGTTTGCCACAGGCCCTAATCTGATGCAGAGGCAGAGTTTGGGGTCTATGCAGAGGCCAGTGACAACAAAATCAAGCCAGCATACAGAGAAAGACCGAGGAGGGGGAGCGGGGTGTGTTTGTGCTGCTAACTCTGGGGTTTGTGTTGGGAGGGGAGAGGACAAGGAGTTTGTAAGTTATGATTTACACTCGGCCCTCCCATAGCTACAAAGTCGACACAGCCTTAAGGGCTGGGCGGTTGGGCTTCTTTTCTTACGTTTCCATATGATGGGAGATATTAGATCCCAAATCGTGCTGACTCAGTGCCAGGCCGCAGTCTCCTCTCAGATAGAAGCCGGAGACAAGAGACGCAGAGACAGAGAGAGTCAGAGCTGAGCTTGGATATAGAGACACGTGGTTGTCTTTAGCAACCAGCTTCGTAGCCTCTCCCTCCTCGCTCGTAGCATGTCTGTTGCTGCCATCATCTCCTCTTTCTTCTCTCTGTGCCTCTCACTCTGGCTCAGGGCCAAAATGAGGTTTGCTCATGTTTTGTAATCAGCTCATTAGAGAGAAAGTGGGATGAAAACCGCGCTGGTTACGTGCGGGGCCATCTTTGCGCTCAGTAGTTTCACATGCAAGGCTTCACATTGTCAGGCTGCTCTCAGAGTGAACTCAGCAGTGTCAACAGTTGGTCATAGTGTAGCAAAGCATTCCAGGGAAAAAAAAAGAAAGTTGGTGAAGACAGCAGAAAATCCACATACAGTGTCATTCTTATGCCCGGTGTGGAAGGCTGAGTGCTGTGCTTTTAGCAGCAAGGTTAGAATGCAGCTCTTGACTGATTTCATGAAGTCCACACTTTCACGTTTTACACATATAAGTCAGTTTACTTGTCATGGGAGCACAGGTCAGCCTGTGAAAGCTTTCTGCAGTCTGAGAAAAGTCATCAAACAGTATTTACTATGCTGCTGCACTTAGACGTTGATCGTATCTCACTATTTTGTGACCACAGTGTTCTCTGATAAACAGGAATACAGGTTAATGATTACACCTGTATAGTGTGATCAGCGACACATTAAAGACATTTAAAATAAGTGAGCACAGAGTGGGTTAGCGGCAGCAGAAAGTTGTCTTCCTACCTTTACTGCCTCATCGCCCTTGACCTGTCTGAGCAGGCCTATGCTGCAGTTTTCCAAAAGCTAATTTCCCCTGTTCACAATAAAACACAAGCCAGGTGCTTTCAGAGTTATCCACTGTGGGGACTGACCTCTGAATGCTCAGTTTGTTAGGCTGAAAAAAATGCAGGAGTATTTTGGACAAAGGGCCAAAATGTGGAGGGAAAAATGCATTTTAGTTAGTGACATTTGTTACTAGCTTAGTAGTTAGTTATTGTTTCAGTCAACAGCACAAGGTCTCACCTGGTGACGTGCTTTGACAGCTGCTACTGACGGGTCCCCAGCCAACACAAACGCACACATGCACCAATGCCCCCCCTCCCAGAATTCAAGGGGAGCCCCCCTACCATCACCGAAGGCCGAAGACTCTGACTTGGATGTAGCAGCAGCTGGTTGTATGTGCCAACAACGCACAACTACAGACTGTCAACTATCACAAGCATTTCTACTGGAGTGGTGAATTCACTACAGCAATGTGGAAGTTGCACCACAGTGAAACGTGAGTGTAGCAAATGCCAACTTTGATTTGGCTAAATCTTTACTCTGGCTTGCAGGCAGACACACAGACAAACACACACACACACATACACAAAGGCAGTTTTGCGTAAGTAGTTGCCAAGCTTATTGACAGCTGAAGCAGTTGAGAGTGAGTGCTAACAACACATTTAGGATGACCCAGGCCAAATGCTTCAGAGAGGAAGCCGGCTTGAGTCAGCAGTGTGCAATGTGGCACAGGTGACAGCTGAGACTTCAACACACAGACGTACACACATACATCACATCACTTCCATCACATGGATACTGGGTCAGTTTCATTCAGCTGTGTGTCAGCAAAAAGAAAAGAAAAAAAAACATTTCAGGATGCAAGTCAAGATTATTTTCTGTTATCAATTAATCTGCAAGCTAATTTAGTTGCTTAATTGATTAGAATATAAAATGTTAGAACAATAGCGAAAAATGCACAATTTTCCAGAGCCCAAGCTAACATTCATATATCTTGCTTTTTAGTCTGGTTCTGTCTTATTCTAGTACATTGGTCCAAACCAAAATATCTCAACAACTACTGGCTGGATTGAATGACATTTTGTACCCACACCTATGATCCCCAGAAGATGAAACCTCCTGATTCATTGATTAATTAACTGTGATTAATTAACCGTGATGCTGCATCAGCTGCTACCAGCACAACACACTGAATTCACCAGAGTATCTCTGGTTTTTCCTGTATCAGTTTCAATCCTTTTTTTTAACTGCCCATCATGTGTCTGACAATGTTATGGGAGTGCCAGCTAAATAGGCGGACTGCAATTTCATTTGTGAGTTGATTCTGTGCCCTTACATCAGTGTCTGCTCATTGACTTACTTACTTGATTCTCTCGCAAGACAAAGGCAAAAACCCAAACTGCATCCACAAGATCCCTCCCTGCCGGAGACTATGTGTAGGCTTAGACCTCCACATCTGTTTTCTGTTGGTTGGGGGAGACGAAAAGATCAACCACAGGATATTGCCTTTACTAGCAGATAAGGTCAGGTTCAGGGGTGGGGTAAGAACTCATCCACAAGGCTTTTGTCTGCTGTTTTAGATGCCTTTTATATTACATCAGTTGTTAGCTGCTCATTACTCTGTATCCTCTGCAATCCACTGGATGGTTTGGTTTTAGTGAGGGATTTGAGTCTGGAGTCTGCAGATTGGAAAAGTTTGAAACAGACAGGAGATGAATAAGAAACTGGAATGTGTTGAAGAAATATTTTTAAAAAGCCCTAATTTACATGACTACACAATTAAAAACAGAACCTACACTCTAGCAAGTTAAGCACATAACCTATAGAAAACCTACAGCTTGGTTTGACAAAGCAGTTTGCGACAATATACTGCTTCCCGCATGAGTGTCCTGAAATCTATACGTGTGCAAGAACCTATACTGATCAGGCTGATGACTAATGTGTTGCAGTCAGACCCTTCACAGTCTGTTTCATGACCTTTCAGAACTGAGCTTCAAATCCTCAAGGGAATATGTTTCTCCAAAGTCAAGTGATTCACCCACAGAGAATGTGCCCTGTCCCAGTCTAAACTTGTCTTCTCCCAGAGGTCTCTGTAGCTCGCTGTCAATTGCACTTTATCATCTGTCAAGAAAAAACATTTCTGATATTGATTGCTTTGCGTTGATATCTTACAATTTTTGTGTGGACTTGTCAAAGTCATGAAAGGTTTTTGAGTTTTAGTTTCTAAAGGTTTTCAGGTGTTTTTTCAGGTGTTTTTTCAGGTGTTTTTTCAGGTGTATTAAGCAAAACCAGAGATCCTCCTACAAGACTGTTGATTTGGATATAATAATATGGGGTAAGATTATTTGTCTTTATCTTAGCAGTCAAATATTGTAGGTGTGTTCAGCTTTCCTCAGATGGAGGGGTCTCTGCTCCAAAGGGTTTAGTATTTTTCTGTTAATGTCCATAAAAATAGCAGATTTTTGGCCACTCAAAGTCAGATGCGCATTTGGCAGCAACACAAACATCAATTTGAAGTTGTGTTTCTGGACAGCTACGTATTGTAAGTCCAATATTCACTCTTCTTTTAACTCTGTTTTGGTCTCCACCAACTCCTATGGGAAATATCTTGCTCTTTAGCTTCTAAATGCTCCACTATGTTCAGCAGCTTATTGCTAACTTTGTCTGTCTGCTGGGCAGTTAAGAGTACAGAGGGCTTTTCAAGCTTTTTTCCAAAAAAAAAACAAGAGCAGTAAGACTGAACCAGAACAGTGACTTTATGAACCGTGAAGCCAAAACAGTCAGCTCAAATATTCTAAAAGGTGCTTTGGATCTGAAGGGAACTTCAGATTCAGCTGTGGGTTAGTCACTACAAACGATTCCTTTCATATTACATGTAGTTGTTCTTGATCCATTTGTTACAGGAACTTATGAAGATGAATAGGAACTGCAGACCAATTTTATCCTACTCTATGAGCTGTAGTGGAGTACCAGAAAAGGCCCAAAGGATTAAATGGTCTAAAATAGGATATTGGTCTGTAACCAGCTTTGTGATTAGTATGAAGTCCTTACAGGCCGTGCTTGAGCTTTCTTTCACCTCACCATGACCAAAGGGGCCTGTTTGTATTTTTTTTTTTGGTTTTTTTTGGGTCTTGGCCCTAAAAATCCAGAAATCAAATCAAGCTAAACCATTTAAATGATGCAAGCTGGCAGGGATACTGATTCTCATGTGGTAGACCAAAGGTGAAAGTCTTAGAATGTGGTTTAAAAAAATGAGTACCATTTGACTGTTAGGTAGAGCAGCAGTCAGGACTAAAAATGAGCTATGCTGTCGAAAGAAGGAAGTATTTGGTGAGCAAAAAGAGCTCTCATGGAGAGAACATTTGGTAAGTTAAATTAAAGGTTTCTCATGAAACTGTCGCAGAGCACTGGAGAAAGTTCAGCCAAGGTGGTTAGGGCTGACCATGTGAGGGGAAAAACAGCTGTATTTTGTCAGAATTATGCAAAGAGCTCTCTGGGTCTGGATATAGTGAAGGTACTGTACAACTGAGGCACAGTGAAAGGAGAAGCCTGTGTGGACTCCTTCACCACCACCTCCCCTCGCTTCTACACCTGTCCACCTGTAAATTAGATCTGACGGTTCCAGCATTCCTACATGAGTGCAAATGGAGGAAGGGTTAAGAACAGAAGAAGTGCATAGACTGGATGGTTTTCTGTACGGATCAAAACTTGAAAAACAGCCTTGGAGTCTTAATGAAAGCGTCATTAGACACTGTAATCATTCTCCTTGTCCTCCTTGAGTGTTGTACTAACTTACAGTTGAAAAAAAAGTCTTTTAATTAATGTGTGTGAGGCTGCTTCTCCACAGAACTGATTAAATATGTAACTTTAACATAGCTAACATACTTTGAAAGTACATTAAAAATCTGATTTTACTCTAGCTACAATCTTTCACGGTATCATACCTGTTCATTGTTTTAGATTATCTGCATACAGTTAATGTGAATTCCAGTCACAGTGATGGATTAAGTAGTGCCATCAGTTACTAAAGCAAAAGTAGCACATACTCAATTACAAGTGAATGTCTTGCATTGAAAATATTACTTGGATAATTAGCAAGAAAATGTATCAAAAGTTAAAGTGCTCCCCAAGTGAACCTCTCCCCTCCACACAACTGAAAGGACTGGTTGTTTGTTCTCTCTCTGACGATGGTCACAATCAGTCACTTGTAACTGGGCAAATAATGACTGCTGTCTGTCAGAAGCAAAGAACAGTAGCAGCATGATGTCTGACTTTGATAACAGGTCATGGTTTGCAGTTTGTTTACTTTAGCCACGACTGTGATCTTTCCTTACCCTTAAAACCACACATAACTGATTTTTGGGCAATGTTGGGTGTAAACACAACACCAGCATATCACCACTTTATAAAGTTGGTATAACCTCTTCTTTTAGCTCTGTTTTTGGTCTCTACAAACGTCTGAGGGAAATTGAGCTGCTAAATGCTTTGTTATGCAGGTTTTTAGAGCTTTATCACAGAAAACAATCTCCTGCTATGTATGAAAACAACACCGATGTTTTAATGTTGTGGCTGATCACTGTATGATGGAAATCCTAAAGTAAGGTACAAGTACCTGAAAATTGTAAGTCCATTAAGTGAGTGACTTTCTGTCTCGCATTCAAAAGCTTATCAAAATACTTTTAAATCGCACAATTTAATTTGAAGCAGTTCTCAAAAATAACATGTCAACATCTCGGCTGTGATTCAGACGCAAAAATATGTAAAACAAAGGAATATTTTGGCTTTTTGGTGCTTGTTATGTTAACCTGCATGTGTGTCAAAGTCAGAAACATGAGTAGAGAGGTCTGCAGGTGGCATAGGGGTAAGGAGACCTCACCTATCCATCTCTCTTGTGTTTGCCAAGTGAGCAGAGTGTGGGACAGCAGTTGGTGAGTTTCTCATTGCGTGTGTGCAAATCTTCAGTGTGCAACCGTGTGTGTGTGTGTCTGCGCTGCCAGGAAAGAGAACCTACCAGCATACAGATTGCATTGACTGAAAGATAGGAAGGAAGAAAGTAAGAAGAGCAAAGCCTGGAAATCTTCAAAATGAGAGGGCCTCTTTTGATATGTGTTTGCATTCCTTTCAGTGTTGGTGAAAGGGGAGCTGTTGAACGGTAGTGGAGGAGAGGAACACTTGAAACTGAACGAGGCGCTAAGAAAAACACACACCAGGTCTCATAACAAAAGTCCCGCAAGTCTGAAAAGGAGGGGGTAGAAGGTGAATTAACAGCGAGAGGAAGAGCAGTTGATAAAGAGGAAAAGATGAGGCAGAGAGACTGTTCTCATCAAAAGAGAGGAAATCTGCAAAAGGAGCGAGACAATTACAGACCAGAACTGTAAATTCATCAGTCAAGTGATTCTGACTTTCTTCTTTCAAGATATCTCAATTTTTCAGACAAAAAAAAACTCTAGAAACTAGTGATTCTGCATTGGAAACACGTGGAATAATCTGACCTTAACAGAAGAAAACATAACAGTGTCTTTCCCCATTACCTCAGTCTTTCTCCTGTGTCTTGTGTGGTTAAATGGCATGTCTGGATGGTCCATCAGAGTCAGGACTGGGAGAGGAAAATCAAGATGTAAAGTCTCTGCTACAAACCCAACTCTTCCCTGTCAATCTTTCCGTCCTGTGCACAAAACCCACAAGACCTGCTGGTTATGAATTATAACATATGAAAATTTTACATTCATCCAGAACATATTAATAGTCTTCCTGTTGTGGGTGGACTTTGTCTTTAAAATAGCACTGAAGAATTTGCTGAATTTAGTAAATACAAGACATATTTCATGGCATCTGTATTCACTACTAGAACGCTTAGCTCCAGAACCAGCAGTCTCTGCTGGGTAAAAAAAACAAAAACAAAAAAACACACAGACACAGAATCTTCTCTAAACCTCATTTTGAATGTTTGTAAGATAATTCACTAAAAGCAAAGACATTTCTCAGTGGAAAAACATCCAGTTTTGTGGTTGCGTGGCAGGAAGGAACAAGAACAAAGCAGCCTCACTGCAGAACTTAGGGTGAAGGTTTCGGATATGGTTAGTCTAGCCTTACCCGCGTAGCTTTGCATTGAAACTAACAAAATAAATCTCTTAAAGCAGCAATCTGAAAGATTCCTCTTTTTTTTTGAGAGTCTGTTATTGCTACGGTGTTCTTGCTCTGCACTTCCCAGAAATCACTTCAAAGAGTGCAGTTGATACTGGGTTGGTTGGTCTTTAAGACACATGTAGGAAGTTTTCATGACATGGTCAGAGGTGAAAGAAGTGATATAACAGACACAATGTAAAGGGAAGATTTTTTTTTAATGTAATGCTTATTTGTATAATGAGAAATCATTTGATTTCTTGATAGTTCAGTGACTTTGTGTGTTTTGTAAAGAGTAGTAATCCTGCACCACTCTCTTAAATGCCCAGCCTGTGGTCACATGGCACCAGAGGGTGGGGTAAGAAGAAGGCTGGGGGGTGGGAGGGGGGAGGCGGCCCTTATCCTGTTCGTGCCACAACGGACTGCTCAGCCAACCAGAAGATGAGAAAAGAAGTGCACCCTTGTTGTTTGTTCGCCTTTGGCCCCTGCCATCTGTCCGCTTGGTTCCTGACACCTGTACCAGCCTATCAGAGCTGGGCTTCCCTGTCATAGGGGGCAACGCAGGTCTGGCCTGTAGGGAGACACCAAGAAGCGGGGTAAATGTAACAGGAGAATTAAGGAAAGAGGTGGGTGGAGGGGAGTCAGGGTGAAATTAGGGCCACTTTTTGAAAAATGAACTCATATCTAGCAGTTTTACTTAAACTGCTTTTACATTTAACAGTCCTCTAACCTGCACCTTTTTTTTTTTTAGATTTAGGTAAATGACCTTTACAGGTGCTTGTACCCCAAACCCCCTCTTCATCAAAATATTGGCTTGAGGTTCAGAGGCAACTGGAAAGCAAATAGTTGGCATGCTGTAAAAGCATGGAAACAGCTATTAATGCAATGCCAGATGTTCATCAGACGGTGATGTTAAGAGGAGGATTCACAGTTATTTTTAAGGGGCAGGCTTGAAAGGCAAACACTGTTGCTGTGAGCGCTGGTGTGTTCATACGCACGTCTTATCTCAGCCAAGAGGGTTCACTACCAAAAAGAGCCTGCTCTCTGGCCAGCTCTGAGTACGATAAAGGCCCATGAAAGAGCACATTAAATTCTATCACTAAGGTGATGTCAGAGTGACGGAGTCCTCCAAGACAGGACGGCTCCCTGGCCAGCTCGAGGACTTTTTGGCACCAGAAAAAAAAGAAACAGATGCAGCCTAAACCTGTTAGTCGCCCACCTCTAATCGGCTTACACTGGCTCCGTGACAGGCGACTGGCACCTCCGAAGGGTCACAGACATGGCTGCTCGTCCACACACCTCACAATAAAGGATGACATGTTGGATATCCACATGAAATGAAAAAACAGCACTTCACACATTCAGCTTGCTGTAACCAGACCACTGAGCAATCACGCTTACCTTTTCATGACAGAATCATTCTCAGCACTCATAACTGTGTACTTGTATTTACATATTCTCATACCATTTACTATTTTAAAGCGTGTGTTTTTAATATGGCCCTTTCATCCTTTATTTATTTATTTATTTATCTATCTATTGTGCTCTTTCTTACAGCCAAACAATCACATTTGTTTCCCTGACTTGAGAGAATATTCATTTCCAGATTGCTTTTTCAGGGTGTTGTTTGTCTCCATTGGGACCAAGTCAAGTTGTTAACACTTTTGTTTTAAAAGAACTGAGAAGGTAAAATAATTTCTTTGGTATGTTCGTGTGAAGTTTTAATCAACTGACTTTCCAAAGTTGCCAACAGGTGTGAGGAGAGAGGCAGAGTGCTTCATTTGGATGCCCCGGAGCATTCAGATGCTGCAGTAAAATAATGTTGTGAGTTTTACAGACCTGCTGACCTTACATTGGAAAGATTGCCTTTTCCTCGCACCCACTGTGATTACATCCAGTTTAGCCAGTGTCTGAAAGCAGGTGGAAAAGTGATGACCACAAGCTAACAAGAGTGGAACGACTTTTCCCTCCCAGGTCAGGGGGACTGGGTCTTGTTTGCTCTTGGCAGAGGATGATCTTGTAGGTCCCAACAAGTCAAACACTGTCAGTACTTTGCCAAGTTATCAAGCCATTCACATTGACAAGAGGAGGTATTAACACAGTGTTTGCATCTAAAACCTCAGGGCTAAGGGCCACTCGTGTTTACAATAGGAACAGATGGGGCATTGTGAACTCATTACATCAAACTGATAAACCTGTATGTGTGTTTACGATCCACGCAGACATCAGATACACTGATAGAACAAATGCATATACACCTAACCCACAGTAACACAAATTCAGTTCATGCAATAACACTGAAAAAAAGAGAATTTCACTTTCTTGCTTCTTAGATGGTTTGTTATTTTACAAAAACCCTCAGAACATTGTGTGTTCTGTGTGAAAATACAAAATGGCCTCAGGCCACAGTTCATATCAGGAGTATAGGAGTTTTGTTGTTTGTTTCTTTTTTTCTTTCTGAAGTTTAACTGACATTAGTGTCTCTTTCTCTCTTGTCTCTCCAGGCTGTGACGGAAATTGAAGAGCAGCATGGAGACTTCAGCTCCAGCAGCCACTGAGAAGAAGGAGTGTAAGGGCTCGGGTCTGGATGGAAGCAGCTTCTCAGAGCTCCCAAAAAAGCCCTCCCCCACCACTCTGACCAGAGGTACAGCGATTTTCCAAAGCTGTTTTCTCTCTTACCATTTACACCAGATATTTGGTGGATACTAGTAGTTTCTTTGGTGCACCCAGCTAAACCTAACGTAGTCTAACACAACAGTCCAGCAGAAATATTCAGTGTTTGTTGAAATTGTTTCAGAGAGGTGTTGACTCAACTTGATGATCATTCTGGAGGCTGCAGTTTGTAGCGCTGTTGAACTTAATTGCATTATAGAGAGAGGTGTCTCTGTTATGTACTCTACCCTCATTGATATAAACGGGGCAGACAATAGAAACACCTGTCCTCTATAACAATACAATTCAATAGCACCACAAACTGAAGCCTCTAAATTGACCATAAAGTCAAAAATGGAACATTATAACCAGCTGAGTTATACACCTACATAACTGAGTTATGTAGCTGATGTTTCTCTGTAGGATCATGTACCCTGCAGCGCCATGAACTGAAACATTATAGCTACTCACACAAGTTGCTGGGTGGCACATGAAAAGAGTTAGACCCAGAGATGGGGGCCGCATGTTTCAGAGATGTCAGAGAATGGGTGATGAAAAAATGTTATAATGAGGTCGAAAGACCTTGTTCTCACCTCCCGAGTGTAAATTTCATTAATTACTAAAAAAGGCTGGCATAGCAGTGGACAACATGGTGTATCAGAGGCCTCAGATAAAGGCTGGGAGGAGGGAAGGACCTTTGAAATGCTAACCAGATGTCGTATGACATTGTGGCAGTATTTTTTGCTTAATGATGGGTTTGGTGGGCTGCCACGAGAGGAGCCATAAGCATTAATTGTTTAGGGATGCGGGGTGAGAAACTAGGACGTTTCAGTGCGCCCTCCCTGGCACCTCCACAAAGAGGCCACAACGTTCTCAAACCAGCAAAGAAGAAAATATTGTGCTTGCCATGGCATGAATTATTCAGTCATTTACACAGTTATGACCATTGTGTGTCATGTGGGCTGTGGGGGTTGAATTTTCATAACCTTGCATCACTGAAAAAAAAAGTAGTCTTTACCCATCAGGGGTTATTTGTGCTTGTGAGGTCACACACAGGGTGCAGGGTTTGCAAGATTCTCTCTATAATGGGGTCATAATTAATAGATGAGAGCTCATGTTTTCATTAGTGAATGTGTGATGAAAACTCCTCATAACGAGGCTGGAGGACCTTGTTGGGGCCTCTGAGGTACCACTGTTATAAATTACTAACGCCTGCTGGTGGACACTGAAGCCCCCAGGAAGACACACTGGCATCATCTGAGGGGCCACGGCAGAAACATGTCATTCAAGTTGTTTTACTGTTTAATGAAGGGCCTGGTGGCCTGCCATCACAAAGCTCACTTTGTCACACAGGGGAACAGTAGAAGTAGGACATTAGTATGTCATTAGATAGTTTTAAAGCTCTGCTTTTGTTTTCAATTTGATTACTTCTTCTTTTTTATTTGAACTGGTTCTCAGATTAGTATGCATGTGCAAACAAAAATATGGGACGAGCTTGAATAAATCAAGCAGCTTGGATGCGTTTATGCTTCCTTAACGGTCTTTGTTTATTCAACTTACTTGTATTTGAACTGGAGTTGCAAAGTGCTCCAAACCATGCAGACTGCATAGTTTTTTAAGCTTGAAAATTAAACTACCCAATGAAGAAGTGTAACTCAAGTAGAAACATCTTGAGAACATCATGTTCAGAGAGCTCACTTTGCTTGTGTTTCATGGAGACATGCCTTGCCCTGTTGAACTTGACTGTGTCTCTTGAGTGTGAAGATATAATGGAAGTGTGTCTGGCCTCTAATGCAGTGTGTGTGTGTCAGGGTCTGAGGGGAAGTAGAGGAGTTAAGGTAGCGGCCAGGGATGCTGGCATAAAAGCACAGGTCGGGTTCAGTCCATATGATAGGAATCAGGCTTCTTTCTCAGGGCCTTGTTAATGGTTTTAAATGGGCACCCACATTTTGTGTGACAGCCTGCATCTGTCCCACAGCTACAGGGCATGCTTCCACAGGCTCGACCCTTGCAACCTGATTCCCAGGCCTCAGGATTTACGAGTCTGTGTCGGCTTGTGCCTTACCATGTCAGGGTAACATGTGTTCAGATTAGGTGCCCGCTTCCAGAACTGTAAAACATCTCATGCTTTCAAAGGAATACGTGTGATTGATGCACGCCCTCCTCCCTCCTTCACACAATCCGAGGGTATAGATGCTCAGATATGTGTTTCTCTGCCTTCCTCCGGCCTCAGCTGAGCAGGATCTACAGTTCTGAATCATCGATCTGCCAGCATGTTGTTTTACGGCCTTTATTATGTGCTGAGAAAGTTTGCCAAAGAGAATTTTTCCATCATCCCTCATTTTGGTGTTGACTGTACGAGGCCAGTGGAGCAGACGCACTCTGATTATTTCCACCTAACCGGTGTGTTATATTCATCTTTCTTAGAGTTTGGCCATAGCTTTCGAACTCCCGCCAAGGATTGATGTTCTTCAGCATATAAACCACATTGTTTACAGATAATTATTCACAACTCTGATTTATCTAAGAAGGATTCCAATGAGACGCACCTCAAAAAAAAAAAAAATGTCTTGCATGCATGTTACTTGCATGCTTCGAAATAAGAATAGAGCTTTAAATCACCCCTCCTCCATCTGTCCCCAGGAACATGGATCAGCAACAAGTCTTACTAGTCTGACTTAAAGCAGTCAGTGTGGTGTAGATGGATGAAGAAGAGTGGTCTGGTATAATTAGTCTTTCTGGGAGTAGTGCGTGGCTTTGCGATAAGGATGCGGGTGTTAATCATGGCCATCGTGGATAAGTCTCAGATGCAGCTTGAGTCTGAAAGGTCTCCACCAGGGTCTCTGCACTGGCCACACAGCCTTTCTCCAGAACGGGTCAGCCTTCCCCCCACCCCAGCCCAGCAAAGAAAAATGTCCCAGAGTAAAATAGACACCCCCCACCCCCTTACCCCGATCTCCCTCTCCATCCACAGGCCTACTCCAAAGAGAGGACAGCCACTAATCTTCCTGAGAAAGAGATTTCTGCCTTTCTTTCTATGTCCCTAATTGAGGCTCATACGCTGCTGTGGTTCCACAGACCGGGTGAGAGATGGTGGTGGGGGTGATGGGTTTTCAGTGGCAGACCCCTATGCCAGACCCCTATGCCCCCCTTGGGTTTAACTCCTTGGTCCTCAACCTCAGTTGAAAGAGTCAGAGAATTAATCTTCTGATAACTAAAGTTCTCTCCTAAGTGAAAAAAGGAAAATGCAGATCAACACAATGCCTGTGCAACTCTGTAACATCCAGATGAGTGAATTACTCTTTGACCAAAGCAAAAAAAACTTGTAGGTTAAGTGCACAGTAAAATGCAACTGTATGTATCTTTCCTATTTAAAGAAATGCTGTAGATCAAATTATGTGGCTGTACATACAAGAAACACCTCCCCTGGCTCTAAAAACCACCGAACATGTCATGGATTTCATTTTTTAACGGCCCAAAGTACCTATTCCCAGTGTTGAGAGAGCATCAGCTCGATCAGGTGTCATCTACAGTAACGTTTTGTTGCAGCATATCAATAATGCCTTTCCTGATACTTGAGAAGACCTGCAAGCAACAAGCTTACAGGAAGGCCTATTGACCAAGTCCCAGAGTTGTTTATTTTCCTGTCAGAGTCTATAGCTACACACTATCAGGAACTCGCTGCTGTCCTCCAAGAATGACCGATATTGTTTCTGTCCCGGAATGACTTTCAATTTATGGCCTTTATTTGCAAACTTATAGCTTCAACATCTTCAGGGTCAGTTTACAGCTAGATTTTGTGGCTGATGTGTTCAGCTTGTGCCCTAAGTCAGGACTGAACACATCTAATGCAGCATTCCATTTATTTGTTTATTTATTTACTTTTGTCTTTTTACATGTTCACATATTCCCAGCCATCCCGTACTGCTAAAATACTTGAATGGTCGACTGACTATCTGGGTTACAGAGATTGGTGCTTACATTAATTCATATGAATTTTATAAACAGTTAACTTGGTTGCTTTCCAAGTCACCCCACAGCTCTGCTTCCATCTTCCATCCTCACATCTCTTTCTCTCTGTCTTATCTTTCACTTTGGGGCACCGGTTGTCCAAGACAGGATTTAAAGATTAGATATGCTGAGTGAAAGCAGAAGGGGGACATCTTGTTTTTTTCATTGGGTTTTTTCTTTTTTTGGCCTTGGTGATTGCTGTGTAAAAACATACGTTTTTGAGCCTTGAGTAGTCGCTGCCTTTATCATGTCTCATTACAGGGCGTTCTCATCACAGAGCTGTGCTGGCCTACATACTGAGAGAAGATAACTGCAGCAGCAGCCAGTATGGTTCTCCTCCAGAGATTTGTAGCAGTTGGTCACAGGGGTTTTGCAGCTTAATATAATGTATATGCGTGTATTGCCATAACGTTTTTCACATTTTATTTAAATCTGAATTACGAACAAGTTCCCTGGCTTCTTTTATAAGTTTAGTTGAATTACGTAAGCAAAGAAACCAACCAAGCTGAGCCCAGCTAGTTCAGAGGAATTCTTAAGAAGTTAAAAGCATATAGACTTCTCTTTCTAGTTTTGAAAAAGAATTACCCACAACCCACAAGACAAATGTTTATTTCAGTGAATACTTAGACAACAGTCTAAGGCTAATATTAAGCAGCCTAGTCCTCCAATTGTAGTTTTTGAACAAATGCCTATAGTATGTTGACTCAATGGAAAACTGACAGCCTTTGGCAGGGCTCTAATGTAGTAATGAAACATAAATCAGTCTCAAATGAGAGGACATTTCTGATATTGGTTGTTTCTTTGGAAGGCTCTGCCTCAGCTTCAAAGCCTCAAGAATTAAAAAGGCAACATGGTATGCTTTGGGCAATGTCTGCAAATATAAATCTCTCTGTACCAGAGACGTCTGCACACGCAGGGCCCAAAGACAACATGTTACGTTCCTCGCCGTTTACAAGCAGTGGGAGAGGAGGTGGAGGCAATATATGGACGCTTTAGGGGATTAACCAACACTCTGTCAGCCAGCTTTCTCTCCCTATCCCTCGAGTCTCTCCCTTCTCTACTTCCCTTTCTCTTTTTGTTCTTCATCCTCTCTTAAACAGAAAGCTCTTTCCCAGCATGCATGAGTGTAATCCATGCCCCAGCCTTTAAGACACTTCCTGCCTGTTTTGTTTGTTAGCTGGCCGATGAGAATCAGACCAATAAGGTGCCTAGCTCCATCCTCATCTCTGAGGTGTCGCCTCAGGCAACCGCTTTCTTTGGACAGGAAGACGCTGCACATTATTAAAGAACTTGTTGAAAGTCCATGCCTGAGCATTTCTGTGCTGTGAAGTCTCAATCTCCCTGACCCTGTGTAACCCTCTGTATGCATCAGACTTGAGCCACCAGTCTGCCAGCCTCAGCTACTTTCATGCGCTTAATGTAGCCCTAACACTCACAGTTCAAGTGAAGCAAAATAAACAGCTGAGGAGTTTAGACATGGTAAAACAAAAATGTGTGCTAGCTGTAAACACGGGCGGGAGGCACTTATGTAAACACGCCTGGTTCCTATGGCTGAGTTTGTCTAAAGGCAGACAGTTTGTGGTCAGGCTCTTCCGGTTCAGACCCCCCCCCCCACCCCCGCGCCAATCCGCGCCTTCAGACACAGCTGTTGTCCGCCCTCGCATAAATGTTGCTGGAGGAAAATAATCAGTCACAGCGCTGCACGGAGCAAAGGAGTCCACTCGCCCATGATGAGACATGCATGTCTGCTGTTGCTCAGACTTCACAAAAAAATAAAAAATAAAAACACAATATACACATCAGTGTACACCTCTCTAGGAAAGATGCGCACATTTTATTGAATGTTCCAGGCTGCTACTCTAAAGACCCCTGACACTTCAGTTGCGTCTTAGCCTGGACAATAGGTGTCTTTACAATTAATTCCTGGTGTAATTGTGCTGTGGCCACTCCAGAAAGAAAGAGGAGGAAATTGATTTTTGCCATCAGTGAAATTCTTCCTGAGGGAAATGCTGCTTCTTGTAATTACAGATCTAAGGTTTCACTGCTGGTGCTCTCCAGCCTCCATTAGCATTTAGCAATTAGCCTAATCACTGAGAGCTCTGGGGCAGAGTCGCATTCAGCCAGGCTTGTTCATACATATCACCTGGCAGTGTGGGTGAACTAAGTGAAATGAGCTGGGTTCAGACTTTAAAATAAAATGGTCGTGGCCAGAAACAATACAAACCATCCTACCTAGTGGGTGACTGGGTTTGCAGCAGAGGCGGAGGAATTCCATAAACATTTCTGAAAAAATAAACTATTGCAATATATTTTATGGTCACATCTCCAGGAGGGAGAATCATTCTCCAGATGGGGCGTGCCTTCACAACACCAACTGGCCTCAACCCAAGGGCAGGTCACAGACGAGTAAACCATGCAACCTGCAAAACAAGCAGATGAGGTTGCCTAGATAAATAAAGTGGATGCAGGTATAACAAATAAAACTGTCCCAGCCTATAATTCACTGGTTCTTGGGCCATGTCCTGAAAAGATGATCAAAGCGGAAAGACTGAAATACTTCACAAACAAATCTCACATACATTTGGTGTCATTTTTTCCCCCATGCAAGTTTTGAGCCTATTGTAAAGGCAAAGCTTAAGAGCAGTGTGGATGGCAAAAGAATCTAATTTCAAGGTTCAACACAGAGATTTCAACTACATCTACATGTTTTTCAGCAAATGGAGCTGGCTCAGGTTTTTTCAGTGAGTGTGGAATATTGGTCACATGATAAGAACTGGAAACAGATGGCTACGCTTGAGCTGAAACAGGTTAAAACAAATAGTTTGACATTTTGGGAAATGTGCTTATTTGGAGTCTTTTCAAGAATAAAATGAGAACACTGACATCAGTCTCGTTCGAAGTACAAAGCTAGAGCCAGGAAGCAATCAGCTTAGTTTGCTTGTTGTTAAAGTGACCAAAACTACATAATTTGGACACCTGATGAAGACCATGAGATACAGCTGAAATCTCTAAAAGAGCTTATAAATTGTTTGTTTCTTTCAACCACTTCTAATCTTCTTCAGCAAATGGAGCAAGCTCTGGGGTCACCTGACTGACTTATCATATTTATTGCTCCTGACAAAAATCATTTGATGTGGTTGAAAGGTTGGAAGAAGTAAGTGGACCTGCACAGTTCCCTTTGTACCATTTTACAATATATATTTTACATTTACTTCAGGATAAGAAAGCCATAATTTGGAAAGACCCTCTGCCAGCCATAAGCATACATTTGCTAGAGTGCTATATTCTTTGTGAGAAAGTCCTTAGGGACTTTGCTACTATTAGTTACACTGCTCTGTAATCACAGCAAAGCCTGTCATAAGGCCCCTGTGTGGCTGTCATGGTCCCTAGAAAAAGAAGCAAACAAAATGCTGCCATATGGAAAACTGATTTGTAATGTCATTCATCATACAGCTGCAAGAATAAAGACGGTCGTTCAGCTGCGTAGCAACAGATGATTGAGTGGTATCTCTGGCTGGGGTGGACAGGTTTTTTTTTGTATGTAAGAATTCAGTCCAAACACTCTACTAAAAGAATTTGAATCCTAAATCATTTCAACTCACCCAAAGTTTACATGTGCCCCTCAGCTGATACTTTTACCCCGGGTGCTTTACAGTGCCGTTTTTAGCTTGGATGGCCTCAGTACAATACAAATCCATAGTGAAGGTGGTAAAGCAAAGAAAGTCATGCAATATAGAAAAACACAGATGAATAACTTCCTTGTTTGGGTGATTACACTGTAAACCATGGGCATGTAAAGAGGGAAACCTCAAGACTCCTGAAATAATGACAGATGAAGGAGAAGATACACGTGATGAATGTTGCCAAAACGTAAATTGAGTTCAGAGTAAAAGATGCGTTATTTCCTCAATAAATAGAACACAGGCAAAAAAAAGCAGAAGGAAGAAGCCTCTTCACAAGCCAACACTTCACTCATCCAGTTGTAAATGAGTGATTAGACAAGTTGGACTTTCAAGACTTGTTCAAAGTCATTCATCCATTCATTCATAGATACCACCAATGAAAATACCCTCAAACCCTTTTCTGTCGAATAAACATCCATATCTGCTGCATTAAAGCTGTCATCTACGAACATATAATTACACTCCTCGTTTTGTGATTACTTCAACAAGGTTCATCGCCGTGCCTTTGCCTCACTACATTCATTAAGTGGAAGGAGGCAGCTGTCTAATAAACAGCCTACGAATGAGAAGGGTTTGTTGAATGAAAGCCTGTGTGTGTTAGTATAGCGTGTAAGCCTGTAGTGTTTTGTTTGCCAGGTGATTTCCCCAACGGTGTTAGCTAAGCCTGAGAATTCCTGGCTCGGGCTTCAAAGAGCAGCAGGGTCAACCCCTGACAGCAGCGAATACAGACATGTTCATGGCAGACATGGTTCTGGAGGGAGCACACTCTGGGCAGACTGTATCAGCTTGACCGCCATCAGCAAATATTTAAAGTTTGTCCAATGATACGTAGCAGTTATTTCAGGAAGACAGTGAACTGCAGATTTGTTTCAGCACAGAAATACTTCAGCTGAAATGAAAACCCTCCTGCACTGTTCCACTGTGTGTTGTCGAACATGGTGGTATCAGTGGTGCTGATATTTACTTCACAGGTTCTGGGTGGTAAGATGAGATAACTTGAATTGTATGTCATCCAGTCATACTGTGCTTTCATACATTCTGTATTTACATTGTTTCATACACTTTGTGATCCAAGCAACGCTGTGTTTCTCACTAAGTATGCAGCTGCCATCATTACATTCTCTCAGTCACTTTTTAGATTAGATTAGATTAGATTCAACTTTATTGTCATTACACATGTACAAGGACAGGGTAACGAAATGCAGTTTAGC
>JBBMJY010000007.1:21727700-21770460 GCA_037833715.1 Toxotes lorentzi | reverse complement strand
CCCCAGGAATTTGAAGCTGGAGACACGTTCAACAGCCATCCCGTTGATGTGAATGGGGTTGTGCGTGCCTCTTTTCATCTTCCTGAAGTCCACGATGAGCTCCTTTGTCCACTTCCCTGTAGCTACGCTGTATAACCCCTAACCGACTGGAAATCCAGCTTAAGCGGGTTCAATTTGAAATCACATTTTTTCTCTTCGTTTTGGCCCACCATCCACACTAAGCCGATATTTTTTTTCATCTACAGATTTAACCAGCTTAGAGAGTTTAATTGGCTGTGATATATTTTGTTGTTTGCTGACCAAAAAAAGGAAAAAGAAAGAGATTTAAGCATCATTCCATTGTTCAGGCCTCTAAGTGTGGACAGAGGGCTTTAAGAAAACAAGCTGAAAACCCTAGTGTGGACAGAATTTCCAAATTATCTGGCTTAGTGTGGATGTATAGTGTCACAACAACCGCTTGACCCTGTCGGTTAAATGCAGCCTGTCTCTTGATCGTTGTCTTATCAGAGATTAAAAGGTTGGCATCAACTGTCATGGAAAAACATTGTAACGTCTGGCGTGTTCTGGCATGGCGCTTCTTCAGCCAACAAGTACAGCATATCATAGCAATCAATAAACACCCCTCTGGGATACTTTTTCTGAACTTTTTCAAAACACAAATAGCTTGTTAATTGGTCAGTTTTGTAGCCTTATCTATTTGTCACCAACCCAGTTTCATAAAAAGAATACAAATGACGTCTGATGGTATGTGCAGCTCTTCTAAAACTAGTAAAATTTTATAAACATGTGCACCGGCAAGGATCTGTGTGTGTGTGTGCGTGTGCGTGTGCGTGTGCGTGTGCGTGTGTGTGTGTGTGTGTGTGTGTATCTGTTTATTGTCTTAGCGTGAGTGCAGTGCACATTCTCTGGAGTGTTAGCTTTGGCAAAACAGGTTTGAGATGCTTAAGCGATAAAGGTACTGTAAATCCTCTTTATTCAGCAGAGTTGTAGTCTTAGAGAGTATCTGGCCCATCTGAAATTCCCACGGAACAAAGAGGGAGGCGGGGGAGGGAGGAAAGAGGGTGACGGAGAGGAAGAGAGAGAGAGAGGGTACTCAGCTGAAGGGGGGTATTGTTTACATATCAAGACGCTTCCTCTAATTCCCAGGAAAAGCAGTAATTTGACTTGCGTGGTTTTACAGTTTAATTTCTCCATTGTGCAGGGGGATAACCCCTTAATTATAGAGGAGGAAGAAGGCCTAAGCCCCCGGACAGAGGGTGAAGGCTCACAGAGAGCCTCAGTGAGTTTTGGACCTCCTCTTCCTTCTCCCTCACTCTGAATCTGGGGTTCTCACTCTTTCTTTGCTGTGGCCATTTTGCCTCTTCATTAACACTTGTGGGACATCTGGGGTCTGACCAATTAGTGCTCCGCTCTCGGTAATATTCCCTTCCGTGTGGCCGGACCAGCTCTACTGGTGGAGACTTAAAGGCGTCTTGGCTGACGCCTTTAAGTCAAAAGACAAAAGCTGCCAAAAACATCACAAGTCATGAAGTTGTGTGTTAAGTCACTTCTTTTAAAATGCAGTTTAACTTGAAATGACAGGTGCTCAAACCAATTAGAGCTTAATCATAAGTGATAGTAACCTGTAAGCCTGTGTGACTGGGTTTTGGACTGTTGGTCGTACAAAACAAACAAAAGGGAGAAATCACCTTGGGCTCTGTTGAGATGCAGTGGCCATTTTTTTTTCTATTTTCTGACATTTGTAGGGCTCACAATGATCGATGAATCAAGAAAGTAATACAAAGATTAGTTGATGATGAAAACAATCATTAGTTACCACCCTGGAACAAATACTGTTCCAGTTTAAATCAAAGGGATTCATATCATTGCTTCACTCTAATATACGTATTGGTACACATGGCTTAATACCATATTTCCTCAACCGGGCCACTCATGGACATTTTGTGTACTCGTTTGCATCTCAGAAGGTGAAAAGAAGGTTTTTGTGAAAGATTTATTTAGTATTTTATAAGTGTCTTAATGTAAGGCATTGTTAAAATATACTGACTAATTCATGCAAAGGAAGCAGCTATAAAGCTATTTTTGCAGGTGTGTATTAACATAACTCATTAGACTTTGTGAAATTATGTGTGTGTGTGTGTGTGTGTGTGTGTGTGTGTGTGTGTGTGTGTGTGTGTGTGTGTGTGTGTGTGTGTGTGTGCGCCTTACGGTTTGGTTTAACTCCGGCAGCTTGTCACAGCTGTAGAGACTGTAATTGCCCCAGACCTTGGCTGTGAGGCAGGTGGAGTAACAATAATAATACAGGTTTTCATTTTGAGTGACTCACATCTCCTCAAACCAGGACAGGAAACCAGAGCAGTTTATAGATCTAATTACAAAACCTAGTTATGAATATTGATTGATTTTGGTGAAGAGCTTGTAAAATGTTATGTTTGTGTTTCTGCTGAACTGTTGCCTTTGTTAAACACTGGTATCTCAGCACTTTTTACACACTGGCAATTTGTGTTGCTCCTTGCCACTCTCAAGAGTCTGTAGACTGATGTTGAGAAAATATGGTATTAACCCACCTGTACCAATGCGTGGATTAGAGTGAAGCACAAAGCTAACACCTCAGCCTCCTAAGTATTTTCAAACTTTAGGATTGTGTTATTTCCAAAGCATTTAATGCTCCCATGCTTAATATAATAATAACAAAATATAATAATAAGTCTGAACTTTGTGAAAGACAAGCATTTGTGCACATTCACCTCTGTTTTTCTCTTCCAGTCTCTAAACTTCCTCTCCTCCTCCTCCTCCTCCTCCTCCCTTCCCTCACTCTACTGCCACACGGTTACTAGCACCATTAAGCTGTCATAACATGGCACATATAACCAGAGGTGATCCCAGGACTGAGTGAATCAAGCTTCCCCAGGGGCAAGGCGCTGTGGCAGCCAAACAGGGTTGCTACCTCAGGGTTTGGGGTGATGGGTACCACATGTAAGCAGAGGCAACCGCTGGTCCTAATAGGAGCTGACAAGTGGAGGTCCGACAGGGGGAGATCAGATGGCTTGGGCTGGCCTATTTCTATAGAAACCGAGCTCTGTTTCCATAGACCTTATGAGAGTGGTTTACTTTAAATAGAGACTTTGTACAGAAAAAAACCCTCAGCTCATGGCTCCCCTCCCACTTGGTCACTCCATCATTTAAGATCTACACTAGCTTGATGTTGGAATTCATATGGTTCCTCATCTTTAACTGAACCTTTCAATTAAATGAGTAGCAATTTTACATTTTCAACAAAACATACATTCCTCTGTGGTATAAAGTATGTGGCTCTCTTTGAAATGCAAAGTCTGTTTACAGGTGTCGGGGAGTCCTACTGCAAAAAAGCTTTTTAAAGCCGTTTGTGACTCCAGACAGAGTTGCATGAAATCTGCCTCAAGTGATGTCAGGGCAGTCGAGCTGCATTGTGGGTAATGTAGGTGCCAGATTTTGACAAGGAAGAAGAGTGAGTGGAATGAAAAAACTGTCTCTGGTTCTGGTGCATCGATTTTGATTTTTTTTTTAACGTTCCATCATGAGTCTGTCAGTGTTACAGAGGTGTCATGTTAAATCACTGGAGCAACACATCAGTCATCAGGCATGTAGATATGAAGTGCTGTTTGATGTATGTCGTGCACAATGAAGTGCTGCAACGGATACGTCAACAGGGCCACTCCACATAGTATGAAGTATACAGGATTTGGAGTCCTGACGTGGACTGTAACAGGTCTTAGCACAAAATTATTTATATATGTTTTTCCTGATCTCGTTACGGTTTGATTGAGATTAGGCAAAAAAATAAACTCATTGCATTGCTGACCCATCCATCCAACCTCACACTGCTTCTGCCGCTTTGCTACCAGGGGCTACATGAGACACGTTGGGTGAACAGCAGTACAAGAACAGTGTTGATGGGTTTAAAGGGATGGGTGGGAACAAAGGGGGGAGTGCTGGTAATTCATTCTCTCTTCTGGAAAAATTTCACTAACACTGGATAGCTGAAGCTGACAAAATCCCAACTGTTCTTACAGCCTTTGATGGAGTCATGATTCATTCCCCCTCTCTCAAACCACAGCATGCTGTGCAATGTCACATGGTGTTCGATGTGAGTGTTTAATGTGGTGCATTTAAAGAGAAGATTAAGAATAATACAGTGGCAGCATATGGCACCCTTTCCCAACAAGAGCTGGTTGATGAAGATCACAACTGGGCCACATGTGGATCATTATCAAGAGCCAGGCAGGAATTGTTAAAACTTCAATGTGCTCTCAGATTTGGGCTTTGAAGAAGGGCAAAGGGAAAATGCTTTTTAATCAAGGCCTTGCAAAAACAAAAGCCACAATGCCCAAACTCTGTAAAGACCATCTCCAGCCTAAGGTTCCAGATGGTTCTTGTTTATTTGTTTCCATTGAATTGAAACCCAAACTAAATTGTGAAAGAATTTGATATGATATTTGATGATGATAAGTCAGTCCTGTAGTTACTTGTTTGTTTTGTTTAAGCTAAAGCTCCCCTTGGGGATTATTTAAAAGGTATGAAACAACATTTTCTAGGTTTAATGAATGGAATTCGACTTTGGAAACAGACTGTATTCTGCATTTCTTTTTTTCTTCCTTTTTGGAAAGAGTCAAGATAAGCATAGAAGACTTCACCCTGGATTTAGTCTGGAGCCTAGAGTTTGGCCTGAGTCCACACTGTAATTGCTTCACTATGTCACCACTCAGTTGTGCAGTCACTAAGACTGAGATAGCATATGGAACTCTCTCCTACATTAGGATGTCTTTAGCTCTCCCAAACACCAAAGTTTGATGAAATCCCACTGTTATCATTACTGTCATAGTCCAAGTAATGCTTAACTGACATCTCTTCAATTTGTTCCCCAAATGTTTCATACTGAAGCTCTCTGGCAGTATGTGCAGTACATGGTCATCTCTGGCATGTGCGCCTTTCAGTCTCTCAGTTTGGCCTGTCCAAGTCCAAGCCAAGATGACCCAGATGACATCACTATGACATCATCAGGGTTTTTAACATTTGTCAAAATGCTTAATCAAAAATTCTTAATCAGAACCCACAGCTACATTTTCAGCTACTTGATTGTATCCTTGTTATTTCCATTCTATTTTTCATTTGCTTCAGATTCTTGGATTGTGACATTTGCATGTTTTGACACATTTGCTGAAACACCATAAGGGTATATCTGTGTAGTTTAGAGAGAGCACTCACCACACAATGCAGTCCAGATGCCAAGGGAAAGTAAACTATGAGCCAGCTAGAAATCCAGTGGAATAGTGTAGAAGTAATTTCCATTTTACTTCCATATGAACAGTGTGAAGGCAGACTTAACTCTTATGCTTTACGTCATCATTGACACCTTCAGAGGAGTAATTTCACCTGTCTTTAATGGTTTAATCACCAAATTAAAGTCTATGACAGGTGGTAGGTCTTCTGCAATCAGTAATGGCCTTGCTTATCTTTGACAGATCCTATTGAGCACTATGAATAACATAGGTTAATTGTAGATAGTCGACATTCATTGTATAATGTTCTTCTGAGACTTTACATAGACATGGTCAATCTACATTGCGTCAATGACCCAATCTACTAATTATCATGAATTACATGAAGGACTTTTATTATCAAGCTAATTTGGCTCTACTGTGGCAGAGAAATCTGTTGAGTTTTATAGCTGAATTGTCTAATATGTGAAAGATCTCCTGATTTATACCAAATGGTTATAGAGAGAAAATGCTCTGCTCTTTGAGGGAGAGAAGTATCTGAGCAGCAAAGACAAATTCTGCTGGGAGAACTAGAACCATTCTAACACATACAAGAACATCACAACTTTATTAACTCAACAGTACAAAGACGTCTGTAGTTTCTCAGTCATCCAGATCATGGACGTCTTCTTCAGCAGTACCAAAACAGTGCCATTATTAGATTATCGTAACTGATTCAATAATTTGCAAACAACATTTGTTGTTGGTGTTTATGGCAAAGTGTTGTGAACTACATAATATCCTGTCCGATGGTTCAATACATCATATGAGTGATCATCGGAGTTACAGCTTGGCTCAGGACGCTGCTGCCTGCTTTAAACATCAGATATATCTGATAATGTGAAACACAGGGTTCATTTTTTTCATATTTAGTCACTGAAGAAACACAAATTATCATATTTGTTTCTTTTTTTTTCGAAATCTAAGTGGAAAGAGCTGCTATAATTTCCAGCCACTGTGTCTAAAGTTATGAAATGCCGTTTTTATGGTTGCTAGTTTAAATCTTCAGGCCTCGTGGAAAAATCTCTGTGGGAAAGTGACTTCTCTCACAGCAGCTACTACTGAAGTGGTTTTGAGCAAGGCACTCACCAAAGGCCTGGTTCAGTAGGGTTGCTCAATGGTCATCAGTAGAGGCCTGTGGTTAAACTGGCCAGATTCCCAGTGGGAATGAGTGTAACTATAAACAGAGAACTAGGACATGTTAAAAACAGGGTTTACACATGTCAAACTGGATCCGGGATAAAACTGATCTGATGACAGAAATCACATGTTAAACTGACATTCATACTAATACATTGCAAGGATATGCATGATTAAAAACCTATTAAAATTCAACCCAATTAGTTTTATATTTTGTATTTTTGTACTGCATTTCAAAATTGCAGAGCATTTTAGATATGATTGAGAGCCCTTCCTGACTATATCCATAAAAAAGGTTGTCAGATAGAAGAGATTCCCCCACAGGCTTACCCTGAGGTGACTCAGCTCTGAGTGTCACACGAGGGAAGCAGCGTGTTGGCTAATTTTATCACACAAAGCATTCTGTTTGTCAGCGCAGCACCAGTGACAAATGATTCCTTATCTTGGGGGCTGCTGTTTGTTGTTGCTGAGTAATGTCCTGGCCACTCGCTCTCATCTCTGGAGCTTTCAGAGGCTTCAGCTACTCCGCCATCAGTTGTCAAGAAACACATTCACGTTGCAGTCGTGTGTGTGTGTGTGTGTGTGTGTATACACATCCAGGCACGCACAATCAAAGGTGCACAGGATTTCAAGTAAAGTTCTGCAGAAAAAAAAACACAGTTTCTTTAATTTATACACAAACTCAGATGTCATTTAACCTTTGAGCTAACTGTCTTCTGTGTTTGCCATTTCCTCTTCAACATAAGCTTTCCACCACTCTGCTTGATGGCCTTTCCATTTGCCTGCATATAATCTGATGAAGACAGACATGTAGACTAACATAGAGCAGGCTCCTTTTCTCTTTCAGTGTCACAAATCCCTTTCCTTCACATGAACTGACAAAAGTCACATGTGTTACTTATTGGGCCCCTGGTTTATTTGACTTCCATTCTTGCATTAAGGCCAAGTAAACATATCAACTGTGAAATGGAAGCTTTTGCACCTGGGAAAAAAAAGGACTTAAAGGAGGTGATATGCAAAAAGAACAGCTTTATTCTTATGCATCGGGATTTAACTGAGACCAGAGTGCTGGAGGTCTTGGGGGAATATTGGCCCACAAGGTATATCAGCATTAAAAGCACATATTCTGTGACCTAGCAGGTCCAAAAGGTTGTAGCACTAATAATTCATGTCACTTCTGACTCTGTGTCCTCCTCTTCTTCCTATTTCCTTTCCTTTTGGCTTGTCTCTGCATCCACCAACTCTCTTTACTTCTGCTCATGTTCTACCTTGTTTATTGTTTCCCAATCTGAATCACAAGTGACAGGAAGAAAAACTTTAATTATTTAAATTTATCAATAACCAGTAGCACTTTCTGTTCATGGACATGTTATTGTACCTCACTCCAACAACGACACCAAACCTCCATACCCGGTCATTCCAGCCTTCTCTAACATCAGTTCCTCCAGGTCATGAAAATATTCATTGTTCTGAGCAGCTAAATGCCTGGTCCCCCACCAATAGCAAGCTATCTTGACAGTACTGACCTTTGAGGGAACAGTGAGTCGGACAGTCCAAAGCTATTGTAGCTTATTAGCTGTGTCGCATTATTCACTTTTATTTAGGGAAAGGGAGCAGGTGCGTGTGGGAAATGAGGTGACTGGGAAAGTCAAATGCGAGAAAACAGGCTTTACAGCAGGGCAGGTGGAAGTTAGAGCCATGTGACTGAAACAGGTGGGGAAGTCTGAGGGCATCTGGTGGACAGGTGGAGAACAGCAGGGCTGCAGACCTTGCAGATAAAATGCAGGGGTCTGAGGAAGTGAGAATGTGGGCAGACTGGAAAAAAATTACAGGACCAGAGGAGGAATCACAACAGAGGGTCACAAACAGAAAAACAGCGGGGTAGCATTTCCGGAGTAAGGGAGGGAGAAGAATTACCTGAGAGCCAATCCACTTGGTCGGAGGCCCTCTGACCCGCTTCACAGCTGTTTCTTGTTAGTGCTTTAAAACAAATTCCCAGAGTGAGATGGTTTCCATTCTGAATCCTGCCCCGAAGAAAGAGGCCAAGGAAGAAGGGGGTTTATAAGACCCTGCTGTTGTGTGTGTGTGTGCGGCTTTATGTGCGTATATAAACAGCGTAGTCTTAACGTTTTACCTTATCGGGATAGATGACCTGAGAGCGCAGCTGATAGCATCATGCTCTGCCCTGTGTTATGTACACCACTGACAGTCAGCTTAGTTGGTCTTGATTTCCTCTAAATCTGTCTCTGCTTCGATCAACCCGTAACAGAGCTTCAGCAACATGCAGAACATGTTTACAGTCATTCAGTGAGAGTCAACTTTTCATTCAACTGTTGCTGAGAATAAACAAGTGAAAGTAAGCCTTATCTCAGATGGTATAGTGCACATATACATGGACTCACTCATAGATTCACATCTTAAAGCAACAATATGGTGGACCAAATGTTTTTGACAGTTTATTCTCACCTGTCACCAGAATTTTAAAAGATGGCTAACAATTCTGAGTCATCTTCGTAATGCAAACACACGTGAGAAAGAGAGAGTAGAAGGATGTTAGCTGTGTAAACTCTGCTGCTATTAATGTCACCCAGAAACTAATGGATATCATCCGTTTATTTAATAGAAACCTCTGTGCTGATGGATATAAACATTTTACCAACAAAAATTATTTTAAACATGAATTATTTTAAAGGTCCCTCAAAGAAGAATTTACCTTCATCTGTGTCTAACTAGCATTTGTGTCTACACTGTTCAAAAGGGAAAACGTGTATCATTCTGTAAGACCAGAGACACTTCTAACGGATTCAGCACGGCCGTTTGATGGAGACCAGGCGAAGTCCGTTCAGGAGATACTCCCCAGCCTCCTGCTCGGGTCTGGAGAGCAGTCTCCCCGGGGGGGCGCCTCACCTCAGGGTGACCCCCAGCTGAGACAGCTTTAGATTGATGTGTGCTGCCTCCTTCTCCCACACACTGTGTGCTGTTTTGGGTATTTCCTCTGCCTTTCCCTTCTTTCCCTTAAAGAAAAAAGCCCTGTTTACGAGTCAGGGAGGGTGAGCGCTGAGCTTGCGTTGAGGATGCCGTAATGGGCGCTGAGGACGCTCTTTGTGTGAACTGGCAGCTTCTCCATCAGCTGTGTCTGAGAGGTTAAAGGGCTCACAGGAGGCACAGGAAAGCTCTGGGTTCCCGCCACTTGAAGGGACTCAACTTTATTGGTGAGTTTGCACTTGCCAGAAACTGAAGAGCAAATGCTGTTTGGAGCTGAGAACAAACTGATGAAGTCACACATAAACTAAACTAAAATTTTTATATGTTGTTTTAAGAAATAGCAGAAAGCACATAATAACATAACAAGTCAAAATGTCAGGTACGACTCCTCTCAGTGTTTGAGGCATTCACAGAGTGATGAAACCCCCCCCAAACCTCGACCAAGGTTTTATCTCATTTTTCGTCACATCCTCCTAAATTGTCCACCACTTTATTCTTACCAGCACTGCAACAGTAACAAACCCAGCACATTAATTACTTGATCAAGCTTACACATGTGTTCTAAAGTGCCCAGACAATAAATCAGAAGTCTGCATGGGAAGCTGATTATCCTGGCACCTCATCAGTCTTCACGTAGAGGCCCACTGCCTGCCAGGAGAGGCTTGCTAAACCAAGCTACCTGTTCGCTAACATCACACAGGCTACCCCCTACCCACACACCCCCACTAAACACCCAACACTCAGGCTAGGTGATGCATGGCAGTCATTAGGCAATGATCCCTAGGTGCTGCTGCTGGACACCAGTGATTATTTCACCACTACCAGGGTAAAAACTCTGATTTCTGTGTTTTGGTCAGGTATGGGTCTCAGTTGGCTGAGGTCATAACATGTTGCTGGAGAACTTTTTGAGAAAATAAATAAATAAATAAAATTCCAGAAATTCAATAGTCTGAAAATAACATCATTGACATTTGTTGGAGCTTAAGCATCTGACAAAAGCAATAGTCTCTTCGAGCCTTCCTCTTTCCCTTGGTACTGAATGGACTTTAGTATCACTGGCTAATGGCAACCCAGGTGAGATAAGGTCTTGGTAGCACTCAGTCTTTAGAACAATTAGGAGAGGCAATGCAGCACCTTTTAGCCCAGGTGATGGATCATACTGGGTTCGCTTGGGCTGATGCTGAGACTAAGGAGTGATTGTCTCAGGCAGGCGTACAGATTTGACAGAGACTAATCGCAGAGGAGAGAAGCCAGCTGGGTCTGAGCAGGTTCTGTAAACACGCCAGGACAGGACCGAAGGCAGCAGAGGCCTGGGTGGCTGCAAGATGATACAACACGGGGGGAGGGAGGGTTGTTTAGGAGGGATAAGGGCCCAGGCCCTGATAGCAGACCACTTGCTCAGATTTTAATCTCTCACATGCTCATTAAAAACACATTGATAAGTGCAGACCTGCAAAAAGGTCTGGCCTATTACCAAAAATTCCAATAACTATATGCAATGTAAAAGGTGTCACTTTCCCACAAGGAATGACCTTACTCCAGTTCCCCTCACGTTGCCAAAGCAGTTTAGCTGCTTTCAGCTCATTGTTTCGGTTTAATGGCCCACAACCCTAGCTTTAATTCTAGTACTGATACAGACATTTTGGGACAATACAAAATAATACTTTTAATTTAATAACTTTTTTTTAAATCTTACTTTGACAAATGCAGACACAAAGAATAAAAGACAAACTTCACGTTACATTTTTAAATCCAAGAAGCAGGAAAACAATGGTGCCGAGACAAAACAGCTACAATAGCTAAACATTTTTGTTGAAATCAGAAAGTGTCTGATCAGTAAATAAGTTGAGTGCAAATCTCAGGATGTATTAAATGGCACCTAACAGTTTTTGATACTCTGTGCTGTGGAAACATTTCAGTTTGTATTGTATATAAACATATTGAGCCCAGTTCTGGGCTGACTCATGGACATCTTGGCATGTTATATTTGAAATATAAGCACCTGATTCCCTAATCCGCTATAAAAAATTAACAAGCTTCAAGTACAATGCACTCTTTACAGTGCTGATTTAAAATCTCTGGAAAACAACTGTGTTAGTCTGCTCAGGAAGTGAGTGTTTCATGTGTACATCATAACATATACAGACTTTGCACAAGTTCATAGGGACTAATGAATTTCCGTTCAAACAGTCTCATGTCATTATGGAGACCACTGGCCTAATCCACTTACCTTCTGCCCAAAATCCCCCTATCAATAAAAGAGGTATCATTTTACCCTGCCTGAGGACTGTTAAAAGTAAAGAGCCACTCTGTTAAGACTTCCTTTCATAGATGGCAGTGGTTTTCGTGCTCTCCTGTAAGCCTCTAATCCCTCTGTCGCCATCACTTGCCCATGTACTGCCCTAGAGGAAGCGACGTCTTGCAAACTAAACCTGCAGAATTTCATGTTGTGTGTGTACCGCAGGTTTCCCGGATTAGGCTAAACATACACTTTTTATTAACCTTGCGAATGACACTTGATGTAGTGTGACTTTGAGAGCCAGTTCAGTTGTTTGTGTGTGTGTGTGTGTGTGTGTGTGTGTGTGTGTGTGTGTGTGTGTGTGTCTGTGTGTGTTTAAGAAAGGCATTTTTGTTGAATCTCAAAGTAACACATTTGTGTTTGTCTCAGTCTCTTGATGATTGCTTACTGAGAGTGAACTGCAGAACAAATCAGTGTCTGTGTGTGTGTGTGTGTAATTGTGAGTGTGAGAGTGTATGAATGCACATGAGCGTTTGTGTATAGCCGTTGGCACAGCGCTGTGTAGTTAGGACCAAGGCCAACTTTTTCTGCTGGAATTTCCTGTCTGAATCGAGCTCCCCCACCTCTCCTCCTCTGCTCTTCACTTCCCTCTTTCTTTCTGTGCTTTCCTCTCTCTCTCTCTCTCTCTCTCTCTCTCTCTCTCTCTCTCTCTCTCTCTCCCCCTTTTCTCTCAAAGCACGACAAAGACTTTTTCTTTCTTTCTTTTTTTTTCCAGAAAATTATTCCTGGCCTGACCTGCCCTCTCAGGGCATTATTATTATCGTTGAGTACTTCCTCGAAGACATGAAGCCCACTTCACTCTCCACTTCAGCGTGGTCCTGATCTGGGGCTTCATTTGGACATAATGAGAGAGTGCTTTTCCTTCTTTTTTCTCTGAGTCATGAGACTCGAAGGGGGCCTTTGTTAACATTGAACACCTGGCATTGTCTTTAGTGAGAGATCAAACCAGGGCTTTAAGATGCAAACTAAAAAGGAGCAGAAGATGTGGGGCTCTCCCCTCTGCTGGCAGGATGTTTGGCACGTCTGGAGCCTCATTATAGGGGCTGGGGGGCAAAGATATGTTGAGTCTTAAAACAAACACGTTATGAGAGATCAGAGCAGATATGGTGCCTGAAAACGGCTGCCAGTCAAAGGTTCCAGTGGGCTGGATTGATTCATGATATGAGATTACACCAACACAAAAGCTCCTCAGTGCACAGTGCATGGTGCACTTAACTGAATTCTGAGCCCTTTATACGGTTTACAAAATTAGGTCCTTGCAGTAAAACACAGTTTTGTGTAAAAAACACAACTCAGTGAACTTTTAGCAACAGCTGATATCATTACCTATCAGATAATAACAAATACTCTGTCTAGTCATCCTAACTTTAGTGTGCTGTTTACATTTTAACAGTTAGCTATGACATCTGCCTTAAGATATGAACCATCTCCTGTGTAAATTTATAACTGAGGTAGATAAGCTTGTTTTAACTTCGGCAATAGCAGTGCATTAAAAATATGGCTCTGTTAGTGAGGGTGTGTTGTTTCAGGTACTGGTTAGACGATGAAATACATTTTAGAAACTCCAGTTTAAGTAATAGATACATGATTTTAAGTCTTATCAGACCCCAAAACACTGCCAAGAGGTTCATAGCACTGTAAGACAGGATTTTACAACACTTGGAAAGTTATCATGGTGCCCATTTTATCCTCAGTCTTGTAGTAAAAGCTGAGACGTTGTGCTTTTGTAAATCCTCTGCATATATGAGAGCCCAGGGTGGAGCGACCCTGCATACCAGCACACTCAAAGGAGACATGCGGACAGTAAATCGAGAAACTGAGGCGAGTGAATCGTCCCAGCCGTGTACCTGTCGGTGTTTGTCCCTGCAGATAGGAAACAATGCAGCTGTCTGGATGATGGAGGGACCTGCTCAGCCCTTATCACCCCCATATCCAGCAGCCCCAACCTGGGAATCCGCCTCCTGGGGACTTCTGCTTGGTGCTATTTGTTTTAGTGTGTTTGTCTCAACATTTACTGAACTTTATTCTTTAACTGTAAGTTAAACTAAAATTATTATGTTCGTAATGTATAACTTATTTTTAAATAAATTGCTATATTCCATCAATAGTTTTCACTGATAACAGTGATTCTCAGGACATGAAGGCGTTTACATCTGCCACTCAAAATATTTGATGTTAGTCAGGTGTCTTTCAGGGAGCAGTTTAAGTTATCCAGAGGCCACAGCAGCTGATAAAAGGTTGAAGAAACCTTTAGAGCACTGCTTGTGGAAGTTAAAACTTTATCAAAAGGAAATCTAAGAAAATGCATAAGAATCAAAAAGCAAAGTAATGAGCACTTAGCACAAGAAATGAATTAAAGAACAAAAGAATCAGGTCTTGGAGCTTGTTAGTCTAAAGATCAACTGTGTAATACAACTAAAAGAAGCTACTGTGCTGGCCTGACTTCCAGCAGTCTGTCATAGTGTAGCCTCCTTGTCCCATGCTCTCCACTGGAGATGTGCCAGGCAGCACAAGCAGAGGGCACCTCTCAGACAAAGCCCGAACTTCTGGCTCCACTTGTGAAACAAAGCTCAACCTCCTTTTTCCCAGCTCTCACTCATTTACTTGGTGCCTCTTTTGGCTTTGTAACACACAAGTTGACTCGGAATTGGCCGTCTGTCTCACACACAAAAGCGATGGAGGGTCACTGGCTGAGATCCAGAGGCATAGATCTTGATAGAAACACAAAGCTCTTGGTCTCCTGAGCTCAAAGACAAGAGGAGATAAGGAGTGTGGGTTACCAGGCCGATTTTTACAACTCACTCTGGCTTTACAAACACTGTTCTTTATTCTCTGTGTGTGTGTGCAGTGGAACAGCTTGACTTTGAGATTCACTTCACCTGGGGGACATCCACTTCTTTGTAAAAAATGGTATTAATGAAAAGGTATTCATTAATTTTGTTGTTGTGAAAATCATGTCTATAATTTCTGAAATTCTGAAGTACAAAGACAGCATTGTTTTGAAGACAGGCTCTGTCCTAATCATGGTCTAAGCTGAACTTAAACTTTTCAGGACAGTTTGACTGTTTCGGCACAAACCTTTACTTTTGATTGACAAAAAGAAAAACAAGAATTAACCAGTTATACAAAATTCTTATCTTAATCAACTGTAAGTGTGGGATTTGGAGCAGCACAGCAGTAAAGACAGACTGAGTTTTCAAAGGGAAAACAATCAATAGCATGTAATGTTTCTTCTTAAACAAATTCCACACCAGTCAAATGGTTCACAGTTGGAAGCTGCCTTCAGGGGAACTCTCCTCTCCCAAGTCATGTGTAATCCCATCAGAATTAACTAAGAACAAGATGGTACAAAGTTATGATGACTGCCTCGATCACACTAACAAAAGGCTCAATCAGAGTTAAGTAGCAGTAATGGCTGTTTTTGTAACTGGCATCACCTAAAAACAACATCCAGCATTCTGTCATAGCCTGCAGGCACAGAGTCCTGTTACACCTTGTTTTCACAGAGCTGGTTAGAGCGAGTTAGGAGCCCTGAGGCACCTCTCAAACAGGAAGGTGTTTCAAAAATGCAAACTTTGAAAGCAAACACAATGGGACGTTACAATTGCTGTGATTACAGTAACAAACATTGGAATTTAAATGCACATGCTTTGTACTGGAACACACGACACTTGAACACCAAAAATCAATTTTCATGCACTAAAACAACAAGCAGATGAAAAAAAAAAATGCTTACCTCGATGGCAGAGAAGTTGGTATTTACAGGTGTTAATGCTGCATTTCCTCTGTTTTCCAGTAATATCAACCTAAAATTTCTTGAGAAATTCAGTATAGTGTATATTCTCACCATTGATTCATATGAATCATTTTTAATAGAATTACCATTTTTATATTCAGTAATTATTTACAGTCAGTTCTACTTCTCCCATTTTTTTTATGTGAACAATAAGCAGGAAGTGTTGCGAATCACTGTCAGTAGTTTAACAGCAATTGAAAAAAAATGGCAAAGTGGAATTGAATTCAAAATAAGTGAAGAAAGTAGTGTTTCTGTAAAAAAAAAAATTAAATTAAATTAAATAAAACAGAGTGGTGAGAGTGACATGACTCTGTTGTCCTGGATGAATTAGTGCTGTTGGTAAGAGATGCTGAATGAACTTGATATGTTATCTGTTAGTTCTGGCAGCATGTCCTTTGGACATGAACATCCTCCATATGTTTGCTCATGGCATATCGGCATCACATTGGTGTGAAAAGACACACCCATTTCCTCGTTTTCACCCAGGCTCAGCCGCCCTATCAGCCGCCCTGCTCTCACTGAGCTTTGATCTTTAACCTTGGTGGTCTCTGCTCCCAGGTCATCCCGGGTTTCCTGCACCATGTTCAACCAAGGAATCCTAATAGCAACCAGGGATCAGCCCAGGGGAGCTGGATGGCTTTGTGCTTCTGTCTCTGCAGACACCCACAAAACGTTTGTGTTTTCCTACAAAGTCATTCAGGGTTGCTGTTTTTGGTTTCCTGCATCAAATATATGAAACTTTAACACGTGAAACAGGAGAGAATTAGCGGGCCTTTAGTCTATGATTAGAGCTCCCCTCCTCCTGCAATCACTATAATAATGTCTTCTACTCAGCCGTCGTAATGACATCAATTAATGAAGATCGGCTGTGTTGTTCTAATGAGACTTCCCTCAAGCCACCAGACCGTTTATGGCAGGAAATGGTGGATTTGTGCATTCTTTGTCTGACACATAAAAACACATTCATTGTTGTGTAAAACCTGCTTTGGTCTTATTGGATCGAGTGAGCCATTAATGAACATACTGTTCTTGGGGCGAAAGCCACAGACAGTGTAGAAGGTTTCAATTACTGGTGGATTACAGGAACTGTAAAATGGTAGAGCTGCATCTCATGCTGCGTTGTGGGCGCTAGTCGGGAACTGTATTTCAGCCCTAATATTTGTCTGTCATGTTCAACATTATTTCAGTTCCCTTACAGCCAGATTTAAGAAATGTGTCATCGATATTGTTCACTGCGTTTGTTTGTCTGTGTTTCCTTGTTTTTAGTTTGTGACTTTTTCTCTCTTCTTTGCGCTTACAGGTTCCCACCACCTCTTCCCCACGTTTCACGCACCCATCCCGATTGACATGAGACACCATGAGGGGCGGTACCATTATGATCCACACCCACTTCATGCTATGCATGGGTAAGTATCTAAATAAAAAATAAAATATCTAAAGTATTATTATTATTATTATTATTATTATTATTATTATTATTATTATTATTATTATTATTACACAGAACATAAAATATACTGTGTATAAATGATAATATTACACAGTGTGGATTTAGATAATTTGACCAGTAAAGCTGTTTAAGAACTAAAATGAGAAAACTTTTTTAATACTTTTTTTTCAGTATTTTTGTCATTTGTAAGGGACAAACTAGAAATAAACAGTCAAAGAAAGAAGACACCTAGTGACGCCTAAAACTCAGCAATACTGCTCAATGTAGTTCAAATACATCAAAGCCAGACAGGATACACAGAACAGGAGTGAGACAGAGATGAACATTCTCAATATTCTTTACTTCTAAAAAACTTTTCATTTTAAAAGCAATAATTCATATGTTGGTTTACATAAGTGGGCTGGTAATGCTTGGTCATGCAGCTTTTGTCCTAACTTCCTAACTTCTACCTAAAAAGAAACACTCATTTATTTTCTCACTTTGTTATTGTGGCATTACCATAAAAGTCCAGCCTTCTTAACATTGCAAGCCTTCCTGTGCTTATCTTATCTAAAATATTCCAGTCTGGGAAGGGAACCCAGGAGGAAGATCAATAGATTTTTTTTTTTTTCTGAGACTTGTGCTGTTACATTTAAATTCAGCAAGATCAGGTGATATACGCTGTAGGCAGAGCTATTCATCACCTGCAAAGCGAGAAAAAAAAAAGGGGGGGGGGGGGGCTGTGCACCCAGATTGTTTTGATTAATGTGATGGGACTCTGACAGAGTGCTCCCACTAATTCATCAAGACCTTGATCTAGCTGTCTTTTCCACAACCTGTGCCAAATTCACCTAATTACTGCGTGTTGTTCCAGCAAAATGGAGCAGGGTGTCAGTGCAGGGTGCTTGGTGGCAGCGCTTCATCCGTGGCTGGTTGCTGCATGTCAGGGTTTGATTTTTTGCCTCAAAAATTGTGTTGACTCCATATGTTAACGCCATACAAACAGTTACATACAAACGGCATTGACAGGTGCTCCGTAATTACGACATGCAGTAAATGCTCATATTGTCTTCAAATGAGCTAGGTTGTGTGAAGTGTCATCAGAAGTGTATCTGAAGGGTTGTGTGTTTGTTACAAATGGCAGGACCCAAAGGAGGGACCCTGAGCTCTGTCTGAGTATTTGTACTTTCAAAGACAGAGAGAGAAGTCATGATGTTGCACTCAGGTCACCTGCTGTCAGAAAAAGGCTTCAGAAGCTGTTCGACAATCCAACAAGAACTTCTTTTTACTGAGGCCTTAAAGGAGAAGAATATCTTCTTCATTAGAATGACTTCAGATTCAGTATGTTTGAAACAAATTAGCTTATGACATGTTGTCTCAACATGTCTGAAGCCAAATGTGTTTATACTTGTTTTTTCGGACCTGTTTGGGCAGTGGGAAAGTATTAGGGGACTGTTGGGCAGTCCAACAAGTACATAGTCTCAGACACACTGAGACCCTTCCATCTTCCTCAGGTTAAAAGCTGTGACACACACAGGTTGTCAGACAACAGCCTCCATGTTTCCCAAGGTTGCAGTATTAGAAGATAGAACATTTTTGCATGTGCATCTCTCAGCATTTCTAAATGTTTGATCCAGGATTTAAAAGTAGCAACGCCTCCAGCTGTGGTCTCCCTGCTTTTCACGAACTGAAGCATACCAGAGGGGAGAAACATGCCATATCCGAACCGTCTCTGGAACGCATTAGGAAGAGGCTGTCGTGGGATGACAGTAGAACTCAGACGTAGAGACAGCGCCTATGCACTGTTTGCTGCATATTGTGGATTCAGGCATCTTCTGTACGAACCCACAAGCCAGGAAAGCCAGCCACCATGCCAACATGTTTGACCGGGTAATTAGTATCCAAAATCCAGCCTTCCGTTCCCAGAACCTCAACGACAACGCATTGGATGAGAAAAACAGATCCCCCGCTCATTCCACAGCACATCCGTATTTATGCTTTTTGGGAAGCAGTCGGGGGGCAAATTGCAGCACTGAAAAGTTGAAATATGCCCAAGGTTTTTGTGTGGCAGAGCTGTGGCCTACACCGCCCCTGTACACAAACAGATGTGGTCCCGCTCACCAGGCAGTCAGCCTGTTCAAGGCCTGCAGCCACAGCACGGAATGTGTTGATTAAATACAGTTTACAGATCAGTCGTTTGGGTTAATGTTGTTTTTTTCCCTTCATTGTTTTGGTTTGGTTAACATGGAAAAGGGGGGGGGGGGGTGAAGAGAGGAGGGGTTGACTTTGACAAGTGGTTGTCAGTGGTTTTGACAGTCAGTGTTGTTATCTTACGTTGTTGCTTGTTAGCTCCAGCCCCAGCTCATCACCACTGCTAATGTTTGAATTTGGATGCTCCAAGTACAGCCAGGAATGTGCTGCTAAAGAGACAAGGGACCTATTAATCAAAAGACTGTGAAGTTGCAAGTCAATAGCCTGAAATTTTCACAGTTTATCTCACGGCCTCAACATAATTTCCTTGCACTCAAAAAACACCAAATGGTATGTGACAGCAGTGAAGCTGAATAATGGATAATTACCCTGTGTATAATCCCATCTCATTTAAGTATATTATCCCATCGTCTGACATAGCTCTACAGGGCCCCTCCCTTGAACACAGTCCTTGCCTCTCAGGGAGTACAGTATCAAGTTGTGTCCAAATCCTCAGCATCCTGATCAGGGCCCCAAAAACAACTAAGGCAGGATCTTAGCATGTCCCCTGTGGGGCAGCTTGGTGATTTATCTTGATCGCCTTGGCTGCCCAGAAGTACAGAAGGGAGTGTGTCACATCATAATTCATCCCACCCTGAGCCAGTAGGGAAAATGCCAGAGAGGCAAATACTAACTTCTTGGTCAGCCAGGACGGCATGCAGGCAGGCAGAGAGAAAAAGGAACCTGATGTAGAAGTGTGGCTGTATCACCTCACCTTGAAAACAAGGCTACTTGGGCAACATCTGGCGGCAGTAAAAATTTTCAAAGTCTTCAATTACAGAAAGACCCTCTTAAGCTTTGGGATATGACAGTATACTAAATAAAATTGAAAATTAGCACACCTATAGATACAGGCAGTTTTAATTTATTATCTCTGTTTGCATCTATGTAAAAATATCTTTTCTCTTAGCTTTAAGGTTGGGGGGTATAGTTGAAATGAACTAGCTCAAATTAAGTGTCGCTCAACTCATGTCTAAAAGAAAAGAGGATTTATGGCTGTTGTGGAAATAACAATGCACACTTTCAGAGAGTTTCCTCTCAAAGAAGGCTGTCTCTTTTCACTTCTTACCCCTGCACACCTGCCCAAACCCTGCAGAAAGTTTGCAGTGCCTGTCGGATGGCTAGAATCAAAAAATAACACTCATACTGCAATCTGCTCCCACCAGCAGTCTAACATACATGCACCCTGGTATGCGCTTACTCATAGAATTACTCATATGCTCAACAAGCTGTACCATGTCCAAATCACTTTTTCTCACAGCAGAGTTTTAACAATGGAACAACAGAGACTATGTAATCACACAGTACAGAACATGGAGACAAATAGCAATTACCTCGCTGAAAGCATGTCATCCTCTGACTCACACTCGCTCCTTATTCCTCTATCTATCCTTATTTCTCGTTGGGTATTATCCTCACTACGACAAACTCCTGTTTTTTTTTTCCTGTTTTCTAACAGGTCAGCTTCCCATAGTGCTCAGGCATGATAGAAGTTTCTTGAAATGGCATTTGATGATTAAGAGACAGGGTTCTCCCAGGGCACTGAGGCCCTCCAAGAGCTTCCCATTCAACCTCTGTGACTGAAACCTCTGGAAGACACACAGACTTCAAGTAACATCTTGTCAGAAAAAGGGTGGATCGACAAGGCTTCAATAATGCTAACTGCCAGACAGGGCTATTATTTGTCTCCTGACAGGCAACAGCAGTAAATTTCACCTTATTATCAAGGCCTCATATACACTCTTGGGCGATTGAGTGATATACTGCAGTTTGAGTGGTGTGTGTCGACACGCTGGTTTGCTATCAGCCAAGAAACAAATAACTATTGTTGATGGATATAGGTTTAGTAAGTAAGTGAAATATTGCAAAATGATTTTGGGAGATGGAGCGTGGAGCAGGGGCATGCTGTTTATAATTAAAATGATATAATTATATTTTTCTTTCTGTGAACATCTGCGAGGCACACTGAGGAAGTTCTTAACGCAGTAAAGTGTGTCTCAAATTATCTTTTCACAAAACATCCTGAGACTAATTTGCAAGTTGTTTCTGATTTGTTTTTAAAGAACTAGGGTGGTGATATACTGTATTTCTCTTATTGTTAATAAATATCATAAGACTAGACGATACTACAAAGTATTAGATATGAAGTACTGTGACTAGAAACTAGAAAGTATTGAGAGATGAACTAAAACATCTCTTTTGGTGGGATTTTTTTAAGAAGAAAATGGTACAGCCAGCCTTATTCTTTAAAAACACAACATTTTTCTGATTGTACAAATTATTAGAACAACATGCTCTTTTATGAAACTTAAATGAAACCTGGTTCCCATTAATCCATCATTAAATTTGCATTAATCTAAAGTGGAGGTAATGATGAAACAGAGTCCTGCATTACACCAGGCAGGTGTTTCTAATATTCTGCCCATTCACAAAACATATTAGATCATATTGCATTATAGTTTTATGATTTAGCTAAATGCCGTGAATCCCAGTGTGCAATTACTTGAGCATTGTGTCACCCAGTCTGATAAGAAAGAGAGCTGGCAGTTCCAGTTTACCCAGGTAGTCCTTCAGTGAAGCACCCAAGCACTAATCTGAGGAGGCACTGCCAAGCTCTCTGTATGCTGCTTAGAGGTGGACCAAGGGAAGCGTGTTTTTGTGTATGGAGCGTCTGTTTCTTCTCACTTCTCCCCTCCTGCCCAGAACAGAGGGTTCTTTATGGTTGTTTGTAGGGGAAGAGTGGGCCTGACGGCAGAAATTTGGCCCTCAGACAAGGCCAGCAGTCTACAGGCACTTACTGGAAATGGAGCGAGGGTCGAGGCTCTGGGTTGGTTGGCTCAGCCTGAGCTGGGCAGGGCTGGGCCGAGCGTAGGTTGGCGTCCGCACAAAGACAGTGAAAGAGGGACTGAACAAGGAAACTCTGAAGGGAGGATGGTCCAGACAAGCCTGCTCGCTAAGCATGCTAACCACAACCTGGACCAGTCACACTCATTTCATCAGAGTCAAATGATGTGACACCCCTGAATAATTTTTTATTCCAGATGGATACTGAAACAGTATCATCATTTCAAGATTTCAGCTTCTTCTGAAAGATAACAGTCTATTATTATATTATATATATTTATTGGTTTGCACAAAACACAAACACAAAGTTTGGATGTAAACTAGTAACTAAATGTATCGTGTATCATGTTGATTCCATTCCTACACCCTTTTCTTACACACACACACACACGCCTTGTACCCAGTGTGCAGTTAATGCTGCCAAGAATCAAAACCACACATATAAACACTCATTTGTTCACAGCAGCCATCGAGCTGCTAAAGTGGCAGCTTTAACAGCCTTTGCTCTCAGGGACTCATAGACAGCTATTCTGTTATTTTCATGACATTGTGTTGTTATATACGAGTGTCACTGTGGTCATATGTTCTACAAATGACTTGCTTCCGATTTTGAAACAGACTGAAGTGAAGCAAACAGACCAAAGAAAACTAACAGGTTATGTTGCTGAGTTCGCTCAAAGCAGGCGAAGGCCTGCATGAAGTCACTTTATTTTCTCAGTTCAAAATATGAGAGCAAAATGACCAGAGAGTTTATCGCCAATTAACATTTAACATTGTGGATAAGACAAACCACTGGCCTGGGATGATGAATGATGAAAATGATGAGATTTAGGTGTCATTCTAGCTGATTCCAGTCATTCTCCCATAATAAAATAAGAATAAAAAAATACATTTCCATATTACTCAGGCTCATTGTGTGAGGCAGTCCTCTACCCCACTGATATAGTCAGTGGGGTAGGACCCATTTGTGGCTACTAGACCTCCACATGATCACAGAGAATAAAATACCTGTCTTTTCGCACATTTTACTGTGTATTGATAACTCACTGCAACATCCAGTTTCATTAAGACAGTGGCTTATGGGATCCATGTTCAATTAGCTAATATTTCCATTAACATCATAATGTGTTGTTTTCTGGGTAGGCTGTCTTTCTCTTGGGTCAAGTGCGCTTGAAAACCAGGCACAGCTCTGTAACCTACCTGTCTGTTCAACAAGCTCAGCTAAAAGTCCACCTACGTTTGAATCCCTGCAACAGTCTCAACTGAACGTTTATGAGTTACTGTTAAAGCAGCGACCCACTCTCTGTCATTCAGCCTTTTTCTCTATTAGTCATCATTCCTCCTTCTGACAGCTGAATTTCTACCAGGTGTTCTTACCACACAGTAAGGGAACATCAGGCTGCTTATCAGAGCTAAAGCGCACCAGGTTGACATAAATAGTAGTGCCCCTTCAAAGGGTTGTGCCATTGCCATTGGCCAGCAGACGTTTTTTATTTATAGAGTTCAGCCCCTCAGGCCTATCGAGAATTACAACGCCCACTTGTCTGTGTTTTTGCTAGCAGAGCCGGTAATTACCTCCCAGAGATGACAAATTTATTGTTTCGCCTGCAGTGACCAGAAGACTTCGGAGAACTTCAGCTGAGACTTTTTTTTTTCCTTGCTAACAGCAGCCTTAAAGCTTTGAGCATGAAGGTGCACTCTCATATCACACATCATGTAGTATCTAATGTGAAAGACCCTGTAGGAAGCTCTGCCCACCCAAATAGATAGACAGTATGCTTGCTTGCAGATAGAACAAGGTGAACAAAAGGGGATTATTATGTATTAGCTTTGGGACTGGAGAGGGGAAAGGGTGGAAGTGGATTGAGAATGCACATTTCTGTGGAATAACCCAAAGTTAAGACTTGTATATGAACATACCAGTGAAGATCACTCACGATAATAAATAGACAAGCTGTCTCCAACCCCCTGCCCCCCAATATCATTCAGTTAGATTTCTAATTTTTACTCCCTGTCCACAGACCTCCAGGACTGACCGGCAGTCCAGTCATCTCAGACATTTCCCTGATCCGTCTATCACCCCACACTGCAGCTGGGACGGGCGAGTCACCTTTCAGCCCACCACATCCTTATGTCAGCCCCCACATGGAGCACTACCTACGCTCGGTACATGGTAGCCCCACCCTCTCCATGATCTCAGCTGCCCGAGGACTGAGCCCTGCTGAAGGTGAGATTTACCCCACACACAGTGTTGTAGAACCACTAAGATGTTGGCTATGGGTTTACTATCCACAAATTTGATGTTGCAAATACCACATTAAAAGAAAAACTTCAGAAATAGGAAATGAGAAACAAACATGGGGAAACTAACTCAGTAACTTGGTAGTGGACCTCATCATTGTGGTCATTTTTAACTTAGAGATTGGGAAACTATCCAGAAACAATCATAAAAACGGTAGTGAGGTAGACTTACAATTATTATTTCATACATTTCCTATTGCTGAAATTTCTGACTGCACCTGTAACAAAGTAACAAATCATTTCTTGCTTGCTCTTTAGTCTCAGCTTCTCACTTCAATACCAGTCACACAGCTGTAGCACATGCTGTGTCCATGTCCTGATCGATCCAAAGTATAACAGTCAAAGCTAACGCTTCTTGTTCGGTCCGCATAATGTACAATATAGGGCTTTGGCTGAAGTATTGAGTATATAATTAAGCCTCTCAATGCCTATTTTGGTTATGATAATAACACTGGTCTGTAAAGGCATTTTTTCCTGTAGATTGTATAAATACTCATACAAGTAGATAAACAATGAAGCAAGAATGTTTACCGTGCTTACTTATGGTAAACCACTTGTGTTCATATACAGTAGGTGCTTATCATGTGAATTACTCCAAATGCATAAGCACACATGTTCACCCATAAACACTCTCCTACCTGGCAACAAACACCATCATGCGTGTGCGAGATGGAAACACTCAGCCTTTGTCGTCTTATGATGTATGCAGTGTACACAAAATGAAGAATGAACTGTGGAAAATCGTTCAAGTGGCGGCTGTTTCACAGCTGCTTTTATCAGTTAACATTAAGGAGGTGAGATTAGAGCTGAGCAGGTTTAGAATTTGTGTCTGTTGTTCACTATAAACTAAGTTTGTCTGCTTGGCTGGAGCTCAGTGCAAGCACACACACTATACATTCCCCTACTTAAAATACCGAGGCGCACTATTCATTAAAAATGTTATGGTGGTTTTGCATGTGTGTGCTTGTCAGTGACTTGTGGGTGTATCAGGTATATGCTTTGTGGTACAGGCAACTTTCCTGCACGTTTGTATGAATGTCTGAAATTAGCACATACGCTGTTACATGGTGTCCCAGAACCATTGAGTTCACACGATGGTAGACCTCTCCTCGCTGCTCCTGTTCAAACAACAGGTCGGGGAGGAGAGGAGCCAGGAACCAATAAATCACCAAGTGCATTTTGCTGGCAAGTAATACCTCCCCAGCCTTTCAAGAGAAGCAATGCGGAAGAGATGCTGTCACTGATAAAGTGGCAGGAAAGTATGGCACCAAATGCAGGGCGTTCTGCAGCTCTGCAGAACATAAAGTCTGTGGAAGTACAGAGAGGGACAGATACCTGGGTGCCAGGCGTCTGGTTCAGTTGTACTATATAAACCACCAGGATCTCTGCTGTAATGACAAACTCATTTAATTAATTTTATTAAATTAGAATTGCAGTGTCTGGCAGGTAGCTGTGCACAAGTTTACCTGCAGTATATCTACAGCATCTCTGCAGCCCAAACTAGGATGAACAGATACTGTTGTAAAGGGAAGGAGCATGTTATAATATTTGAGTACTTCACATTGTATATCTGTACTTGTGACAAAGCAGTAGCATACACTTTTTAGCCATAGTGGGGTGGCCCTGCGACAGTGACAGTCAATCGGTTGGTGGACTGCTTTGGTCCAGACCAATATATATTGAGTTTTGACCTAGTCTTGTTTGTTCTTCAGGCTCTGAGCTCCTGCACATTCAGTTTAAAATAGAATCATAGATAGTACATTAAAGAGCCAAAGTTTCAGCTTTAATTTGAGAAGGTCTTTAAATACCGAAAGAACTGTGTGAGATAAAGCCCTTTTAACACATAGTGCCCAAATTGTAAGGGTTCAAAAATATTTGGACAGTCACGACTAAATGTTTCTTGGGCAGCTGTGTGTCGTTTCACGGTTTGTTCATGCACAAAAGAGCTCACTCATAGCTCACAGCTGATACAGAGTTGAAATGTAGGTTGAGGTGGAGCTGTGTGCCAATATGAGGAGTAAAGAGGTGAACATGCAAGTGATGAGGATAATAGATAAAGATGACGAGGCTCAAAAGCTAAACTTCTTCAGAAATATCAATGTGTGTGCCAAAACCTACAGTTGGGTGCATTCTAAAAAAAAAAAAAAGAGCTGTGCACAGGAAGACTAGAAAATGACATCGACCTTGGAGACTAAGAAGCACATGTCTGTGGATGACAGAAAACTTACTTGCATGGTGAAGAAAAACCTCTTTACAACTGCACAGCAAGTCAAGAATGCTCTCCAAGGTGTAGGCGGACATGTTTCCTTGTCAACAATCGAGAGAAGACCTCGTGACCAGAACCTCGGAGAATTCACCACAAGATGCAAACCACTGGTAAACCTTTAAAACAGAAAGGCCAGACTGCAGCTGACATATAAAAAGAAACCAGTAGAGGTCTGGCTCAAAGTTTAATGGAATCAGCCTCTATCAAAATCAGCCTCTATCAAAATGTTGGAAAGATGAGTGGAGAAAAGTGAACAGCTCATGATCCAAAGCTCCACCTCATCTGTTGAACATGGCGGTGGATCTGTTTTCACTGCTTGGGTATGTATAGCTGCCAAAGGAACTGGCACTGTGATGCTGCATCAAAGCTTCTTGAACAATGTTTAACACTCAATAGGACAACGATCTTAAACATAAAGCCAAAGCAAAGAGCCAAAGAGCTTTTCAGGGTGAAGAGGTGGAATAGATTTGACTGGCTGAGTCAATCTTCTGATCTCAGTCCAATTGAGCAGCATTCCACTTGTCGAAGACCAGGCTGAAGGCAGAGAGACCCCAAAACAGGCAAGAGCTGAAGGTGGCTGAGAGAGGCCTGGGAGATCGTCACCAGGGAAGATAAGTTGGTCGACTACTGGATCTTCAAGGATTTTCCACAGAATTCTAAATATGTTGATTTTATTTATCTGTCCAGTTACTTTCAAACCCCTAAAGTGTGTTAAAAGGGCTATATCTCACACAGCTCCTTCTGTGCTGAAGTAAACCTATACCACTTACAGCTGACACTTAGCACTTTAATGCAGTATCCAAGTCAAAGCATAAACAAGAACCTGTAACTGTCTCATCATGACACAAAGTGATAATTAGTGTCCAAAATCTCTATTTATTTCTCCTATAGAGTGAACTGTTGAGTGTTTATTATATACATGTAGGGAGTAGAGACTGAATGAACAAGGGAGTGAATGCAGTTACCAGTGTAACTTTTTGTCTGAGTTTACTGGGACCACTGGGGGTGTAGCTGCTTCATGTAATCCCTATGTGTTCATGAGTGAGGTCATACACATGAACAAACACTCAAGCCATTTTCTCATATGAACTCCAGACTTTGTGCAGATAATCCAGGTCCTGGGTAGAGCGTGCAGGAGGCAGGATAGAAATGTCATCAATGTGCCGACTCACTCCTCGTGAATTCTCCAGACAATTACCTATTATGTTCACACATCAGCTCTATCAGACATTACACAATTGTCTCTCTAGTTGCACTAGAGAGCTGGCAGGGTAAAGTCCGTATAATGTCCGGACATTTGCGTTGACACATGTAGCTCCTCAGGGTAATGCTTAAAAAAGTTCAGGGTTTGGAAGCAGCTTCACACACAAAATGCTACTCTCTGGTGTTGGTAACGTGATCTGGCAGCCTTAGAGAAACCAAGGGAAAACGCCTGGGTCACTCCTGCTGCAGCAAAAACACACTGCCTGTGCACCGTTACCGCAGCCATGGCCTAATAGGTTCTGATGGATCCAGATTTTTGGTTTATATGCGTGCTTAGATGTGTGTGTGTGAGTCTGTGTGGGGGAGGCTGTGGCTTTTGCTTCCCCAGTATCCCCACTTGGCCCCCACCCAGTGATACCAACCCCCACTTCCCCCATTTCAAACCAGCATGCATATTAAACCACCATCAGTCCACGCCCCTGTCCCCTCCACACACCCGTACCCACTGGGGGAAGGAGGAGGAGAGAGCAGAAAATGGAGGAAAAGGGGGACAGGCAAAGAACGAAGTAGGAAAAATAAAAATAAATCCATCTCTCACTCTTATAGTTTGTGACACTTTTAAATGTGGCTTTACAGAGTGCAGGTGTTAACACACTTTACGTCAATATTACCTTTGCACATGCACCCGTGTGTGTGTGTGTGTGTGTGTGTGTCTGTGTTTGTGTGTGTGCTTGCATTTGTGGGCACCTGCACTTTGTGTATGACTTCAGTCTGTCAAACTTAATGTATACACAACACCAGAAAAGTGTAGAAATGTGGTATTTCTTCTCTCTGTAGCTCCACCACCACCACCCCCCACCCTCTGCTCCTTCTCTCCCTCTGCTTCTTTTACTCCCTAGAGATATTATCCCATAGCCCAGCAAGTCTCAAAGACAGCAGACATCTTTTATCAAGAGCCTCATGCCCCGGGGGCATGCACGCAAGCACAAACCTTCAAATGTAAAAGCAGGGCACTCATCTCCTCCGTGAAGTCCTGCTCACAACCTTTCTGTTCATGTGTTTGTTTTTGTGATTCAGCCAAGGGGTATGTTAAAAGATGTCTGAGAATATATTATTTCACTACCGGAAAATAAAATCAAAAACGTATTTTGCAAACTGTGTTTAGCATCATCTCGCGGGGTTATCGTGACAGTTCTGATAAGAAATTATCTCCTGATTGGTTAATTGTGTCATATTGTATTACAGGATGAGAAGACACTGAGGCTTTATTCCTTACAATTTTATTTCAAGAAGAAAAAGTTAACCTGTTCTCCCTCATCTCCTCTTTTCTTCTTCAGTGACCCATGAACATTTGAAGGACCGTGCCCTGTTTAGTCTCCCCCCTCCTCCACCGGGGGCCAACCCCACAGAGTACTACCACCTGATGGCCAGTGCCAGTCAGCGAAGTCCCTACGGTGACCTGCTGATGCAGAGCAGTGCTGCAGCAGCCGCAGCAGCAGCAGCTGCGGCTGCAGCTCATCTACCTGACTACATCAGCCCCATGGATGGTGAGGAGAAGCATTCTTGTCTTGTCTATACAACTGAAGATGTTTTACTGTAAATGCAAGTTGTAGTAGGACGTGTGCAGCTACAACTTACTATTTGTAACTTTAGAATGACAATATATGCATCAATAGCGCATGACATTATTAGAGAGATGGATTTTGATGGCAGTTTATCAAATCTGAGTCCAGTATCTAATCGGTTCATCTTTTCCGAATCCTTTCAAATCAGTTTAAATCCCTTATGGAATCAGTATTAGCTTTCAACATTTTGCTCCCAGTGAAACACAGAGTATTAGGGTTTCAATGTGAGAACCAATCAGCAAAATTGTTTCACTGGAAAATAAAAAGACGGATCAATCTATCGGTCTTGTTGAGCTGCAGAAACACACAGGTCAATCACAGTAGGGTGGTGTTTGTGAGCTCAACAAAAAAAACAATCTGGGTGCAGGGTTCTGGCTAACCTACACATGAGCCTAGTTTTTGTTTGGCCTTTGAGCAAGTTACTGGCACTGATGTTAAATAGTTAGAGCTGATGTGATTTGCCACTGCTGATGTTTGTCATTTTAACTGGCAAAGGTAACAGTCATTGCCCGCTAAAAGTGGAAAGCCTGCTCCTGAAAGGGGAGACAGTAGATCCAAGAGATTTGTTAGCCTTGGAGAGATTAGAAAATCCAAGTAAATTGAAAACCTCAAAGCAGATCCAAAGCAGAACTTGGAAAAACATACTGAATTGCCAACGTGATTTGTCAGTGTGATATTTTAATGTCAGAAATTTATATCAAATTCCCATCTCAGTAATACTAAAGCACTGTGTCTTTCATCCAAGGTGGAAGAGTAACAGCCAGACTTAACAGCTATCTTGCCCTTTGTTCTCAGCAGCAGGCATGTTGATACCACATCAAAGCTACCTTTTTGGACTTAAGTGTAGCATGGGGGCCGCAGCTTGTTCAGGGCTGGGGTGCAGAAACATTAAAAGTCCCAGGGCCAGGAGCTCGTAAAAACACATTACCTTGGAGTCTTTCGTTGTGGTGGTGCTTCAGGTGTGTTTGTACTGTTATTATGAGTAACATCCTACAAAAGAAATCCAGAGTAACTATAAAGGGTGCAGCATGGAATGAATTTGGAAGTATGAGGCGGAGGAGTTTAACCCCAAGACCTTCGTCTCTGCTCTGTTTCTGTGTCCAGCTGTTAAGGGATTAACCTTCATGGGCTGCATGCACTGTCCACTTAATGACAGGGATGAGGCAGGTCCACAATGACACACACACCCACACAGTGGCACACAAAAAGTTTAACAGCCAGGCAAATAGGCAGGCAAATGCTCAGAAAAACTCATACATGTGTTTGCACTCAAACTCACAGAGACCAGCCTGTTCTTTCATGCCAGTTACAACCTCAGCCCTCTATCAAAATGATGGTCAGGCACCAGAATAGACATTTGATTTCAGCAGCAAAACGCATCCAAGAAACTTTCAACCCTTATGAATGGGGAATGGAAAGTGCACAGGTTGGAAAACTGTCCATGAAAGTCAGCCTATTCGATGCCTGATAATCAAATACTCCCCTTGGCACTGACGGCCATGCCACTCCAGGAGCCCTCACTCTTTTTTTTTCATCGCATCCAGCCACCCACCCAGAAAAAACAGCCCCACTGCTTTCACCGCTACAGCGCACGTCCAAAGTCACTGCATGACACTAATGCAGGCATCCTCACACACAGGTAGGAAAACACGAGAGGAAAGAAAAAAAAGAACGGAATCAGATACAGGATCGCTTCGCAATTAATCTTTTTAATTACCTCAATCACTTAGTTAAACACAGCGGTGCTGAAAGGGAAGGGTGAGGTAGGGTTAGGGGCCTTGCAGAAACTGTAGGCCACCTCTTTCTCCTCCGTCCTCCCACTCCTCCCCCTTTTTCTTCTTCACCTCCAACCACCTCAGTGACCGCCGCTGTGCTGCCTTGCCCGCACTTGTTTGGGGAAGTTGTTTGCTCAAATAGCCACAACCCCCACCTCCCTCACCCCCACCCCCTGCTCTAATACATCGTCCGCACTTGCTGCCACCATTCCAGCAGCTTTTATTTAGTGTTCTACCATGCTAGGAGTGATGTGGTCAGGTTTGGGCCACTCTGCCAGTCTGGAGGCTCTTCCATTGCAGCCTTCAGACACAGGACCCATATTGACTGAGGCAGCCAACTAATGGTCATTGCGGGCAGCCTTGGCCAGAATCAAAGACCTTATTTACTGCCAGCGCGTGGGAGGAGGAGTAGTGGCAGAGGTGGCAAATATGTGCTTCATCCCTTAATGTTAGTTTTGGATGGCAGTGCAGATAAAACCCATAATAAAAAATCAATTTATGCACTAGTATTCAGCAGACCCACCGCAAGAACTGGGAGCCCTCAGTGAACCCATAGTATGGCTTCTCACCCACCTCCCTCTCACTCACTGTTTTCCCCTCTGGATAAGTGAATTGCAGGTCTTACAGCTGAACCGCGAAACACTGAGCACTGCTGTGAGAAGTGTGCTGGTGGAAAAGTTGTGAACACATGCGTCAGTAAAGGTTTTTTTGACATGCCTGCCGGTCTTACTGGTCCACTTATGAATTTTAGAATTTACTGCTGGGTACACCTCAAGCCAGACACTTAAAACACAAGAATTTATCTCCAGTACATGAGTACTGGAGATAATGCTGCTGTGATGGTGTTACCAGAGGTTCTAAAGGTCTTGCTGAATCTCATAGCCGCTCCTGTAAGTCAGTGTTATGTGTTTGTGGTGCGTCTTTCACACATTAATCATTGTCCTTATCTGGTGAGAGGGACATGGACACTGAGAGGAGCAGACTGGGTTAGAACAACAAAAATACATCTCCATCCAAAAACACATCCTTAAAAAATATCCATAACAAGTCATTGAATCAAGTGTCATCTTCCTTAGAAAAAGTAAACGTGGCCAGTGGTTAAAGGTCATTTCAGTTCTTTCTAAAAGAAAAAGTTGTTTCTTGTCTTCTTGAATCACGTATGTATGAGACTTGTTACAAGATGTTAGTACTTGCTCCTAGGAAGCTTCTGAAATAGATGATTTTTGTACTTATTTTGAAAGTGCTAAAGTTGTTGTCTATGTACAAAAACACAGTTGATGTCCTTAAGACTTGAAACATTCTGATGCTGGGCATGCTCATTAGCATACAAAGGATGTGATAAATGGAGGATTAATGCCAGGACCAGAGTGCACAATATTTTACCTTTTGAGGAGCTCACTATGTCAGATTAGGTGATTATAGAATCATAAATTTGTGCCATTACTTGCCTGAGAGATATGACTGGACCCCAACCAGTGATATTCTGTTGTCTTGCATATAGACTTGTATATTGTACAGAGGTGATTGGGAAGGTGCCAAGGACAGAAATGCCAAGGACAGACTTCACTGTTCCACCTGAATGCATCAGCAACATCCTTTCACTTTCACTTCACCGCCTCTACAATGGAGCACATCACAGAAGCTTAAAACTCTGCAAGAGAAGGCAAAAAAAAAAAAATCTGACAAGATCTGTTAAGATGTTATAAGGCATCCCAGATGCTGAGTCAGTTAAGACGCTCTTCATGGAATAAAACAAGCAGTTGTCGGTTCCAGTGGTCGTGTGTATTCCCAGTGCCCCATGTCTGTTGGATCAGACCATTATCAGGCTTGACTTGTTCTTGCCCCTAAGAGCAAATTCAGGCTCTATGCTAAATGACCCCTGTGTGTTCAAAGGTTTGTTTCTTGATGCCATAAAAGGCCAAAATTGTCTTGGCTAAATATAGGAAAACGTTACTTTTTGCCTGTAAGAGAGATCCTTCCATCATTAGGCAGGGCACAGGATAAACCAAGCCATATTTCCCACCATATTTTAAAGTAAAAAATGAGTTCCCTAATTAAAAGTCATCTTAGTAGGATTAGCATTAGTACTGATATACCACCACTGCTGTAAGTGTAAATAAAGTAACATTATGGTATTTCACATTGGGAGGCATTCAGAGGACTGTTTGTATATGAGCGAGCAGGTATGTAAGGGGTGGGTGGGCAGAGGAATATTAGAGTGGCTTGCAGGAAAACACCGAAGCTCCCACGACAAAAGCAGCAGCCAAAGTAAATGTCTGCCATCCTGAGAAAAAAAGAGATTTTACTGTTAATGCAGCAGAAGGAGAGAGGGAGATAGATTTGTGTACTAGTGTGGTGGTGAGGAGAGAGGAGGTTGGGAGGGGGGGTTTGGTCCCCTCAGACAGCATACACAAACACTTAACTATATGTTGGTTCATGAGCACATGGGTGGAAGTGTGTGCATAAACACACTGACAAACACAACGCGGCTTTGGGCTCGACACTGGGGGCTCAAAGAGGATTCAGTGTGAGCTCCCTCGCTAATAAAATTTGCAGTGTTAGTATTAGTGAGATTTAGCAAGGAAAATAAACAGTCTCCCACTCCGGCCCGGGGGGTGGGGTTGGCTAGGCTGGCTGAAGCTGTGGAGGCATGGGGTCCTGCTGGCACAAACTCAGGCTGTGGTGTGGTGGGGGGGTTGCCCAGCACAGAGCCGCTCCAGCTCCAGTCTTGACAAGGTCGAGGTGGACAAGCCAAAGATTATCCACAGAGGCTCAGGACATGGGGTTTTTGCTGACTGATTTTGTCCCCTGAGTAAATAAACATAGGTGATTTTTGAATTTTAGAGGCCATTTTTGGAAGAGAATTGAAAACCTAAAAACCACATTCACATTAAAGCCAATGAACATATAGGAGGTATTATGGAGTTATTGGTGCACAACTCCACTGAAGTATCTACTTTACTTAAAGTTGATGACACACGACTGGTAAAAACACTGATTTGGCTCCATAAATTAGCAATGTCGCTAACTTGGGCTTCAGAGACCTCTGGATTTTTCAGCAGTGGTCTTGTGTGTGTGCGTGCAGTTAGCTAGCTAATAGTTTTTTAGCTGTACTAGTCCATTTCAGTTATTGGATGGACAGAGAGGGAAGGAAAGGGACTTTGCCTCCTCATGTTTATCCTGGATGCAGTTTTGGAACAATACATGCATCGCCCGGAAGGAGGCACTGCCCTTAAGGCTGAAGTCATGGAGCAGAAGTCTCATGTGCACCACTGATTACATGAAAGATTGTATCATCATTGGCTACAGCCTTTCTCTGCAACATGGACACTGATACATCATTGGCTATGTTTAGAAAGGTGGGTATACAAAAAAAAAGTTGGGGTTAAACTGCACACTTGCATAAATGCAACATTAAACTATTCAAACTTAAATCCTTTACAAGAACATCAAAGGAGGAGAAGGTTACTGTACAGTCTCCAACCCCTAGAATTAAATACTATAAACCCATAAAATAGAGCAAGACTTCATGCACCCTCTTGGCTTGGCTCTGTTTTCCATGCTCACTCAGAGAAGATGCTGACATTTTTTTCCCAGTAAACTCAAACACATTTTTCTGTTTGCAGAGACAGTTTGTTCACACATTCAAGGATATTAGAAAGTTTGCCTTTCTCAAAACATGTCTGAAGAGGTACTGGCGCTGAGCTGAGCTGCTGGCGCTGTTTCTGTATTCACCTCAGCAGCGGTCCAACTCAGACTGCTCATCACTCTGTTAGCATAACTCTACTGTCTCCCTGAACTCAAAAACAGGCCACTGAATTCTCAGAGAAGTGGAAAATGCAACTGCATTTATTCATAGATATAAATAAATCTGACGTTGTAAGTTTCAGATTTTATTTTCTTATGTCCAGAAAAATTGTACCCACACTAACTGACAGCTGTAGCCTGGAGGCATTATGTTTTTGAGTTGTCCATCCATCCAAGCGTGGACCTAAGGATGGACCAATTAGAATGTGGTGGTCAAAGGTCAAAGATCAAGGTCACAAAACACATTTTTGGCCATAACACAAGAATTCACTAATTTACTACACTAATTATTATTTCACTCAAATTTCTGGTAGGATAAAATGATGAGGTGATGACATTTCATACCCAAAAGGTCAAAGTTCAACTTCACTGAGACACTATAAAGTTCTGCATATACATCTTTATTACATATATTATACGAGTCTAAACAGACATGTATACTGCAGTGTCATTAGTTGGTGGAGGAGCGCAACCACCAGGCAACCACTCCAGTTTTTAGAAGAGATAGATGAAGGCCACATGCCAGTTCTTTACAGAGCCTTATGGTGACCCTCTGTGTCCTCGGGGTGAGCACTGGGAGCCAGGTCCTTCTGGGGATTAGTACAACCCTCCAATTAAAGTGTTTTCATTTTCCACAAAGCCATTTCAGTCAAAACAGCACAGGAAAATACTTAAAATAATCGCACACAAACTCACTCACACACACACACACTCCTCACGCTCATCCTTGCACACACACATTCTTGTGTGTCTCCTTGTGGGGACTTGTGCTTGACATAATACATTCCTAGCCCCTTACCCTAATTTATGTCCCTAACGTGACACATAAGAACTATACATACATATAGATACCATATATATTTATTTTTATTTTATTTTTTTACTGTATCAGTGTACACTGGAGTGCTTGTAATTATGACTCTATATAAATCCATATCCCACAATTACAACCAGTCCTCAAAGCACACATACACATACAACTAACACACACTCACATATATACACAAACCCACACATGCCATATTACCACACACTGCTGCACCGCCACTGCCTGCGCAACATCTGTTTTCTCACTCCCTGCCGGAACTTGTTCACCCTTTCAATTATAACCACCACCTATAAAACACTCCTCTTCCAAGTGGTGAGAGTTGTCTGTCCACGTGTGTATGTGAAATTTATTTCAGGTAAAATGAGGTTAGACCTGGAACAAGACGGAGCTAAACAAAGCTAGTTTGTCCGCACCTTAGCATTAGAAGACCGGACCTTATACACGTCCAAGCTTTGTTGCTGGAGGCGTTTAGAATTCTTCTGAGCTGAGGTAAATGTATAGGTTGAGTGGGTGGTTTGAAGATGGAGGCTGGGGGCGGTGGTTTTGGGCACAGTGCCCAAAAGGGTGAGGCAGGCGCCAGGCTACCAGGCCACCAGGTTGTGAGGCCTGTTTCCTGCTTTATAAAGGGGAATATTAATAAACTTATCTCCCATTAAATATGTTGGCAAGACAGCAAGCTCGCCTCGCTGCACAAAACAGCAAATGCTTGCAGCTGCACGACCCATGTGGAGCAATGAGAAGTTTATCACAATGAAACCCTCATTCATGGTAATCCATGTTCCCAAGAAGAGGATCGCCTGCCTCTCCACCCTCTGCATTTTTTGCATTTCTCTCCTCCCGCCTCCCTCCCTTACTCCACTCCCTCCCTCTATGTGGCTAACGAAAGATGACACATTTATTTATTAGCCCTAAAGAGGCCCATTCCTGGGGACCGTTTGTTGTTTTTGCCAGCTCTTTCATACACGTCTTTATCATCTACCAGTTTTTTTTTTTCTTTTCAGGCCCCCAACTACTGTTGTCTGCCGTCTGAAGTTCCTGGGGGCCTTTTAACTAAGTGCATACGCCTCTGCTTTACAACTTGCCACCTCCAAACATAATAGTTTTGGAAGTAAGACCCTGGTTTATGGCTGCAAGTCTGGCATGGTGATTATGGCGGTGCCTGGATTCATTTGGCCTAAGGGCTGTGAGTTTCACCAGCAAAGACTAGGGGATTGGCAACATATTGGCAGCAGTGGAGCTGACATGCAGCTTGTGTGTGTGCGTGTGCGTGTATGTTAGGTCACTGTGCATGTGCTTAGGTGTGTTGTGATGGGCCTATTATGAGTTTCCTGCCTCTCGCACCTCTGATGATGTCCTAATGAAGACCTAATCTAGCGCACAAACAGACAGCAGCCCTGCTCTCTGGCCTCTCACATGGCAAAGCAGCACCTGTTGATCCCAACTAGTGATCTCTCTCTGTGTCTTTATGGGAGTGAGAGCTACATGCCTCAGAAATGTAAAAAATAAAATAAAATAAACACATGAGTAGTGGACTATCAGTATGTATGGAAAAACAAATAGCTCTCTCTTCAAGTTCATGGGAAAGTAGTCGCCCCCCCCCCCACCCCCCATCGTTTTCTTGTGATGTTTTCTGCAAGAATAAGAAAATAGTGCAAAAACCAGGTCTAGCAGGAGGCCATGAACCCTACCTTTGTGAGTCAGCCTTGTTCTTTTTTAATGGTATTCTGAGATCAATTTGTTTAAATTGCCTCCTTTTAACTCGCCCAAGTACAGCGGTCTGAAAGAGATTGCTATCACGGTAATTACTGAGAATGATTGGGGCCGATTCATTATGCATAAGAGGATGCGAATGTTAAATAGGGGAGCTGTGTGTGTGTGAGAGAGATGCAGGAGATAGAGTGTAGCTTAGCATGGCTATGACCTCCACTACAATGCTTGGGGCTAAATGTTTCTTCAAATGTGGGCCAGGACAAATGCTGGTTTCTATCGAGGGCATGTGGAGCTTTAATATAAGTGTTATAAGTTTTCACATTGGTTCGGTCTAATTGATGTGAGACCTGACAGCAGTCTGAAAGACTCTAAATACTGCACGTTAGATATCATATACAGATTTGTATAGAAGCAGTTGATTGCTTTCGAAGTTGTGCATTGAGGTAGGAAAGCCAAAATGGATGACACTGCTACTGTGTCTTTGTGTCCAGTGTCACGTTTTTCCAGCCCACGGTTGACGCCCCGGCTGAGCAGGAAGAGGGCACTGTCCATCTCTCCACTGTCAGATGCCAGCATTGACCTGCAGACCATGATCCGCACCTCGCCCAACTCCCTAGTGGCCTACATCAACAACTCCCGCTCCAGCTCAGCTGCCAGCAGCTCCTATGGGCACCTGTCAGTGGGAGGGATCAGGTATGTAGAGCCCATGCGCACATATGTCACAAATGCTCACTCGTAAGTATACACACATTTACAGGCAGATACACACTGAAAGGCATCAGTTTAGAGTGTATCTATGACTAAACCTCAGGTCTAATTTTTTAACATTATCCAACTTAAGATTTCATAAATTCCTAAATATCTTTTTTCAGTAACTGTCTATCTATATGTGTATCTAATGATTACCGCTGACAGTGATCAACATTTTTTACATTTAGAGAAATGTAGCTGCGTTAATAGAAATGTGAACTGTTTCTACTGTGGTTTTACCTGAACACTATCCAGTTGACAAAACTTTCATCATTTCCACAAAATAACTGTTTGCTTTTCCCTCTTGCTTAGCCCCTCGTTCAGCTTCCCTCATCCCATCAACCCAGTGGCGTACCAGCAGCTGTTGTCCCAGCAGAGGGGTCTCAACGTCTTCGGCCACACGCCTCCCCTCATTCAGCCGTCACCATCCTCTTTCTCTGCTCGTCAGCACCCCCTCACTGCTTCGCCTTTGTCCACCTCCCACAACAGCTCCAACTCTGAGGCAAACCAGGTAGGAATGGAGGCATATACCTCTACTCTGTCCAGCGTCTGATTTCATTCATATTAATCCGTATGCATGGGGTGGATTAAGACTCTCTCAAATAACTGCTACCAAATAGATGATTTTTACCTTTCATATGACAGATATCACTTATACATTTTGAAAGGCGTGGCATGCCATAGCCTCATAATCGGACTGACTTTCATCACTTTTTTTTATCAAAATTTGATGTTGATCAACTAATTGACCAGTTGTTTTGGCACTTATTCAGAGTGGAGGATGAAGGATTGTGCAGTAAATGTAGCCTGAATGTACAAGTTGTCGGGAACGAAGCATTTTTTGAAAATTGTGTCAGGTCGGAAATATGCAGGAGACTCCCTCCCGGTTCCATCTGTCTTACTTCCTACTGTCTCCTCTGTCTCTCTTTATCAGTCCACTGTATACACCACAGCCACTCGTTATGTAAACTTCCCACTCAGTGAATCACTCCACCTCACGCTGCTATCAGCTGCCTCTAGTTCTGTTTCAGCACAGTGTCTGTTAACACACACCAACAGGATCCAGGAGTAGATACTTGTACCCTTTTGTATGCGCTCACACACACACGTACACACATAAAAAAAAAAACAAAGACACCCCCCTCCCCCCATTCATACACGTACACAAACACACATTTAGCTTCATTTCAACAGTGATCAGAACCATATTTCCTTTTTGGTTTCCAGCCACTGAATGAATCATTGAGGCCCCCAGAAATGCTCAACTTCATTGTAGAGTCTGGGTGGGATTAGGAGGCCCCCCCCTCCTATGTTGGACCCCCTCCAGTGAACCTCAACACACACACATACACTCATTTATATCTTTCCTTTCTTTTCATTTCCATTAGAGCTTCAACAGGCCTTCTGAGTCTTTCTGTCTTGCTCAGAATCTGTTGGCAGATCAAAGCCCCTTCGCTCCCCAACCCCCGACCCTGCCTCCTCCCCACTCTGTACCGAGGGTAATAACTCCTCTTCTTTCATATTTTCTCGTGGCTTTGGCGATCATAAAGCAGTCTAAACTGTTTAGTCTCGGCGGCAGGTCCTAGTCTGACTTATGGGCCATGGTTCCTGGCGCAACCGTGACTCCTCACAACTCTTTGCAGCCTATTGCAGAGCCAAAAACAATTGCATGGTATCTCTGTGACTTTGCTATCTGATTCCCCGCAGACGCTCTCTGTGATCACTGTGTGGAAAGCAGTAGTGTCTGACTGAGGGGAATCTGGTGGTTTAATAAATGGAATGAATGGTTAAATTAATAAGCGAACACGTGGGAGGACTAATGGCTACTTGGGTGGGTTGGTGTGCGTTAGGATTAATGGAAGGATTCACTGATAGATTATGAGTGGTTGGCACAGAATGTATGAATGAAAAGAACCACATTATTCTGCCTCCTTTTCTGCTTCATAAAGACATTCAGAAAATCAAACCTTATACGATGCAAGCGTGTGTCTCTTCAACACTGTCTGTCTTCTTATCTGTCTTTCAGAATGCCAGTGGAGACCCAGCAGTGAGCAGCACAGTCAACCCACTTACCACCAAGAGATCAAAGGTTAAGACCGAAGCAGAAGGTCCTCTACCCATCTCACCGACCTCTCAGGTAAGACAATCACAAAGTAGTGGACAGAAATAGAAAAAGTAGATAGACAGTATGTAGAAAAATGCAGATGTAGCATTATTACGTATTGGATCTGCACTGACCTTAAAAAGATCCTAATGAACTGCGTAGATTTTTGTTTTACAGTTTAGCTCCATTGCAGCTTCAGGTTCTTACAGTGGGAAAGTAGTCCTGTCTTTAACTGCAGTTGCTAACGTGGCTCTAATTGATAATGAATAAAAATGCAGCTTTAGTTAATGACAAGAGGTGTTGTCACACATAGAGATCACACCACAACTCCTTAAGGATTAAAAAAGAGATAAGATAAGGCAGATAGTCCAGAATGCATCTCCTAACATATTGACCAGGTAAAATGTGCAGTCAGTGTTTTTTTTATTCAAGTCATTGATAAACACTGGTGGATGCACACATCTGTACTGTTTGTCCCTTTCTTCAGGACCATGGTGGAGGGATCTTGGACTTGAGCGAGGATCTGGATAAAGACGAGTGCAAGCAGGAGCCAGAGGCCATCTATGAGACCAACTGCCACTGGGAGGGCTGTACCAAGGAGTATGACACACAGGACCAACTTGTCCATGTAAGTATCAGGCTTGGCGTCCTTTTGGCTATTATAGAGACTTACTGAATGACAGACACTGTTGTACATTTTTATTACAGCCCACTAACAGAACTGGAAATTCCACTGTACAGCTGCAACAAATTAATTGATTTGTAACTACTTAGGCAAAAATACCAAACATTCACTGATTTCAGTTTCTCATATGTCAAGATTTGATGCTTTTCCTGGTCACACATGATGAACAACTGAAACTTGTTGTTTTGTACAAGGAATTTGAAGATGTTATCTCAGGCTGTGGGAAATTACACAATTACTCAAAAAACTATTAATCAGTTAATCAAGAAAATAGATTTGAAAACAGATTCATCAGTAATGAAACTCATAATTAGTTACAACCCTGTTCCACTGAAAACATGCAATCCAATGTCAAGTCTTTAGCAGACGTGTTTCATCTTGTTCCTCTGGTTGCCATTCATATCATCAGCATTATTAAATTCCTTTGCTTTAGTGAAAGTAAATTCCAAACTACACCAACAAAACTATTGCTTTTTTGTTGTGTGAAAAGTGAAACGTTCAAACAGCTCTTCTGCTGCTCATTAGATCCATGCTGATTGAGTCCAGTCAGAAAGCAGTCCAGTAACTGATCCCTTCCTGTTGGGTTGACACACGCAACATTAATGAGCCTGCTGACTCTTGCCAAATTCAGGCCTAAGCCCTGCAGCTGTGCCCCACCAACCCCTCAGCCCCATGACCCCTAACCCCTAACCTCTCACTCCCAGCAACACCCTCAACCCCTGAAGCCCAGAGGGGCTGGCCATAAATCCATCGTCATGCCAGCAGCTCTGGAGTTATGGAACCTCATGCTCTCCCCTGCTCCACGCTAGTTTCTCTTCTTGCTTTCCACTTTCTGACTCGATGTCAGTCATCTCAGAGAAGTGGCAGGAGGGGCATGTGTCAAATCCACAGACGCAGAGACTGATGGGAGGTGGTGGACAGGTTGCTATGGACTGCTACAAGTCAAGACCAGAGTTACCTTTACGGACTTTTGCCCCAAATCCAGCTCCCTAGCCACAAACTCTGTGAAAGCTTGCCAGGATTAGTGAGTCAACTAGCAGTGGATCGGTGGTTTGATCTTGGATGTGGACGGACAATGTGAGGCCAGCACATTCTTAAATGTGCTTTCTATCAACTTGATAAAAAACAGAAAATCCAGGGCTATAATGGTCATTCTTCCTACCAAAAGTCCTGACAGCATCTCCCTAAGCACACCCAGGTTTTCACATAAAGTTCTCACAATATCAGCAAAAAAAAAAAAAAAAAAAAACACGCACACACCTGTGGGTTTTTTTGGCTTCTGCTTCACCAAAGTAATCCTTTTTCAAGAGCCCCCAAATTACGGACTCCCAGTAGTGTGTAACCTGAAAATAGAGACCTGCGCATGGGCCACACACTTGTTTCCATTTCTCCTCCTTCACCCAAAATAGATCTCAGCAGAATCGTCAACCACTGAGCTTTTTCACTGGTGAAGAAGTGACCACATAAGTGGAGCACTGTGGGCATGGATGTCCTCAGGAAATGAAGTGGTTCCTTTGGGTGTGTGGATATTTGCATGTGGTGCACACGGGATGAGAGTTTTGAAGTGTGTGTCTGTTTGGAAACATTATGTGTGTGTGTGTGTGTGTGTGTGTGTGTGTGTGTGTGTGTGTGTGTGTGTGTGTGTGTGTGTGTGTGCGTGCGTGT
>JBBMJY010000007.1:21694372-21705829 GCA_037833715.1 Toxotes lorentzi | reverse complement strand
CAATATTTTTACGTTTTCTCCTCTGTTGAAAATGCGAAAATTGAATATCACCAGCTTTAAATTTTAAATTACTGCAAGTGAATGACATTGCTAAATGAAATCTTTTACTGCCTCTCTCATGGATTTCTTCAATGGGCAACATTTTGCAACTGAAAAATACTGTGATGTCAACCTGGAATATTACAACTCACTATATATAATAATTCAACCTCTGTGTTTCATTTGTCACTCACCGAAGACTCTACTAAACATGCTTTCAAATGAATGTTTCCTTTTGCAACAATCCAGTATGCTAGTATGCATTTCAGGTTAACCTACTCTGAATGCTGAAAGAGTGACCTTTTGACCCCCACAAGATGACCTCCTGGAGATTGCTTTCAGCCATATGTTGCAGTGCCACATATACTTAGGGCTAACATATGACTCAGACCATCTTAACTGACAAGGCAGAGACAGAAACACTGCACATTAGCTTGTTTTTGCTGTTTATCAAATTAAGATGTACTGAGGACTTCACAGAAGAAACATCACAGAGCTGTATATCATGGCTTTTACAAACCTGTTTCCTGAGGCTGGGACCCTGCACTCAGAAAAAGCAGAAAGCAACATGATATTCAGTAACAGTTTCTACACCTCACTTATCATCCTGACCCATATGGTAACACAGCATCTGCAGCACCTCTTCCAGAGTGTGTGCCAGTCTGTGCAGAGTAGAAATAGTTAATTGAGAAACAGAAAAAGAGGGTAGCATTGCCCTGTTGACCATTCAAGCCTCAAATGACTCCACAACTCAGACTGTCCATCATCCAGATATTTTGCACCATAAATCAGGGGGTTCTAAAAATACTGTATCTCGAAAGTTGTATTATTGTCATTCACAGACTCTGTCGAACAAATAACCCCAGGGTTTCACCATTTCTGAGCCTGTGGCGCCCTCTGGTGTGTGACAGTGGACACGATGAAGCACTGCACTTATTCCAAAGGTGTATCTTTTGCGTTTCTTTATGTTTTCTATATAACTACATTTGTGACTATGGGACATAAACAAAATGAAATGGCTCAGTACAATGAACTTTGGATACTGATTTTTAGGATAAGGGAATGTTTTGGGAAGCATGAGAAACACGTGAGAGGGTGGATCTGAATGTCTGGTGACATCTGGTGAGTGGAAGGATAATGGCAGAAATCATGACTACTTGGACTAGAAAGTGACAGTGTGTGCATGGTGCAGTACATTTTAAACACATTCTTACACTGTAACGTTACAGTACATATTTATTAGAAAGCAAAGGCATTGCAACACTCAGAGTCATCTGTCATTTTTAACAGGTTTGATTTTATAAGCTTGACTGCTGTTTTCCTTTTCAAAAAAAATGGTGGCAGTTATATAACATACTGAGTCAATGACACGCACACACAAAATGCAACAAAGCATCACAAATAGAGCAATAGCAAGCACCTCAATCCCTCCTCGGAGTGTGCAAAGCTAAATAAAACAGATAGATCCATAATGATTAGCTGAAAATACCAATAATACAAATACTTACACTAATGGAACAGGGTGCTTTTAAGGTTTAGTTTATGTCAAGTACAAGAGAGCCCCTGGTCAAGAAACCAGTAAAGAATGACCCCGCAGCATGCCCACTAAGTTGACTTTAAAACATTGGAGTCATCTCAATCTTCAGATCTGGGATACAAGTACCTATCAGTATCAGTCCCAGGCAAACTGTTCCTGCCCAACCATGAGGATTTTCCCAAGAGAAACCAGCCATGCTTCTTCCCCAAGAGGAAATGAACAATGGGCCTCTTGCCATTGTTTCGTTTATACGTGGAACTCACATATAAACGAAACATGAGGCTCAGCGTCTCCCCAGTTTTTGCAAAATTGGAGTTTTTTTCCTGCTCATCTCAGGTCTATTCGTACAGTACAGCCTTGCTTTAACATCGTACATCCGGCAGGAGCTTTTGGACATCAATCTGCGCTTTTTATCATTAGTTTTATCACCAATCTTTGACTCAAACACAAGTCCCTGGGTATCCACATCACCACTGACCTCACATGGACTCTGAACGCCTCTCACCTGGTAAAGAAAGCCCAGCAAAGGCTTTTTTTTTTTCCTCAGGAGGCTCAGATGGGCTGGACTCCACTCTCGGCTGCTGACAAACTTCTACAGAACCACCATGGAGAGCATTCTCTGTCTGAGTATGGTGGTCTGGTATGGCAGCTGCACAGCGCAGGACAGGAAAGACCTGACCCGGGTGGTTAAAACAGCACAGGGGATTGTTGGGAGTCCTTTGCCAGACTTGGACTCTGTCTATGCTGGCCGTGTCCAGAAAAAGGCTGCAGATCCAACCCAACCTGGTAACATACTCTTTGTGCCTCTGCCTTCAGGAAGGAGGTACAGGACCATAAGAGCTCAAACCTCCAGACTGAGGGATAGTTTCTTCCCCAGGGCTGTGAACACCACACACACACACACACACACTCACACCTTAACACTGTCTACACTTTAAATGCTGCCTGCAGCATTCTCAAGTGTCATTTTTACTGTGTGTGTGTACATATATATATATAAAAAAACACTAAACAAAAAGTAAGATGTTTCTTTGTTCATTCAAACACCATAATCAGTTGCAAAGCTGCAGCAGAAAGACAGGAAGTGAATTTGGAACAGATACACAAGGAATGGGGTTTCAAAATAAAACAGCAAATGCAGAACCAAAACTCAACAATACTCAATAACACTAGAGTCACAAAAAAGTCCACAGACGTCCACTGAACAGGCAAAAACAGAGGTTCAAGGCAGGTCATCTTTACAGCACGAAACTACGCACTTAAAATAAGGAAACGGACGGATGAATTTTTCATCAGCTTCACATCAGGACAATGTACATACAATAGACTCTTCCAGAAAATATTTGCAGAAGAAGCAGGATTACTGAAAATAATTGAAAATAATGAACTATATTTGCATTTGTATTGTATTGCATTGTTTACTTGGATCGTGTCTTCTTCATTCTATTAATGTTATTTTATTTTACTTGGAATTTTGTTTCTTGAGGTTTTATTGCTTTTGTTTTGCAGTCACTTGATCAGGGTTTCTCTGTCAGACACTAGGGTGGACACTGTAAGGTTTAAATTGTTGTTTCTTTTTATTATTGCAAATGTTGCATGTTATTTTGGAGTTATTTTATTTGTAATTTTTTATTATTTATTACTTTGGGGGTTTTTTTTTGGGGGGGGGGTTACGATGTTATATCATGTTGTTTAACAAAGCACAAGACTGCCTAACTTCGTCAGTGTTTTGTGTTGATTTGGTTCAATGTATTCACCAAGTTTTGGCATTATGTCTGATTTTAGTTCATTAGGTCATTGGATAGCCACACCACAAAGTTATGTTACACACACATAAGACCATCCACTACTACACCTTCATGATTCCACCATCTTGTTTGTAGTTTCCTTTGTTTAAGCCATGCAGTCCATCTTCGCATTTTGCATATATATATATATATTATATATTCGCAGTTTTTTTTTTTTGTTTGTTTTTTTTTGTAGTTATTAAGTTAATTTTTTAGGTTCCAAATTGATAGTATATCTTGATAATGAATAAGTGATTTGGTTGTCCTTTCCCTTTCATTAAGTAATTATTATTTCTGACTGCTAAAATCAGCAGTTAAGATCTGTTCTTGTTTGGATTAGAACCAGAGGTTGCCTCATAGGTTAGCAGGTGTAGCTCAAGGTCTTTTGAAGGTGCAACATCTTATCAATTTTGGCAAACAGAAATAATTACATTAACTAATAGGATTTAATTTACATTACATCCACCTCAGGGCACCACCCTGAGTGAAAGGGCAACCAAATCACTTATTCAGTATTAAAATATACTAAATATACTAATAATATTAATATGGAATCTTAATTAATAACTACAACCAAAATTACCCTATCAATAGATAGTAAAAACTGATGGATTTGCAGTTTTGCAGAATAAAGGTTGGCAAAGGCTGTCAACATTCCCTCTTAAATAAACCAGCAGGTATATTCAAAAGTATTTATTTATCAAATAACAAAAACCAATCTACCTAAACAGTCTAACAAATGGGACTGTATATGGGAAAACAGATAAAAAAACAAAACAGAAAAAACAAAAAAAACGGTGGATTCAAAATGGCAGGTGGGTGTATGTACAACGTACTTATTTTCGTAAAGTGCTTAGTTTCGTGCTGTAAAGATGACCTGCCTTGGGTGATCACTCCAGCTGTTAGATAAATATTTTATTTGCTACTTGCAAAACCAACGTGGCTGAGCACAGGTCTATTCTTGATCGTTTGAGCTTTTCTTTTATTATTTGTTTTAATTTTTTTCTCTTTTATTTGGCTGTAATACTCTCCATTTATGTGTTTGATCCTCATGTTTCCATTGGGACTTAGCTCTGTTGCCTGGTTAACCTATTCACATAGATTCACAAGTTGTGCAGGAGACTTTAATGTCTTCATTGATTTAATGATTTTCCTTTCTGTTTCTTCATTTGACGCATAAACATTTATGATTCTGTGTTTTTTTCCACATTTCTTTCCTAATCTAAAACTACCAACCTCCCTGAAGTCTTTCAAAAAAGTTTTTTCTACACATATTACCTACACCACATGACAACACAGTGCAGTTGGCAAAATGAACAGGTCCCCTTCGTTTTCTCTTGAACATGCAACACTGTAGGCAGCAGCAAGGATCTTTGGAAAGGAGAAATGTTTTTAGGAGTGCCTAACCTTATGACACCTTATGACTTTAATGCCTTCTGTAATGTAATGCCTCTGGACTCCACACTTATGGCATGTGAATATGGCTGAATGCAGGCTGTCCTGCACACTTTGACTTGCCAATCATGTATCACCCTGAAGAACACTTGGCATATTTAAGAGATTTCAGCTGTTTCTGTTGAATTGGCCATCAAAATACCCATAAAACCAATGAAATGTCTACGTCACCATTATCCCCCATAAACCATAGAATAGAACCATCATGAGAAGATTTAGGTCATGTTGTTTGCAAAAAACAAGCTAGGCCTATTCGAATAAAGTTCTCAGGAAATATACTGACATTATGTCAGAGAGATGTGCTGCTGTAATTGCTGGACATACCAAATATCCATCCATCCATTTCCTATATCCTATACATGAATGAGTTGAACTGAGTAAGGACCAGCAATATACGTAAACAGAATAAAAGTGTATAAACACAAACAGTAGATTGTGTAACTCAATCACCTCGACAGAGGTGATTGAGTTATTGTACAGTGTGATGGTTTGTGGCAGAAAGGATTTTCTGTAACATGTACTACGGCAGCGGAGCTATAAAACAGGACTTTACCGATCCCACAGCGGGCAAATTTACTTGTTAGGTGGCTCACAAAAAATAGGATAAAGTGCAGAAGCAGCAGAAGAAGTACCAAAAAATGCACAAATAGGATTATTTACAATAGTTAACAGTACAAACAGTAAAAAATTGACTATATACATATTTACACTGTGATGGAGGTGTGATGAAAAAGATGTCCCACCATAAGCAGATAAAAAGTGAAGACCAGTTAGACCAGACCAGAGTACAACTAAACAGTTGAGTTGTACAGTCTGACTGCAGTGGGAATGAATGGCCTGCAGTGGATATAGAAGTCAACTGCTGAAGGAGCTGCTCAGCGCCTCCACAGTCTGGAGCAGAGGGTGGGAGGTGTTCTCCATAATGGATGTCAGTTTAGCTAACATCCTCTTCTCATCCATTTCCTCCACTGTCCAGCGAGGCAGCTCAGGACAGAGATGGCCCACCTGACCAGCTTGTTCAGTCTCTTCCTGTCCCGGTCAGTGCTGCCTGCTCCACAGCAGACCACGGCATAATGGACAGCGGAGGCTACCACAGAGTCAAAGAGGCCTGCACACACCAAAGGACCTCAGACTCCTCAGAAGGTGGAGGTGACTTTGGCCCTTCTTGTACAGGGCATCAGTGTTGTGGGTCCAGTCCAGTTTATTGTTGAGGTGAACACCCTGGTACTGGAAGCTGTCCACCATCTCGATGTCTGCATCCTGGATGTTTACCAGTGTGTCTATCACCATCTCCTTTGTCTTACTAGTGTTTAAGCGCAGGTGATTACACTGACATCGGCCCGCACTGCCTGAGGTCTCCCAGGGAGGAAGTCTAACAGCTAGTTTATTGATAAGCTGCTGTGTGATGGTGTTGAATGCTGAACCGAAGTCTATAAACAGCATTCAAACATATGAGTCTTTACTGTCCAGATGGGCGAGTGCTGGTGGAGTGCCATGGAAACTGCATCCTTGGTTGACCGGTTGGGCCAATACGCAAACTGGAACGGGTCCAGAGAGGCAGGGAGGACGGACTTGATGTGTTTCATGACTAACCGTTCAAAGCACTTTATGATGATGGGTTAGGTAAAGCCGCAGCACTCTTTAAGAGTGCTCGAAGGGGGACGGGCACAGAATTGTTGGGTCTGTAGATGATCCGTTTGCGGCGCCATCTTGGATCAGTGATCAGTGTTCTCCAAACAGAAGTTGACATAGTCAGTGATGCAGTGGGTCAGGCCATGTCTCCCAGTCAGTGGTCAGTCCACACTCTCACAGACTTCTTCTGTGCAGGTCCTCTTCTCACCCTGGGTGTGTATTCAGGGAGCAGATGAACGAGGTTGTGATCAGAGCCAAGTGGGGGGAGGGGGGTGGAGGTGTATGCATCTTTGACATTAGCATACAGTAGATCCAGCATCCTGTTCAGGAACAGGAGCGACTGCGGATGCCTAGTCTGCATACCAGTCACTGCGCTGTGTAGCAGCTCACAAGCAGCTGCTGCATCTGCAGAGGGAGGGATGTACACATTAAATGCACATTAAATGTGCAAAAACCCCCCTGCCTTTCCTCTTACTGCTGTCTGTCTGCGCGTCTAAGTTTAAATCCATCCAGGCAAACCACAGAGTCCGGTGTCAGTTCATTCAGCTATGTCTCCATGAAACACATGAGACTGCACTCCCTATACTCCCGCTGCAGCTGGGTCAGTGCCGGAAGCTTGTCGATCTTACTGGAGAGAGAACGGACGTCTCCCATAATTACGGAGGGTAAATATGGTCTGTACCACCATTTCCCTCTCCTGGAGCTTTTGTCCCATTCTGCAGTCTCTTCTTTTTCTGTATCTCTGCGGGAATCTCCAGTCTCTCTGCGTAGAGAAGAGCAGTGCTGCATTGACCTAACAGCTTATCCCTGGTGTAAAACAATGGAGCCGTGGCTGAAGTCAAAGGCGTTGCCCGAAAAACACCCAAAAAGTTCAGAAAAATGTAAAGAGTAAAATACAAAAGTAATAAAAGAAGTCTCCCTGTGTGCACAATTGCACCAAGATTTGACTACATTAAAGACAAGAAACAGACCATAGAAAAGATTAGAAGAAAAGAGGGGGCAGGGCTGCCATAACACGCAGCTGCTCGTGCAGCTATCTCACTGTTGTGTAATGTGTTCTGTATGTAGGAGATGAGGAGTGTGGAGGGGACGGGGCAGGGCAGAGTTCAATAAGGTAACAGCTGTGAGGGGGGAAAAAAGCTGTTCCTAAGTCTGCTGATCGCCAGACCACCACTGGGGATTCCCACAGCAGGCGCAGGCGTGAAGGCTAGGCTAAATGCTAACCCCTTCAAACCACCGCTCCCAACCATCTCTCTCTCCAACGCCCGGTCAATCCGCTACAAGATGGATGAAATCAGACTGGGCCTGGCGATGTGGAGGATTATGGCCACATAATCCTCCACATTATGGCTGACAGGACAGCAGACTCGGGGGCCTGTGCATTTTTAGCAATAACTCCTGGTGCACACAGACCATGGTAATGGATCGACTCTGCCATCTCCGCCGACTGGAGACATGGTGCAGATGTTGGCCGGGCCCCCGACTGGAGATGAGGGGCTGGTGTCTCCCAGACCGCGAACTGGACGTGAGGGGAAGGTGTCGGCTGGACTAGCAGGCCGGATGCTAGCTGACTGGGAGGCTGGCTGGAAGCCAACATTATCCCCAAAGCACTTGAGTAGTTTCTTTATAAAACTGTTCAGTTCGTACTGTCACGGAGTCACAACCGAGGCAACCAGGAACACGAAGGAAGACAGGACCCAATTGCAAAAACCCCCCAAGAAGATGAGTAAACTAAAAATCGTTTAATAAAACCAAAATTACTGGAAGAGTCCAGGGCCAGGGAACAAAGCTTAAACTAAAATTCATCCACACAGGAGAAAAAGACTAAACGAAAATACAAAAGTCCTTACTTGAAAACAAAAGGAAGGTAAGTCCACGAGTGGGAAAACGCAAGGCACAGGTACATGCACGAACACGGGGACTTGACGAGGCAGAGGAGAAACACACATGGGAAACGATACGGGAAACCAACACGAGTAAAAGGCATGGGCAGACTCAGGTACGGACACGGACACGGACACAGACACAGACTCGGGTACAGACACAGATGCAGACTCGGGTACAGACGAACTGACAAGGACACAGGGAAACAAGACTTAAATACATGAGGTAATGGGCAACAGGTGACACCAATTAGGGCGGGGCAGACAATCCCAAAACTAGACAAAGACAGGAAGTAAAACAAGACAAGATACACAAGGGCTATGACTTCAAAACAAAACAGGAACTACTAACAAAAAGGTCCAAAAGTCCACAAAAGAGTTCAAAACAAAAGGGTTCCCAAAACAGGCCCCTTTGGGGCTAGTCATGACAGTCGTTCTCCAGCTGCACCAAGGCTGAACAGCAGGCACTGCAGCGGGTGGTAGAACAGAGGGTAAAATCATTGAGACCAGCCTCTTGGAAATCAGCACCACCTACACCACCTGCTGCCTTCGTCGAGTGCACAACATCCTGCGTGACCAGCACCACCCTGCACACTGTCACGACTTGAGCAAGTACTTGGACCCAAACGCACGACCCCACAGAAAAATAAAATAATAATTTTTATTCTTACAAAATAGCAAATGATAATCACCCAAACGGGGAAAAAGGCAATGAAATAAAAATACAAACCGTGAACACAAAATCACTCTAGTGAGGAAAAAGACTGAACTACCTGAGAAGTGAAAAAAAAACAAACAAGAAACAAAGTTATTAGTGTAACTAATAATACACAACCTGACTTGAGACATGATGACAAGGGATAACACACTAGATCACTGGACAAAGAGACAAGACGAACTGGCGCAGAACAACGGGAGACGGAGACAATATTTAGACACAAGGTAATGGTAAACAGGTGACACCAATTAGGGAGGGGCAGACAAACACAAATGGCAGGAAACTAGACAAAGACAGGGAGTAGACTATGACAAGATACACAAGGGCCATGATTTCAAAATAAAACAGGAACTACTAACAGAACTAAACAAGAATCCAAAAAGGTCCAAATGTCCACAAAAGAAATCATAACATAACAAAAGAGTTCAGAAAAAAAAGCCCCTTTAGGAGCTAGTCATGACACACACCACCAGTTCCAGCTGCTGCCCTCAGTGAGAAGGTGCAGGTCATTACATGCCAAAACCACCAGACTGTCCCACAGGCTGTGAGGCTGCTGAACGACCAGTTACACCCCTCTCTGCCCATGCCCCCACCCATCATCACACACCACACTCCACCGTTACAATAACTGTGAACTGGACTTTGCGTTGCTGCAGCACATACATCATTCATCATGGGTGTTTTACCTGGCACTGGCCACTTTAATGCTCAGCACTGGCACTTTAATGACAGTCTGCTGCTATAGACATTTATTGACAATCTTGCACAATGGGGATCTTTCTTGCACAGTGGCTGTCTTGCAATATGTTTGGGGAGGTGTGTGGGGAGCTGTGGGAGACCCCAGGAAACGCTGTCTCATTTTGTCTGCACTGCAGATGTATGTACAGCAAAGTGACAATAAAGCCTGATTTGATTCACATCTCTGTTCTGTGCCCCCTTGGCTGTCCACATGACTTTTTCAGTCCATTGCCTTCAAAAAGTTCTGCACTGCACTCAAACCGAAATTCAAAACGCTGCAAGAGCTGCAAGAGTTAATAGCCCTGTTGGTGCTAAGATGGGTATGGCAAAGCAGAAACTGAAAGAGATCGTAAGTGAAGTGAGGAAGCTGAGCCTATGACCCTATGCTCATAATTCAACCTCATTTTTGTAATTTGTTGTTCTTGTGTCCAATTCAAGTTTTCTGGTTAGTGACACAAACATATTGACTAACACACATAACACACATAACTGTTATAGTTGGTTCTGGTATAGTTGGTTTTATTACACCATACTTTTTCTGACCTTTTTGATCTTACCCTTGAAAAAAATATATGATATTACAAAAAAACTAAAACAGTGAAACTAATAAAAATAAAAACTAAAACTAATGACTTTCAAAAAATAAAAACTAAACTAGCAAACCAGCTTTAAAAACTAATTAAATTGAGAGCTAAAAGTAAAAAGAAAATGCTAAACTATTATAACCTTGGATCAGTTACTTCCTACTAGGTCTTGACCTGTAATATTGCTTAGAGGTCAAATTGCTGAGACAGTCTTTGGTTCATGCAGAGAATAGTCAGGTTTAAAAGAAAGTGATTGTCAAACCAGATACTGGGGCAGGACACAAAGACTAGCACCAAAGCAGGAAAGAGAGAGTTCATCCAGCTAAAGACAGAAACTGCAATGTAACAGTGGAATGTCACAACGTGTAGAAAAGAAGGGGTGAAACTATTTAACATTGTCTTAGGCGAAGTTTTTCAAGATAAACATTTGAACAACCTGGTGAAAACATCCAGTACACTCAGAGAAAAAGTGTTGTTTGTCATGGGAATAACAGCAACAGTAAGAGTATATGATTGGAGTCTACTTCCCTGAAAGAAAAGAGGTGAAATATTACTACACTCAAATTAATACACCAGCACTGCAATAACACTGGCTTTAAAATTAAAAGAAGAAAAACAGTCCTTTATTATCCTAAGTGTTTTTCTGCTCACACAGGAAGTTCTGACATCTCCATTTAACCAACCATGCAAACACTAGGAGCAAAGAGCACACATCAGATAAACACAAGGTTAAAATATGACTGTAGCTGTGAGTTCAAATCAAGAGTTGTTTCCTATGCTACATACTAATTGTGAAAAGTATGCACTATATACTACCTGTTATTGTTTACTGCATTTGTCCTGTCATTGTCCATTAAACACAAATCAAAGTGTTTTTCCAAATATTAAATATTTATTTTAATATGTATTATTTATTTTTATTGATCATTATGTTGTATTTAAAATAATATACATTATGGACCTCTTCTAAACTAAGACCATATTGTGCATTATTAATTGAGCTATATAATGTTTGTGTGTGTGTGTGTGTGTGTGTGTGTGTGTGTGTGTGTGTGTGTGTGTGTGTGTGTGTGTGTGTGTGTGT
>JBBMJY010000007.1:21666531-21676557 GCA_037833715.1 Toxotes lorentzi | reverse complement strand
CTGTTAAAAGGGAGTTTTTTCTTGCCACTGTCACCTTAAGTGCTGATCTGGGGTCAGGCTCTGGGTCTCTGTGAAGCCCTTTGAGACAATCTCAATTGTGGAAGGCGCTATATAAATAAAATTGAACTGAACTGAATTGAAATTGAATTGACTTTTGTAATGTAGTATTTTTACATTATGGTATCACTGCTTAACAAACCGTATAAAGGTTCCTTACTTCAGCTCTGATCAGCTTTGTTTTTCATTCAGTTGAAGAACAAACCAGATTAACACTAAAGCAAAAACCGCTGAGTCACTTAATGTTCAAAGACAGTAGAGTGACGCAGGGAGAGTCCCAATCATTGACAAACTTCAGCAACAAGCGAGCAGACTTTTTAAAAAATGACTCAGAACGAGCAGAGCAACACATTAACATACGGTGTTGTGGTGCAGGTTCAAAATGTCCTGTGTGCAAGGAAGCAAAGCGAGAGGAGGGAAAGATATAATTAATGATGTATGGATTCGGTCCTGATGTGGTCAGACAAATATCCAGATAAGACGGGGATTTAACAATGTGGGATCAATAAAGTTACAGCATAACAACACAACTGACAGAATGAAAGCAAACAAAGGGTCACCTCAGACCTGCTCTGTTACGTAATGTGACCTAAGGTAAAGAACAGCATGCCTCACCTCTTTCAGCAGGGTGGTGTTATGGGACGGTTGATACTTCTCTCTGTCTTGAAGGCTCTTTTTATCAATCTTTTCCTTGTCTGTCTTAAGTTTGCGATCAGCTCCTTTAGGCTGAGGGCATCATAAAAACAGACATCTGAAGCAATTTACAAACCTGTCATATATAAAGTTATATTTATTACAGACCATACAGCCAAGAGTACAGCCTTAGGGTTAGAAAACACTTAGTGGAGAGAGTGTCATACCTTGAAAACTTTGACCTGGCAGCTGGAGGAATGGACATGCTCCATGTATTCCCCGTGTTTATTGGTGGTGAATGTGTCGACCTGGATACGAAAGGGCACCCCCTTCTCCCCGCCATGCTTCCTGGGGGTGAACTCAGTGCTGATGCAGTTGACCTGAGAAGTCAAGACAGGATTTGGAAAATTGAAATTGGCAGAAGAGGTGAAGATACTGACTTCCACACTAAGACATTGGACCAGAATCTGTCTGTACCTGGATGAAAACTGAAGCATTCTTGACAGGATCCCAGAGGAACTCAATGGTGTTGAGGTGCAGAGGGTGTGAACAGGGTTCCAGTATCCCCACTGACAGAGGGATATCTGCAAGAAATGAGCCAGTCTGTCAGTCTACCTTTGCTTTAAAGGCCTTTAGGTTCTTTATTGCACCTGAAAAACATTCACGCACCAGCTAGACTTTGGCAGAATTTGAGTCAAAATGTGATGACAGCCGTGAGTCCTTCACATTTGATCAAACCACACCCACAGGTTTTTATTAGGAAAGTCATGGAAACCCATGATGAACTAATGCTTCACTTAAAGTCAATTCACCTATATCCAGGATTCGGTCTCCAGGCCTGTTCCACCTCCATCCTTCCAGCTGTTGGTGCTCCATGTACTGCAGTCGGCGGTCATGAAATACCACACGCATAATGCTCTGTGAACAGGTAGGATCAGGGATTTAGGCCAGAGCGACAGCTACAGCTCGAGCGGGGCAGCTGGCACCGAGCCGAACAGCCGGACTGTTGGGCAGAGTGCAAGAAGGCTCCCCTCATCAATTCATTGCAACATACTGAGGCAGTTTCATTAGGCGAGGGAAAGGAGGCAGAAATTCACAGTGAATTTCATTTCCATTTCTACCCATCACACAGTACACATATTTAAAAAGAGCATCCGCAAATACCCATGAGTGAAATGAACTGTCAAGTGAGCTAGTACATCTGATACCTGTGAGAAGCAGCACAGACAGTGATTTTATTTTTATTATTTTTTTTTTTCCAGCTAAAAATCAGGGCTCCCACACTCACCTGGACAACAAATTTAAAGATCCCATGAAATGCACACACGAGCTTCCTGGAAATTGCTAGCTGCTGAAAAACAGAGTGGTGACCTCATGTCGCACCAGCGAATGTAACTCTAAACTCCAGGTGATAAATTCACTGCAAAATGTTCAGTCGTTATGGCTTCCCACCTGAGACCACATGATCTGGTCAGGTTGAAGAAAAAAAATGCTGAAAACCAAGCACATTTTTCAGACCACCCTCTAATTTTCCAGTGCTCAGAAGATTTTTTTTCCCCCACAAAGTTCACAAATTTGATGGGAAATATGGTTTTCAAGGCATGTGGGAACCCTGATACAAGACAGTCCATGTCTTCACTCTGCATCTACTGCAGCGCAAGCAGTTTTTATTACTAGCCTATTGACAAACACATTATCAGTCTAAACATAAACTGAATATGAATATTGCGCCTATATTGGGTTTTATTAAAGGGGCACTCCACCCATTTTAGTTTCTAGGAGTACTACTCAGCCTGTGAAAAGGCAAAATAACAAAAACTTTAAATAAGAAAAAGAGTTTGAGACCTCACATGTTTTAAAGGAAGGAAGCCTGTTTGATGAACTGGAGCTGTGGGATTTGAAAGATGTGGCAGTGATGGCCCAACAAAAGACAATATCCAGCTGCATCATGTTGGATCCTGTGTGTTTGGACTGAGATCCATTCTTGGGGCCTAATGTCAGAACATCTGGCCTCCTACTTCTTCAGATTTCAGATCTTCAGATCTTTTTTTTTAACCCGTCTCTTGTGAGTCCCCTGATTCAATGGAAGCACAACACTAAATGGCTGGGGTGCCCCTTTAAACGCAACCTTTTTAAATCCTGCTAGGGCATGAAAGAAATCAACAAATGAAATTAACAACCTGTAAAAACATGTACCATTGGGATATTTATGGAAGGAGGCTCATGCATGACTGGGTCCGGCACGTCATGTGTTTGTATAGATGCCACCTGTCCCATTCTTGGGTTTCTAGGATGCTACAGCAAACATTACGTTCTCAAGCAATGGCAGCCTGACGACAGAGGCATGTCAAGTGGATGCACTCACAGAGAAATGAAACAAAATGACCTCTCCTTACTCTTAAGCGAGTGTGTTGACACCTTGCAGTGTTTTTGTAATAAACAGGGTTACTTTGGAATTGCATATGAGATTTAAGCAGTTGGCGACACTTTTGTGTGTCAAAACGACCTGTGTGATGAAAATGAAAGTGGCATGACAGAAATTACGAGCCGTTAACGGGTTTTATTAAGAAAGCAATGGCATCAGGGACATACCACTTTCATTTAAATCAAAGAAGTGTAATGTTTCCAGAGAGAATGTCAGTATATAGATGCCCCATGTCTTTATGTAAAAATGTGAGTGATTAGGGCAAAAGCAGGGGAACATATACAGATGATGTGTGTGTGAAGGTAAGATGAGTTGTGTGTTTGTAAGGTGTTTATGTAAAGTCTAGGAAGGAGGAGAGGTAAGTTTGGGTGATAGTACCAAGCTCTCCAAGGTCGACACCCCACCCCTGAAGTGGAAGGGAGGGTCAAGGGACCTGTGACAAACCAGGAAATGGATACATGAAAACAGATACGAGAAGAAAGAGGAAAAGGTCACAAGAAAGTCAAAAAACAGACAAACACAATACCTTACACCTACCTTTACATATTTGCTGCTTATATCTGTATACTCCACTAGTTTTCTGTTAAGCATACGGATTTCGTAGGACTGACCTACATTTTAAAACATTAAAAAAAAAACCTGATTAAAATTGAAAAATGGGAAATCAGTCAATCAGAAAAGATGGGCAGTGGAGATAGAAACTGAATCAAATTAGAAAACCTTTTAAGCCAGATATCAAGGCCAGATACTAGGGAACTTTTATATGCCTCCATCCTGATCATATGTAATACATCAAGTTTAATATCACAAGAACAGCCAGTGAGGGACACTATAAGACTATCTATCAGTGCTTTTTCAGTGTAGCAATAAAACTAAGCTCTGACCCTGATGGCAGTTAACTTCTAATCAACTGATGCCATATTTTACATGGCAGTGTAATAATTGTTGACCAAATGTTGCATGTTACAGCAAGCTCACTTTCATTGTGTTTACTCCAAACAAATTACTTTAGAGCAGACAAGCAGGGCAAACTTGTAGAAACAAGGTGATTAAAGCACAAATAAATAAATAAAAAAGTCACTGTTCAACAAGAGAGAGAAACAATCAGAAGGTTGCAGTGGTAGAGAATGGAAAGTACAAACCGAAAAACAAAAAGACAGGAAGGTGAATTAGATTGGAAGATGAAAAGTCAGACAAATTAGCAAACATGTAGGAGCTCATGTTGCATGGATAAATCAATAATGAATGGTTTATGATTCTATCATTATATTTATTTATTTATTTATGGTCTTTCTCTGCATCCATAGACTCAGACAAATTCAACTGGATGTTCTGATGTTATCAAAACGGATCATATAGAGCTGCCACTTGTAAGAGCATTAACAAACTGGAGTCTGAGCAGGTAACTTAAACTGTGTTCAGAGCTGATAAGAAGAAGAAAGAAGCTCATCACCCTGATGACTCTACACACAAGTCTTTACTGTCTGGTTTCAGGCTTTGAGAGACAGGTGTGCAAATTAGTTGCAGGGTCCCAAACTGGAGGGACATGAATTCAAAATTACATTTCAATAACTTAAATGTGGTTTAATTTACCAAGACAAACTACTGTTCAGTTATAATGTAGCTGAAATCCCACATCAGCAGTCCTTAATCTAACCCTCCAGCTGCTGGGATTACATGTGACAAAATGAGCTCCAGTCCATTTAGTCAACATGGACATTCAACTAGCAGGACAGATAGCTACCTTGGTTGAGATAAGTGAGGGTCTCCTCCTGCTGTTTCACAGCCGGCGAGGTGGCTGCACACAGAACGTACTGGAATGGGGTCCTCTTGACTTCATTCTCAGCCATAAGCCTGGCCTCTTCGCTTTTCAAGAAAGGCGCCAAGGCCTCTCTGAAAGAGAGCAGAGGGGAAAAAGACGAGCTGAGCATGGAAATGATGAAGGTGACTGACCTGTTCTCTGTTCTCATAGGAACAAAGGTGCAAACATTTGATGTTGCAAAACACAGCGTTACTCATCCAACATTCATGTGCATTAGTTTGAAAAAGAGAAGAAAAGTAGATTTTGAGTGCAAGTCTCCTTTAAAATTAACCATTGAACTGATTTCAATGTAATGATAAATAACTAAAAAATCCTGGAGGCAGATGTGCACATAAAAAAAAAAAAAGTTAAACCATATGAGTATTTCCACTTCTCTCCATATGTAACTGTGGCTGCTTTGACTGACTCTTTGATTTAATCTGCTGTAGTTACAACTGCTACTTTACCTGATATAACTAGCAGAGTGCTGGTGGTAGGACTCAGGCTGGGAATGGCAGAACAGCATATTTTCCAGTGCGATGTCTTCTTGAATCCCAGGACCGCAGGGGAGACGTGGAGACAGACGGTGTGAGCTTTGCGCCTGCTGCCTTCCTCTGATTTCAGCTCAGGGAGGTTTGCAGCCAAACCTCTTCGCTCGCCTCTTATACTGTTTGGTGATCTCACCAGGACTGCCATTAGCATACCTTGGATGACCTCTGAGAGGCGGAGAGTGTGCAGGCACACCTCCCACAGCCAGTGTCTAGCTGGGTTGATGCATTAATAGCAGCTTCACTTGACCACTTGTTGACACTGCCAACACTATGGCCCTAAAGCTAGACTTCAAACTCACTTAGGGTAATTATGTTTGGAGATAAATTCTGGAAAACAAACATGGTTTTGGGGAACAAGGAGAAGGGTGAGAAGGCTTCAGTTGAACACCAATGAACATACCTTAATACAGCTGTGATAATACAGCTGTGATAGGTCTGATAATTAAAATCAAGGCAGCATTCTGTTAGCAGGAGCAGCTAATACCACACCAGCAAGTAAGACTTATTGTAGTAGTGACAGAAGAACGGCTGCAGATACTAAATGAAACACATTACAGGCAAATGGGCTGAGGACTGCAGGTCGAGTACAACCCGCTGCAGCTGCTGTCCCCGTCTCTTCAGAGCTCCTCAGAAGGACCAGAGGTTAGCAGCAGGTCATTTCAAAGTATGCTCAGGTTAATGTTTATACAGAGCAGCTAAGCACACCTCAGCGCTTGGATGCATGTGCTCGTAAATGGATGGACAACTGGCCAATACCGCTGCCAGCGCCCCTGTGGAAGTCAAGGTTCAACCCGAGAGGGCAGGAAAACGGAGGAGACAGAAGAGCAAATCTTACACAAGAAGAAGTCACTGGGTCGAAACTGTGAAACCTGCGATGAATGACCAGAAAACACCCCGATCAGCTCCGAGTCTGTTTATTTCTAGAGCAAACAGTTTCTTTACATCGTTGCAAATCTATCACAGGTGGATTTTAACAAAACAAAACAAAAACCTTCTGTACAGTTTACCATGAGAGAACAAAATAAAATATATAAATACAGGTCTGGATATTACATGACCGACTGGAGACAAAAGAAAGACAGTGTACTGCAGAACATGCATAGTGGGCAGTTTGCAAGGAATACCATCTCATCTGTTTCTGGGACCAGCGACGTGATGACAGACGCGAGTGACGGCTGCTTTGGGGACCGGTCAATGCTCTTCTTTACGCCGATAGATTTGCTTTAACGGGAAGGAGCTTCATTAAAAACCAGACTCGGCCGATGGAGGCTCTGAGACTGGTTGAAGGGGTTTAGGTGCAGGGCGGCACGTTGAATTCATTTTTCAGTACCAATACTTAAAAAGCAAATTATAACATATGCAAATAATTCTGTACATTCATTCACTTAAATACTTAAATAACCAGAAGTGACTCGTTCTCAGTGGATCCTCTGGATGAAAACACCACGTAACGTAAAGAGCGAGTCCCCCAAGTGAAATCAGCAACGCAGATAATTCCTCATCACCATTATCATCATTGATTTGCCGGAGGTTAGCAAATAACAGAAATATGAGTCTGATTCTCTTCTACAGTAGATCCACTGTACCCTAATAAACCAAATCATATCCTATAATAAACTTCTGATCACATGGGGAATCTCTTATCAATCAGGGGTCTGTGTAGTGTCTCACAGCAGGAATGGGACTTTTTAAAACCTTTTGATTCCTCAAACGCTGAAATTCAAACTTCACAGTCGTGCCCAGAGGTCTGATTTCTCAGTACCCTGCCTGAGTGCTTCTACCAGCTGAACCACACCAGACACACGCTTTTCTCTTTGTACCTTTTACATATGAGCAACATGGTTAATGTGACTACCACCTCCGAAACACTGGATAAGAGACGAGTAATCTGATGATGTGAAGTGCACTTTAACAGCCAAAGAGCCCGGGCCCCTTCGAAACAGCACGGCGTTGACAGGTGCTGCAGATTACATGCAAGCTAATTTGCTAACGTGCAAAAAAGTTAATCAGATAATCAGCCTGTTCACTTTTCCTTTTTTCTCTGTAACATTGTGTAAAACTTTGCGAAGCAGTGGTCAAAAAGTGTATGTACAAAATACCTTTATTTGTGGATCTACGGTTATTGCAGAAGCTGAGGTTACATGGAGGGAAACTGGAGGAGATGAGAGGAAACAACTAATACTGTGTTTGCTTCATCATCCCAAAAAAAAAAAAAAAGAAAGAAAAAAGAACGCCGCCAGGGTCTGGTTTCCTGCAGATTCACATTTTTTTTTTGAGAGCAAAGAGTTACAGTGTTGTACATCCCATCCACTCTCCACAGTCCCAGTCTACAAACGTCAGCGTGTGTAAAGTGAATAAGGCCTGGTAATGTCTTTTTCGCTGTCTTGGATCACTGGTCTCTCTCCCAACTCCAAACTGGGAAAACATCTGTAGTATTTACAAAGGGCTTCCTCTTCAGACGGAGTCAGCCTTGTAGGTTCAGGTGTCACATATGGCAAAAAAAAAAAAAATAATGGTTGTCTGTTTGTGAGAGCACGTTAAACGAAAAGCTTTGTTTTCGTACTTGATGCAGAAAGTTTGGTGTGAAAATACAGGCAACTTTTTCTGGGCTGACCTCCTACTCTCCCTCTCTGCTGATTGTAAATTCAGTCATCTTCAACTGTGAAGCTTAACTTAATTTCATCTTCTGTACCTCAAAATAAGGATATGCACAACGTTTGAAGGATTGTCAGATCTGTAGCTGAAAAGTTGTGTTTTAGCAACGTGGTACCTTGTTGAGAATTACATTAATTTCTGTGAAAAGGGGAATCGAATGTATTAAGCCACTCTTAATTACAAATGAGCATAAAACAAAGACTACAATTGATGAGCCCTGATCATGAACCATCAACTTAAAACACTAAATCTGCCTGTACAGTTCTTTCTTTTTAACGTCACATTGTTCTCTTGCACTCTTCTTTTTTCTTGCAGTGTTTGGTTTTCATGCTCCTCCAAAAAAAGAATTCATCCTAAAACCTATACGTTTATCACCATCATTGGGCCAGCCAAATGACACCTCATCCCAAAGTGTGGTTGATTTGACAGAAATTCCTCTGGTGCATTTCTCTACTCTGATGGGAAAAATGTGTGTATCTGCTTACGTATGAACTCGTTATGCTACCAAATCCGAGGGCTCACGGAGAAACAGGATTCCATCGACAGAAGGCGGCGTGGAGTATGTGGGAACCACAGAGGAAGAGAAAGTGTGTTTTACTTAATCCAAAAAACTCTAAATGTTGATTCCCTCCCCACCAGTCTAAAAACCAACCCACAGTTACATTCACAAGTTTTGAGAGCAGGGATGGGGCGGGGAGGGAAGGAAGTAAACGACAAACAGGTTGACGGGATCCCCTCGAAACAAGAGAGAAGCGCTGTGGGGTTTGAGTTACGATGAGAGGGAGGGGAAGCTCAGAGACAGAGAAGTCTGAAAGAGGAGAGAGCGGCTATGCCCTGGAAATCCTACAACGCCGCCCAATCCACAGGGTTTCCACAAGAAACCTCGCTCCATTAACTGTGAGAGGAGACGTCGGAGGAACTGCTGCTATTGCTGTTGGTCGTTTGGGCCCGTTTGATGTACAGGTTCAGCAACTTCATCTGCAAACAAGCGAAGACAAGAGATGTTAACGTTTACCTCAGCACAGTGCGATCGTGTTTGCTGAGGCACAAACAAAAAGAAATTTACATCTTCAGGACGATCAAATTAAAACAAGGGCGACAATAATCACTCTTATTACAGTGTTCATTTCATTCTGATGTCATCACACAGTAATTTTGATTAAATGACCATATTATCGACTGCGCTCGACACGTGGATACTTGCATGTATCAGACTCCTTTCAGATAACCAGCTGCCCAAACGTTCACAGGTGGAGGCCCACAGACCTCAACCCTTACATAACCCAAGGACACATGCTGTAGTGAAAACTAGGGCAAATTTGACCCTGCGCTTCAATATTGGACTGGTTGGAACCAGCTGAGAAATAACAACATGGGAAGATGATAAGGCTCTGTGTCTGGTGAAGAGGTTTTGGTGTGTGTGTATGTGTTTGTGTGTGTGTGTGCATGCAAAGACTTGTTGATGGCAGTCAGTACCTTGCTGCCCGTGAGTTGTGCCAGGTGGGGTTTGAGCTCCTCGCCAATCACAGAGTAGATAGCCACTAAACAGAACACACTGGCCTTGCGAACGCTGCTCTCTGTGTTGTCATAGCCCTGCAGAGAGATGAGACAGCATCAGGCACCACATGCACACGCACAGACACACACATACACACACACGAGGGGTCAGCAGGAACGTGGGAGGAGTTGCAAAGAGTGCAGGGTGCACGCAAACATTTCCAGGGACAAATAAGGCAAATAATTCTCAGTGTCCAAATATGAACATTGTCCAAATAAGCCTTTTTGGAGCCGACTAGGATGTGTCTACTCTGTAGTGATGGGAATTTGGGCTCTTTTAAGAGAGCCGGTTCTTATGGCTCGGCTCACTAAAAAGAGCCGGCTCTTTCGGCTCCCAAGTGGCTCCT
>JBBMJY010000007.1:21656179-21666431 GCA_037833715.1 Toxotes lorentzi | reverse complement strand
TTTATTATTTATATGGCTTATTGTATTTAGATGTATATCGATGTAATTGAAATGCATCCAAATTTTACTGCGTTTCCAGCGGTCACTCATTTTCTGTTGTCTCTGTAGTGGCTGCTCTCTCTCCCTCTCTCTTGTGTCTCCCTGTGTCTGTAACCCCCGCTCCTCCCTCCCCCTCCTGCTCCTGCTCAGTGCGGACACACCTCACACCAGGTAGCGGCTCCGGCTCCCATCGTTCACTTTAAAGAGCCGGCTCTAAGAGCCGTTTCGTTCGCGACCGACACATCACTATTACTCTGTCTGTCCCCAAAACCCCAGAGCTCTTATGTTTTTTTAAGCTGTATAAATATGAAAAACCTTTAACACTCTTTATTGAGCAAACTAAGTTTGTACCATTTTCTAAAAAGTTTTTGTTCATCCTTTTTTAAGTTCTATCAAATTTTGAGGCTGTTGTCGAGTCAGAACTAGAGTTTCAGTTTTCTGAGCAGCTGAACCAGCCAACAACCCAAATCTATTCTCATTTGAAAACTTGCTGTATCTGATCTAAAAGCTTGTGTCCTATTTGAGACTCAGACTCAGACCTGCAGGAGTCCAGGGATGATGTCGGGCAGCAGCTGCAGTAGTGAGTCCTTGGCGATGCGTTCAATGACTTTGGTTTGCATCTTGATGGCGGCCAGGTTGATGGGGTAGTCCGCTGTCTGTACAATAGGGCACAGCACCTTGATGCACTGCTCGGGGTGGATGGACCCAGCCAGGGTGGACGCTGCCTCCTCGGCCGCTCGCACCACCTAAAAACACACGTACACATTAGGATTAATGATATAATGTGGGAGGGAAAAAAGAATGAAGCCTTTATTGGGATTAACAAGATGGCATCTTCCATCACACATGTGTCCTTGTACAAACATCTTAATGGACTCTAACATCTAAAATAATTTCTTCGAAGAAAAAAATGAGTCATACACTGAACATGTAATGTTTTAAGCCCACAATTATAGACAACTATACATAGATGAACTCATACGAGTACTGTTTCAAAGAAATCACTCTTTACATCAGATTTGCTTATTTGGGAAAGATGGACCTGCAGGAGATTGAAAAAGTCTTTTGGGGCTCTCCAAATCTAAGAAATCAACAATTTGGTTATAATGGGAAATGAACCATGTGGAGAAACAAACCCTAAAGCTTTTTCTAAAACTGTGGATTGTTATTGATCTGGAAGTTTCGTGGTCTCTGTTGATTTTGTGAATTTTTAAGTTGAGTTTGTTATTAGCATGTGATCTTTATTTGCCTGTTCTGTAGTCCACTGCACACCTGACTGTCCTGCTCAAAGTACTTCTCTCTAAGTAACCCTGAGTAACCCCTCAGGTTCCTCCATTATGTTCCTAAGTTAAGGGTCAAAGGTTGGGCTCACCTGTTGTTATTGTTCTGATACTGATAACCAGGTTGTAAAGCCTTAATGATGAGGGCACAAAAAATCTTTGAAAAACCAGCACGTATCGACCTTTTGAACTCTAGGCCTTTTAATATGTGCTACACATGGATTATATTGCCATGTGTGTGGTGCTACACATGTTGCATTTTAAAATTTGAACGTATGGTTTGTCCAACCTTTACGATTTCAACACAAAGGCTTTACTGAAGGTTTACAAACTAAAGAAAACATCTTTTTATGTCAGTGCTGACAAAAAATGTATGAAACAGTGTAGAACTATATTTTTCTTTGAATTTATAACATAGAGACTCTGTGATATCCTCTATTTAAAGTTCCACAAATATTTTTTTACATATTCACAGTGGATCTCTTGAAGTAATTCAACCCTGAACTAGTGCAATCTAGTGTATTCTCCAGTTTTCATGTGAGGGATGTGGGAGCTGTGTACCTCCTTGTGAGAGTCTTTGTGAGCCTCCAGAGTCTTCATGATGGTTAGCTCAGCATAGTTTTTGAAGCGGGCTGGCTGGTTCCTCAGGATTTCTTTCAGCACACGCAGAGCCAGGGCTCGGATGGTGTGCTGGACAAAACGGTGGCACGAGCAATACATTAAAAGTGTGGGAAACAGCCTCCAAACACATTTACATGATTTTATTATATGATAACAAGCAAATATCCATAGAAACACACACACACACAAGTCACATGCAGAGTCATTAGTCAACATACATCTTTATCACCCAGTGTCTCCAGCAGGAGGAGGAGGATGGTTTTAAAGTGTTCGTCCCACACAGCAAGGCTGTCTTCTCGTGTGATCTTCAGCAGCTCCACCAGGGCACCTTTACGCTCCTCTGAGCGCTCGTTGTGATTGGACAGTTCCTTAAGCAGGTCGGCTACAAGGTCGGAGTGGTCCTGACCGACTGCTCACCAACAGAGGACAAGAGGAGTAAAATGAATAAGTCAAAAACAATCCAGTCTTAGCGTCATCATCACTCTCTTCATCTGGCATCACTTTCAATGTTTCCAAGGCTATAAGGAAACTGCAGTGAGAAAGTTTTACCTGTTTGTCAGTAAAGTAATGGAATGTTTAACCAGTCACAGTTTAAAAATACATGTTTTCAGTGGTTTCAAGTAAAAATGCACTTTTAAGACTGAGTATAAGATGACATGAAATGTCAGGATGGACACTGCAGCGTATTCTGTGTGAGGAATAGAGCTCTAAATGCACTGTAAAGCTAACAGCTAAAGTTGTACATTTCAGAGCAGCTAAAAGTTCGATTTTGACAATTTAAACCGTATTTAAAGATTAAAGGATATAAACACAAGAATTTGGCTGAGCCATTAGAAAATAAATGTTTTCATACACAGAGGAGGGGTTTCCTGTGTGATGTTGTTCATTTCTTTTTACAATGGTTGCCCCGTTGCAGGTTGGACCAAAAAAAAAAAAAAATGAAAATGGTATTGCTGTGCTATAGAAGTCAGTGTGATTAAGTGAAGGTCGTGTATTGTGTTCTGGAGATATCTAGATATTAAATTGCTGAGAATGTGTTATTGTGATATTGATTATGCCATAACACAGATCTTTAAAGACGTACAGTATTAGACATACTAATACAACCATTACAGAACATGCCACAACCATTAGTAAAAAAATCAACCCACCAGCTTCTCTGCACTAAAAGCAAGAGAGGCTGGACTGGAACACAGAGGGACTAGGTGGAGTTAAAAGAAGTTTGAAGGTGATGGAAAAATGGAGACGGGAACTGAGAGAGCAAAGTGAATAATGCAAAGACAGACAAAGGGTGAGTGGAGTGAGGGTACAGTCAGCGAACTCATCACACAGTCATCAAGTCTGTCAGTGAGTCTTTCAGACAGTCAGCAAGACAACCCAGGCAGGGGAGGCATCTTTACCAGGAGCAAAGACCTTGGGGAGCGTCATCTTGTTTTCACCACTCTCCTGACGCCGGCCTGGAGAGGAGGGAGGGATGAAGGAGGGATGGAGGTGGAGGTGGGGGACAGAAGGGAGAGAGGAGGCAAAGGATGTGATGACGACAACAACAAGACGCACAGACTGGCTTCAGTCTGACAACAGAGGAGCTGCAGGCTCACGCCTGTGTTTTTGGTAAACATAACGCAGAGAAACGTTCACCTCTTTGTTCTATATCTTGTGTCAACATGTGTCAACTTGTATAAATACAGTGTTTAGCCAACTAACCAAGTGAAAAGTCGAAGGAAACCACAAATAGGTATTGTCACATTTGTGGTTGAGGCACATTCTTGTTTCAAGCCTCAACATCGCACAGTGGCAGCAGCCTTGCAGGGTGTCTCCCTTTATGTTGTCAAAACAACATGACGTCACCTTACACAATGGGGCAATGGTGGACAACACATAGGATGATGAGGGAAAGTCAGGACTGCTGGTTTGTGCCGTTGTGATTCTCTAACTCAGACACAACACCTCTTTGTTTTTGTGACACTGCCAACACCAACACAATGGGGCCTCTTCATCATTTAAATAAAGCTTTTCATACATTCTCGACTAAGAAGTAAACATATCCTATAAAGATCAACAACAACCAGCAGCAGTTTTGTTATCACATGAACTCACAGTCGCGGAACTGCTCCACGTCATCGTCAAAGACGGCCTCCTTCAGGGCGCTCTTATCGTAGGTGCAGATGGTATCACCGTAGCCGTACGGGGCAAACTCACGGTTCCGTGGGCCAGAGAAAGAGCGTGGCGATGGTGTGTTGAGTAGTGAGGTTTTGTTGTCCAAGGCAGTGCGACCTCCTTCGACCATATCCAAGCCCAAGCGAGCATCAGAGCCAGGGGACGATGCTACTCCTTCTCTCCCAGCCTGTAAAACAGCAAAGCAAGCAGAAAGAAGGGGAATATGAGACAGGAGATATGGTTTTAGTTCTAGCTGTCCAACTCCTCCATTTATAACAATTTTCTTCTTGTTTCAAAACATGTGTTCTTGTAGAATCCTCAGATTAACTTGGGATAAACAACATTTTTGTGCAGAACAAGAGCGGTGGATTAATCACCCTCACTTGATGTGATCACTTTATTCCCGGTATGAACAGTCAGAATGGATACACTAAGAAAAACCGCTTCAGTGTTCATAGGCATATCCAAAGTGTGGTGACAGAGGTACAGAACAATGATGACCTGGGTGCCTATGTAACACTAAGCTTTGTTAAAGTTTACTCTAAATTCAGTCAGTTTTAAGCATTTAATTCAAATTGCAACAGACTGTTGTCATGCCGACCTCTTTCTAACCTTTACAGCTTTAATACTGTCATTTTGGAGGAGAAGGTAATGACTCACTGCGTCGTCCCTCTTGCCCTCCCGTCTGATTGGCTCGTTCAGGTCCTCCTGGCTCCGGTAGCTGAAGCTCTGAATGGCCTCGGTGACACCACGGAGCGAGCTGTATATCTCTTCTGAGTTCATGTTCTCGGTGTCATACTCCATCATACTACCAGACACACAAACACAGAAAGAAATACACACATGATTTATACAAACTGTGCATGAGGAGCAGATATGTAAGTATAAAGTTGTTTTGCCACCAGTTAGTGCTTTAGCATTATCTTTCTGCAAACCTTAACTGTATGGCTTGTTATGGATTCCACAAAAAAAGGAGTGATCACTGAAGTCGTGTTAGATGCTTTTCCCATTTTATTAGAGATCATGGAGTAATCATTCAGTGAGAAGCTGGCAGTCTAGAAAACTAAAAGATCCTCTGAACTGCTTTGGAAAAGGGAAGCTTGGTTTATGAAAAGGATCAGGATCTGGCTTCCTTGTGGGCACAATCTCCCGTGTGTCTCAGCCCACCTCATTACCTGGGTGAATATGCTCTGCGCAGGACCCTTAAGGAGGGGGCAGCAGGGGTGGAGTGAGGCGGAGGAGGAGGAGGAGGGGCAGGGGGGTGCTTTGACAGTCCGTCGACACCCCAACCCCATAACCGACTGTTGCCACAGCGCGGCCGGGAGGGAAGGACGGACAGAGAGGAGAGAAAGAGCGGGGCAAGGCAGATGGAAATCGACAACACAAGGAGACCACGAGACAAGACAAGAGTGGGGAGGAGAAAGAGAAAAAACACGTGTGCGGAAAGAGAGAGAGAAAAGACAAAAAGAAACTAGTCTGAGCTTTAAGGTTAAGGGAAAGTGTTAATTTAGAGGTTAGCAGTGGAAAGTAGCAGAACCCCACAAAATCAGATTTACATGAAACAGAAATCCTCCCCATCGTGACTTAGGTGCCATTTTTCCACATATTCAAGCCAGAATGATCTCAACAAAGAGCATTTTGGAGATTTGACTACAGTAATTACAACCAGCAAATACAACATCTCCACTATCAGTGTTCATGGGTTTCTGCTTGCAGATAAAAGGACTGTACAGCTGAGCGAGCTGCTCAGTCGCTGAGATTCAAGCTGTATTTTAAGGAGCTGTACTTATCGGTCACTTGCTGTATTACACTGGCACAGGAGCAAATACAGAGGCAGAAAAGTGCAGTGGTTCCACATTATATATCAGCATTATATATGACCAAAGAGCCTGGTTATTAAATGTTTTGCACCAACAATGGTGTCTCAGGCAGAAAATGTTTTATCAATAAGAAACATGGGTAACAAGGTATTTTCCATGTTGTACTCTGTAATCTGTGGAAAAAAATGATTTGGCTTCTTTATTCCTACATTAATGTGCTTGGATACAGGATGTGCTGTAATCTCCCTGAGCAGCTCACTCAGTACCATGCTTCTACCAACCAGCCTGGTAGGCTGCGTGTTAGTTTGACTCCAAATGACAGATCGTGAGAGCAGCAATATCCATATGATTAATCCACAGCCATGCATTAGGACAGGAGGTGTGTTGCTGACAACAGTGTAACAACAGATGGATGATTAGCTACCTTGGCGACAGTCCTCCATGGGAACAATTTGTTGGAGAGGTGAGGGGGCTGGTTCTGCTGGGGGTGTGGCGTGGCGGTGTCCGTCCAATGGTGTTGCTCGGAGACCCCTGGAAGGAAAGGAAACAATGATGAAATCTACCGATCTGGTCTCCTAGACCTGATACATAATTGACATCCAATAGTACAGTGTTCGATTGTCCTTACCACACTGCTGCTGGTATTGCTGGAGTTCTTCAGGTGGTTGTGCAGCAGTTTGGTGGCTCCGTCCTGGAAAGTTTTGGGCAGGGCTCCCAGCAGCATGGTAAACTCTGGGGTGTTGAGCTCAAACAAGGCGATCAGCACCACCTGGGCTGCCTGGAGGCAGTGTAGCACAACAGGTTAGGATGGAGGACACGACAGAGATCAGAGACATTCAGATGGTTTCCTTGGTGTCAGAGGTACTTTGACCAGGTGTTTCAGCCAGAAGATGAATTGCTGTAATTTCTCACAATTTGCCTAATGGTCAGCATTTGTAAAACCATGGAAGACCAATTTAATGCAAAGGTAAACGTTAATAGAGGCCAGGACAACTCTGAACCATGGAAACCAACTTTTCAGCTCCACAGTACATTTCTTGGGAGACTAACGTACACATCAGCCTGTAGAAAGAAACTTGTTAAATGGTGAGTGTTCAAAGCTGCATTCAGTGGAAAACGAATGAAGTACACAACTATACAAGTACACTGTTGTACGCTGTTGCTTTATCAATGTTGCAACATGCAAGTGAGTACAGATGAACTAAAGGGGTTTGTAGAAAAGTAGAAGTTTGCTGTTGTTGCTGAGGGATAGAAGTTGATGTTTAATGGTACCAAAGTAATGGTTTGGTTCATCACAAAGCATCATACAGAACTGAGACCGAAACTAAAATCAAACTTGGTCTAAAAAGAGGCAGAGAAGATACAATGACTTGTTAACCCTACACTGTTTTTGCTTGGCTCAGCTCATACAGGCTTACTGGCACTGTCACTGCATGTTAAAAAAACACTGGGTTTGTCCTGTTGGTTTCCTTTTTCCATAATAGGTTTTGAGATTTCCAACATGCCTCAGGTGATATGAATTTTGGTGAATTTACACCATGAAAAGTGATGCTTCATTAGCAGCTATCAGTTCCTGACTTTTGTAACCATGGATCTCCTGGATCACTCTTAACCATACCAGAGGCAAAATCTGAGGTTATAAGAAGCATCTGTTTTGTGGATCTCTATTATTACCAGACCTTCTAGTGATACCAGAGATGCTAATGTCACCAGAAAGAGAAAATTGTGCTGATTCCAGCAGTATGTGGATGAAATCTCTGTGTTCTGCTTTGACCGAGGTATGACTCAGACAATGATTAAAAGACTGACTGACTAACAATCTAATACTGTATATGCTGTGTGTATACCAGGCCTGCAAAGTCATGTGGGATGAAGAGTGTATTTCATACTTATCAAGGCTGAATGTTAAACACCTGCAGTTGCAGTTGAGAGTAACAGTCTTCTAATTTTCTATTATATCTTTGGGTCCTATGGTGTCTGAATACACTTATTAAAAGCAAATGACTGTAACACAATGTGAGCATGTATAGCTTAAGTTATACTATAGCTATAGTCAGTATATTATACTTAAAGAACTTAAAACTACTATAACAATGAGACAAACCTTAAATACTCATTTTGAAAGCCTTATTTATCTGTTCTTGTAAAATAAAATGTTAACAACATGCAGGTTATGCAGGTGGATGAGAGGTTGTTAGGGTGATTCAAACAGACAAAATGTGTTAGGATCACAGTAGTAACAAAACAGAATTACTATCAATGTTTAGCCATAAAACTGGATTAAAAGTCCATTCATACAATGCAACAAGCCTTTCCTGTAGTTTATCGTTTGTTATATCTGGTTGCACAAACAAGCTTCAACTATTTGGTGAGTGATCAAATTGCAAGGCACAGACTGACTTTTAGGTTGTTGCAGCAAAAACAGCTGGAGCATAAATGGTAGAGGTGAGTGAGAAATGCCACACTGAAGTTTTCACAGTCTTGAAGGTTGGTGGTTAGGCACTGGGCAGGCAGAGCATTGCGTGCTTGTCGTGTTGTGATTGGCTGTTAGAGCCGGCTCTACCTGCTTACACCTTTCTTCCTGGTTGCCCTCAGTGGACAGTAAGGCTGCAGTACTGGACCTGCCAGCTAGCTCCTCGCTCACCCAGTTATGAAGGGTCTGGGGCACAGTGGCAGGGCAGAATGGGCATTACTGCATGACACAGGTCCTCCACCAACACATTTGGAAACACTGTACCAATCTTTTATAACAGCTTGGCACAGATCATTACAGTGTGGATCATTCTTCCCAGATATTAGTACTCATGAAAACAGACTAAACTGATCGCTTCTAATCATTCTATCCTTGCAGATTCTTTTCAGCTTCCTGGAAGTCAGACCCTGATAGGAAACTAGGTGAGGATTTCACTTGGAAGAACAGCAATGGAAAAACAAACAGAAGGGGACACAGAGGGAGAACATATGACGCGCATCAGACAAGGGGAAGATAATGGGCCATTGACCCAAGGCCATACACATGGAGAGTGCCTATTATCAAAGTTTATAACTGCATCTAAAAAGCACTACAGACTGAAAAGTTCAAATGAAAAAAAAAAAAGTGTGGAGGTATACAACATGCCACTGGCTGTGGGGCAAATACCCTGATTATTAATTGTCAATCAAATGGAAAAATGTGTAGATGGCAGATCTGTTGTCTGCTAATAAATACTCTAAAATCGATGAACAGTTTACATAATGTTTCCCATCACTTTATGTAACTTTATACTAAAGTCTCACAGCATTTAGTTTTGCAATAAGCCTGCTCACTTTACTTATAAAGCTGTTATAACCGTTTAGTGTGGCATAACTTCTTGTGCAGATTTTATCTCCATAGTAACTGGTGTTAAGGTAAAGAAATAAACCATAAAAGAAAACATGGCTTTGATGTGAGATCTAATGTGTCGCCTTTTCATTAAGCTCACTGACTTACTGCTATGACATTGCACTATGATGATTAATGGACCACAACCCTCTAATCACTCCAGTGATAAAGATCAAAAAGACAATGTTAAAAATATGTATTAATTATATGCATCCTACTTAAACTATAAATTACAAATTAAATTAAAACAACAAAAGGAAATAAAGAAAGACCCAGTGCTAAAAAAACAGACTGAATCAAACAGGGTGCAAGGTCGCCTTGTGATCTGATCCCTCATCAGATTTGGCCTACCTTCCTGACATCGGAGCTTTTGGGCTCAGTGGTCCAGGTGATGATGCGAGATACAGCCAAACGCGTCTCGCTGGAGTTGACAAAGTCCGTCGGGTCCATCTGTCGGGCCAGGGACTCGATGTACTTTAAAATGGCCACCTTTACCTGAAGAGTCAACAAGCACTCGGTCACGTCTTTACTAAAACTGCATCAATCACACTGACCAATCAAATCAAAAGCAGCTTGGCCTCACCAGTAATCCGTGTTTCTCCTTTTACTTTACCTTGAGGTTTGGTGTCTGAGTCTGATCGACGATGAACCTCATCAGAATGTTGAACTGTTGGTCAAATGGGAAAGACTCCCTAACACAGACAAAGGAAAGAAGAGTCATTACTTTATTTTGGACTGTGTGTCATTTGCTGAGACATTACTGAACAAGCTGGAGTTTTATACACTAACTGAGCAGCTTAGGAGGTAAAGCATGTTTCATGTGTAGAAATATATAACCAAATAATCATGAGGGTGTTGCTAACAGTCGACTTGTTATAGTTAACAACAAATGACATAAAAAGCACACACACACACACACACACACACACACACACACACACACACACACACACACACACACACACACACACACA
>JBBMJY010000007.1:21635523-21656079 GCA_037833715.1 Toxotes lorentzi | reverse complement strand
CACACACACACACACACACACACACACACACACACACACACACACACACACACACACACACACACACACATAAAATGGCAATCTCTCCCACCAAACTGACACTAGTCAGTGTTTCACCCAGTTAAGTTTTCATTCCACACATACTGAATCAACTAATTTCCAATAGTGTGAACTGTCCCCCTCATTCACTGGAAAAGCACTGATTCACAACAAACAGCCTGCTATCTTGGCTATCTCCTCTGTGTGACCTGGACAGCCATGCCTGGCATGTGTTTCAGACCTTGTGACATCCAGGGCCTTTTGGACTTTGGCCTGGACGGAGCCGAGCAGGTCTGCCCCCATTTTCTTCAGCAGCTGAGTGAGCAGGACAAAGAGCCAGTCCTGCAGGTCCTCCCTGTGTACTGTGATGAAGTCCACAAGAGTCTCCAGGAACATGCTGAACACCTGAGAACATGTGCATAGTTCAAATATGTATTACACTGCACCGCTTACTGCTGGATTTAATAAATGTTCGTTTTGAGTTAGGTTATTTAATGCGTGTAGTAATATGGACTGAATAACACACTTACTCTCTGTTGTTAAATCCACAGCAAGGGCAGACCATGCAACAGAGGACAATCCATTAGTGTCAGATATGTCATTCGAGGGTTTTTACACAAGCTTGTTTTGTACACCATGCATTCACACACAAGTCATAACTAGTCCTTTCTTTAGTTAGTAAACGTTGTCTTCTGTACCTTGCTGTGTGGATCTGCAAACATCCTTGTGAAGATCTCACAAAGCCTCTTCAGCTCCACTCGGCTGCAGTAAACAAATAGAACCAAACACAAAATCAGGGCATTTCTCAAAATGATTAATGCATCTTATGGGAGCAGGTGAAAGGTACAGAAATCAGACACCTACCCCTACTACTTAAAAGCAGAGCTTGATATTTATATTCTTTCGTTTCGCTTAGGCAGCTAAGGCAGCAACCAGCAAGGCAGGTGCAAATTTATCTATGCAGAATTGTTCAAGGAATTGATGGAGTTACTTCGATGGGGACTGTTCGGCCATTGTCTGTCGTTCCAGTTCACTTTATGTTCACCCCATGCTCATGTCAGGTGAGATGGAAGGTGGCAATGCTCAAGATTCACATGGTGGAGACTTGCAACTAAAGCCCCATTGGAGTTGGATCTTTTTCTCTACAGGAGGTGGGGTGAACATCAGAACATTACCTGTGCTTATTTTCTTACTGTGCTTCCCACTGTTCAGAGATATTACATCATATCATCACGGTTATAGTCTTTGGTGATACTGGAACAAGTTGGCCAAAGCTCACATTTCCATTCTGGCAGTTCATATTCCGAGTCTGACTTTATGTTTGTCGCCTGAGCCGAGACTCACAAGTTCAAACCCACCTCAGTATTCTTTGGCTCTTGAGGAGATTCTGCAGGCCCAGCAGGCCCTCCTTCCTCTCTGACCAGTTGGAGCTGGCGCAGTGGTTGAGAACCTCTGCAACATCCTCTGTCTGGCGCAGGTAATGAGGTATGCCTCCGTTTCGTGAACCGTACGAGCGCTCCGAGCAGGCGCTGGACGCATCACTGTTGGCATCATCATCAGAGTACATCCCCGGTGATTCGTACCTCCGCCTCAGTGGCTTCCTCTACAGGAGAAAGAATAAATACAGAGGAAATGTAAGACACGCAGTGTGATACCTAATTGTTAACTAAGTTCCACAGGAAAAGTACTTGGGTGAATAAACTCAGGCATGAGATAAGAATCTTTGATACAAGGTCACCAGCTGCATCAGGTAGCCATGCACTTCTCTGTACTGTTGTGTGAAATCTCATGTTTTGTTCTGGCGACGTTACTTTTAACTTAAAGGGTAAATTTGTACATACACAGTCATAGTATAAAATTAATCAAATGATTTTTTTGTTTTGCATGAACACCAAAAGCCAGTCAAGCAGTGCCACATGTAAGCAAAGGTCTTGACTATGAATGCAGTGCAGAGGGGAGTGCTTCAAACAGAAGAGCGGCTTTAACCTCATGAGATTTTTAAAAAAATACACATGAATGAATAATGTACCAAAACAATGAGGTTCACCACATTGATACGACAATGCAAAAAAAAAAAAAAAAAGCAACTCTGTGCTCAGGTACCATAGATGCACACATCCGAGATGCGATGGACATAAACACTCAGGGTAAAATGAAATTTAAAAATAAATAAATAAATAAGGGATCATGAGCCAAGCTGCATTATTATTTTCTGAACTTGGTTAGTGTGTGATGGCGTGGATGTACAAAACAGTATGTAAAATGACCAACTACCTTATTCCTGGAGTCTCCTAACAGCTGAAATGATAACAACCAAGAGGGAAAGATGAGAGAGGGAAGGTTTAAAGGCGTAACAAAGACCAAGTACAGTTCTGGGTATGCAAAAGAGGACAAGACTAGACATTCAGTGTGTGAGATTATGGCTCAGATTACACTCAGTAAACTTCAGAATAAAAGAACATGGAAATCCTGATGTATTTCTTACGTTTGATGAGATTCAAGTCATTATAACCTTTGAGTAGGTTGTTTTTTCCCTTTTTTGACAGTTAAAGAAAAACTTTAATAAAATATTAACAAAAAAAATTATGGGATCAAAGTCTGGAAAACATTCACTCAGAATACCCTGAGCCTGACAGGTATGTGTAAAGACAATACCACAAACTGTGGAGAATGGTTAGAGGACACTGTACGTCTCACTGCCTTTTTAAAACTCTTGAACTCCAAACTAGGCAGCTAGCTTAATTATAGAATGAGAAGCAGAAATCAGTGCTAGACCAGCAAATAGTGACTGTACCAAGGGCTAACACAGGTGTCCAAGCTAAGAACAAACTCTGACAGGTGTATCTGAAATAACATCTGTGAAAGGCTGTTTTTATGCCACCATGTGAAGCTTCACACACTAATTATGGTAAAAGCATCCATACCCATCCAACCATAACCGCCCCATATAAAGTTAGCAGTCTCAGCTAAAAGGGATGAGGCACTTGCAACCCAACTCTGAAAAAGCACTTAAATCGTCATGTAAACACCTTTTTCAGTGTTTACATTAAAACCTTGACGTGTTCTTGTCTCAAAAACAACAGACTGAATAACAAAAGTCTTTCCTGAAGTCCGGATTCCACAGAGACTTACCAAAGCATCTGCTACTGCTGCCTCCACCTCGGTGCCAGTATTAAGGACCCTCATGGCATTTACTGATGCAGAGATTCTCGCTTGATGAATCAAACCATATCGGTCTAGACAGGAAGAGGGAAAACGGTAAAAGAAGAAAGAAAGATGGTGAGTCAGGCTTAGTAAAGATGTCACCATAACCTACCTGAATACACAAAAGGTTGCTTTTTTTTCCTTTTAAACACAGCTTACAGAGAAACTATTTCTTTTGGACACATTTGGATATAAATCAATATACTGTAAAAGAATGAGCTGAAAAGATCATTAGAGGTGAATATTCTCAATTATCCAACCACCAAAAGCAAAAAGAAAAGAAACAAGTTACAAAAGAAAACCCCAAACACACAATGACCAAGCCCTTGGGCAAAAACACAGGCATATATTGCAGCTATGCTGTTTCCCCGGGAGATAAGATGCATCAAAGAGGGAAAAACAAAAAACACAAACTAATATCTTACAAATGAAAACAACAGAGGCACAAAACCAGATGGACGCAGATGACAAAACAGGCTCCTCCTGAGCAAAGAAACAGAACTTTTTAAATGCAAATCCACTGAAACTGCAAACAAACCACAGGCTGCCAGATAAGACACAACTGGCAAGAAACAACAAATGCAGCCAAACTGAGTCAGCATATCAAAGCCTGTAGATGACAGCTAAAATGAAAACGGTATGTGTAAGGCACTGAAAACTGTAAAGTGGTGATTAAGGGACAAGCAGATGAAAACATGACATTTCCCTTTACATGCTAAACAGATGCACTCGCTACTTGCTTACCTTTCCTGTCTGCTTAAACACTGAAGTCAAATGCTCTAAAATCAAGATAAGTGGAGTGAAATAAAGTAACTGAATGATGGATGCTGCCTATAGTCACATCACTGAACACAACCACAGGGGCATGCTGGTATAGTAGGCATTACTGCCTCCATCATAGGTGGATTGGAGGGAACCAAGAGGGACTGGGAGGATGGGAGGTCTGAGCATGCAGGTCACCTGACTGGCCGTGGGGGTCGGCTGTGGAGAGAGCGCTGGTTGAACGGGAGTGACGTCGAGAGGCTGCGTGGGGACAGGAGAGGTGGGCAAAATCCGGACCGGGGTGTTAGTGACACACACACACACACACACACACACAAGAGGTCAAACACCAACCTCTACTGTCAGAGTCAGAGGCCATCTTCACCCTGCTGCATTGACCATCACACACCACTGGCCCGTTTGCTTTTTCTTATTTAAATAAAATGATGATGTCTGGGTTGATATTTATGTTCTTTTTTTCTTTTTTCTTTTTTTTTTTTTTTACAACTGCTGTGTGTTTCTGATATGACATAAAACTGATGCTTTTTTTAAAAAAAATCTAAACTTTCTTTCTTTATTCTCGACCTGTACCCACACTTAACTCCACCACTTTGTCCCTCAAGATAAATAAGAATTCTAAAATAAGGAGGAGGCAAAACAGTATGTGACATTTCAGAATTAAATAAAGTCAAACTTTAAAAAATGTGTATACATCATATACACATGACACCAACAAGGCACCAACATGCTCAGGAGTGACATACCTCTCCACTACTGCCTCAGACAGATTCCTTAATGACAAAGCTACGGGCACAGAGCTATGGCATCACTTCCCAGAATGCCACAGCACAATAAGTGCATTAGCAGCTACTGAACTGCACACTGGTTGTTATGAATACTGACTGCAATGATTGCTTGCTGTTTCTTAAAACCACAACATATGTAACAGTCCAAAATAGAGAGGGAAAACTGGGAACTTAATGTTACTTTGTTATTTAAAAACATCTTAGAAAAAGTATACAACAGTAAACTGATCATGCAGATCATGCACAGAGACAGACAGGCAGAGACAGAGTGGCTGTAAGATACAACATGAAACACCAATAACAGACAGTAGATGGGGTGGGAGGCTTGTGTAAGCATCTGGTAAAGACTGTCCAGTTGCGACTCTCTGGGCTGGAACAGCCAATCCATGACAGCTATTAGCTCAGCAGTACTCACCCAGAGGAGCAAAGCCCCGAGCAGGGCTGGTGTCGCGGCTGCTCTCGCGACTGGTGTCGCGACTGCAACCTTGACTCATGCTGGGGCGGGGAATGCGGCTCCGGGCTAGCGTGCGGTAGGGAAGAGCAGCAGGAAGAAGAGCTTTACCACACAGGCTGGCTGTCAGGACAACAAGTTAGGTGGGAGTGTCAGTATGCATTCATGGGGGAATGCGGGGGTGAGAGTCAGAGGTGGGGAAAAGAAGAGGGGTAAAGGTTTTGAAAGATGACGACTTAAAGTACAGAGCCCTGCAGACCATGATGGTACAACAGTAGAGTTGAGAGAAAAGGCAATCGTTTCCTTTATTTCCTTAAGGAAAGGAATGTGCTCAGAAAATGTACTGACACAACAGACAGTTTGATAGACTGTCCAAATTTCAAAGGTGTCATTCTCTGAGGAGCAGGAACGTGCTCAACAAAATTCATGGCAGTGACATTAAGATGTTCCCTGCCAGAAGTTTTTGAAATATCTTGTTCAGAACAAAAGTGTGAAGGACTGAACAGTAAATAATCTGAAACACTAATCAGCTGACATCGTCATCGCAGGACCCTGTGGCTAACAGGGCTAAAATATACAGTGAGACAAAGAGCAATAAAGGACTGAGAGGTGATAAAGAATAAAAGTGAAGAGAGGAAGGGAAAAGAAGAAAGGTAAAACAGAAAGAAGCAGTGGCTGAGCAGAGTGCCGGTGAGGGAGGCAGTGAAAAAGCATACTGCTAGTTAGACAAGGTTAGACAGTCTGGACACTCCAAACAACAACTCAAACCTTGTACTTGTGACACAGATTAGACACATAAGAAAGGATTACTGGGTTTGTAACTTAAATAATACAAATGCATCAAACTGAATCAAGAGTAATCAAGGGACATGAACCGTATCTTCTCCTCATCAAACAAATATTATATGTATGTAAATATTAATAATCAGTTTCTTTTGACTAAAGACAAACTGAACAAAACTGAAGGATCTGCAGTTTCATCAGAAACATTCATCATTTCCTCTTATTGAAACTACTTTAAAATGGATACAAAAGGCAACCAGTCTATCAGAGAAGGTCATCAACCCAACTCAGACAAAGGAGGAAAAGGACAATGAAGCAGACTGTCAGTAAAGGTATGACTCAGCCTGATATCTACATCAAATGTGTTCAGACTTAGTCAATGTTAGCCAGCGAAGCAAATTCCACCCTAATGGTGATGACTAGCACAGAGGAACAGTTATTTTTCTACTTGACAGAATTTCATTATGTCTGTAATTTCAACCTTAGCTTCAATTAAATCTGAGCACAGATGTTTTCCTACAAACACTACAACACTGATAACCACTGCTCCCTCTCAGCCAATCATACATAAACCTGCATCTGTCAGGACTGTGTAGCTGAGGACAAAAACTTGACATGAATTGCGTACAATTTCATCACGATGAACAAAGGACGAGCAGAGGTGAAAAGCAGTTTTCTCTGTCAGCTGAACTGTCTTTGTAAATAAAAGATAAGCCAGCTGTGCTTTGTGGTAGACAATAAGACTTTATCATTGAGTATGTGAGTGCTGCAGTATTTCAAAAGACAACACAAAAACATGAGTCTCTCTCTTTATGTGGGAGTTAAGATAGGAAAGTGCAGTTTTTGACATAATCCTGTGTTGACTTATGTCACTTATCAGTACATGTGTGCATGTGCTGTATGGTGATAAGTACACCTGTGTGGTTAATAAGCATGTGACCGGTCAGTGTCACTCCTCCAGTCTGGTCACATGTCTGATCATGTGGGCACGTTCACGCATAATTTGAAACTTTATATTGAAGCGAGATTAAAGTTTGTTTAAGAAAGAAACAGAGGGAAGTCCTACCAAACAAAGAGTGATCCTGCAGAACCACAGCAGCTTGTTTCTAAAGAAAGGCAGTAAACTGTGTGAGCTGTGAGTCCTAGTCTTACCGAGACCCAGTCGGCTGGGACTCGTCTCTCGGCTGCAGCCCTGGCTGCGAGGGATCCTGCTGCGCTTGTCAGCTGGTGTGGTGGAGGCCGACGCCATGGCTCGGGGGATCCGGCCATAGCTGCTGTGGCCAAGCAGCTTGCCTGGGGAGCTGGAGCGACTGCCGGCTGTTGGGAGAGAGGAGACAGACGAACACAAAAAAAAAAAGATCACAGTTAGACCAGACTCAGCGTGGCTGCAGTAAGGTTAGGGGAGTGGCACAGTCTTTAACAACATGCTTGGACTATTCAGTCAAATCTCACAGGTCCTGTGGAAACAGAGCCACTGCTATGGGGACAGTGCAGCAACATAAAAAGCATTGTAACATATTATAATATATTCTTCTACTTTCATTAAGTGTAAACCTATGTGAATGAAAATTATTTTAGTGACAACACAGAAGTGGGAGGCAAACACAAATTCATAGAAGATGTTACAGCCTAGACACACAGGGTGAGGGGCTGGACCTACGCTCTAGCTAACTGTGCTGTGGGGAGATATTTACTGTGGCACCAGTCACCAGTGGGAACATACAGTGTTTCAACAGTGAAAACAAAGACAACAAAATGACCGACGGCTGATATTTCCAACTCCAAACAGCCTCTCATACTGTAGGGGGGAGAGGAATCAGAAACAAAAATCTGAATGTAATGAGTGATGCATGCTGCTACTATACGTGGACAAACAAACATAAAAGCCTAAAATAACGACACAACGTGCTACACTGTGTGCTAAGGGAGGGGACGGTGCTCAGGGATGAGGCGTCTGGCTTGTGATTGGATGAAGCTGAGGCCTTACCACTGATGGGATTGGCTGATCTGGATCCTGGGTGATGGAAGCAATAGGCAGGACAAGGTGGAGATTGAGAACGGTCAAAATGAGACAGAGGAGGGTTATGTTTATTGACTTTACCCAGCATGCACGGCTGTGAACATGTTAGGTGTGTACTGATCACTCACAGATCTAAAGAATACACTTATAAAAACCAAAACACACACATATACATTATACTTAAAACAGCAGCACACACGCTGCGCATGCATGGAGGCACGTGTGCAGAAATACACAAGATTTGTGAGTGACCGGAAGTTTTTTTTTTCAGGGTGAGAAACATTACACACACAAACAAGACACACCAAGACATTTAGTATGATCTCAAAGCCAATGCAGACAAAGATCATACTTAAATATGAGAGCGACAGGTTGGTACACAGTGTGCACACTCATAGCTATGAAATGCTGTCCTTGAAGGGAATGTGTGTGAAGTGTGTATACATACGCTGGGACTGGGAGACCACTTTGGCTCGGCTGCGCCCCCTGCTGTCCACCACAGAAGTACTGGCTCCACCCACGCTGCCGGAGCTTTGTCTCCTCGTACGAACGCGACCTAGATGAAGACGTAAGGAGCGAGGGAGTGGAGAGGAGAGAGGGAGAGGAATGGGTTTGATTAATCTGAATGAGTTCTCAAATACTGACCCCAACCCTGGACAGGGATGCTATAGAAAAAAAAGTCTGGGGAGACAGAATGAAGAAGGCCTGGACAAGGGGAGAGAAGCCCTCTGAAAACACACAGGGAAAACAGACAACCTGGGGTCCATTAGTATTTGTGAATAATTCTCAGTGTTTGTTTTAACCTGCAGCCCAGGTTCAAGATTGTGGTTGGTGTTTGCCTGTAAGCACGATGCTAGTGCTAAGACATGAAGACACTTTTAAGTATTTGTGTCATGTCCCACTGAGACACCTTCATGTGTTGAAACAAACCCTAAGAAATACTGGCAAACTGTTCAGTCTGGAGAAAGACAAACAGAGAATCCTCTGCGGATGCCTAAAACCTGTGTTTACAAAAGAACCTGCAAACGTAAGAAATCCTCTGATATACTGAATTTAATCACATCTTCACGTCACACTTTTTACAGTGAGGAGAAAAACGATTTTTATTAGATGTTTAGTTGAGAAAATCTAGCACGACAAGCTATAGCTGCAGTAGACATGCAGTGTGTCAGACGCTGTTCCAATCTGTGTGAGGTGTGGTAAAAACGAGGGACACTGCGATCAGCGAGTCCACCAGAGGACTCTTTGATAAGTTGGGGGCTTCTCCTTTAAGTGGAGCACAATGTTCTCCTATGCTGTTCAACATTCACCACATCGTATCACCATAAGTTCACCGGATCTTCTACCCTGTTTCCATTCTCAGTTTCCATAGTTTTTTTTTTTAACCCGTTGTTAAACAATGGATAAAGTTCTTTTGTTTGAATGACAAACATTTACAACTAGATAATTTTATTTGTGGGTCACTAAAAAAAAAAAAAAAAAAAGATTTGTTGTATGAAACCCTCAGTGATACCAAGAAAGCCGATGGTATGATTCTCATTAACTGTCAAATTGTATGGAGTGAATATAGAATGGACTTTGGCCAAATTTATCAACCCTGAGGAAACTCCACATGAAAAGGACAGCTGAAAGCTTCGGTCAGATGTTAAATATAGAACCGATTTAGTTTGTGAAACCTTCAGATGCACCACATTTTTCGTTACAGTGGCACATAAATTTCTGAGACACAGGAAAGAAATCAAGAAAGAAAGATGAAAACAACCTTTTTTATCAACTATAAACAACCCTGTAGAAAACAACCCTATGGTATAAAACAGTGACGGCAGACTTTATCTCTGTGTAGGTAACAAAACTGATGGATACGGTTGTTAGGGTTACAGTCAGACCATAGAATCCATGCAGACAGTCCATGCACAGGTCCACACAAGTGACGACCACTTGGGAGGGGGGGGGAGTAAAGAGAAGGAAAGAGGGCACAGATGAAGAGAAAAGATGTAAATGTGTAGCCCGTGACAGCTGACAGGAAGACACACTCATACATTTTTTCTTTTTTTGCATTCACAAACAGACACACAAGTCTTACCATCACTTTTACCGGGAGCGCCATCTTTTGGGGATTTAAGAAAGGCGGTGCAGCAGCGAGTGGAAGGAGAGGTATAGAGGAAGACATTAGTAGCAATTGAAGCAGGAGCAGGAGTGAGTGGGTAAGCAAGGGGCCTCCTCGTCATTAGTAATGGCCATTATCGAGCCATGGGGACTCATTGGAGGAGAAAAAGGGAAGGAGAGAAGTTTGCATGGGAAAAAGATTACAGTAGATTTCAGATGGATGGGCGGGGGATGGCTTAAACATACCCCATTAGCTTAATATGTTAGTGAAAACATCCTTAAAAAGTATGAGGGGTTTTCATCACACTAGAGGGTTATTCAGACTCATCACCATCGATTAGTCAGTGTCAGCGCAGGATTTAAACAGTTCCTGCTGACAGAACAGTCTAATGACAACCTTAGTAGTCATTAATAATCCCAGTCAGATCCATAAAAGCCAGTGACTACAAGAGAAAATGTTGTAATAGTTCATGATGACGGGAGACTCAGAAGAATAATCACTTCAGTCGGCCACTGTTAACAAAGGACCCTGTGCAAGAGGATAAAATACTGTAGATAGTGTCTCATTCCTCAGTAAATCTTTTCAAATGCAACATATCAGTGTCTTTTTTTTTTTTTTTTTTTTTTTAAGTAAGTCAAAGTCAGCAACACCGTAACTTCATTAATTTCATCCTTGCTTCTGGTTTCACTAGGATGTCCCCCAACTACTTGAACTGGTTCTCTGAAAGAGTTCCTTCTACAAAATAAACCAAAGTTTCCATGCAGAGTTTAGATAGTCAGAGAGGGATGGCTGAAGGGTTACCTAATGAGGCGTAGGACCCCGGGGGAAGGGCAGCTGCGGAGCTGAACGGTGAGGAGGCGGGAACGGTGGACAGACGTGACTTGGCGTTAGAGGCGGCGTTTACATCAATGTCGCTACGGGAACGCTGGAGAGAACCCGGCGTAGTAGGCACCCTGGTGCTCACCAGCTTACCTGGAACAGCACAGAGAAGAGAAGCAAACGGTCAAATGAAGCATGTAGTATCACATGAATTAAGTATCAGATGAAATACTTACATCTAGTTAACTTAACTTATTACTTTACATTCAGACTACACTCATGACTGTTCTTGAAGTCCTTGGAGCAACGTTCCTGCTGAGGAAACCCCACACAAAGGGACAGGACATAATATGACAAATGAAAGTGGCTTACTCCTTGTGATGCTCCCTCCAATGACACTCTTCACAGATAATGGTCGGCTGAAAAAAAAAAAAAGAAACAACAGCCAGACACGTTTTAGACGTCACACCTCAACCCGGTGAGCAATTGACAGGTATTGTATTGTATACGAATGAATATGGCTGTATATATATAAAATGTATGGATAAATTATATTGAACAGCATTTTAGATAAAAATAATATTGATAAATGGCCCATGTACAGTGTGTTTCTTTACAGCTCAACGTGTAGAATTAAAACTTGGGGGGTTTGCAGTTCTATTCAACATGTTATGTTAATGTAAAGAAATAATTATCTTCAGTTTGAAAACCTTGCTGTGAGAGGAAATACAAATAAAATAAATAAAATAAAGATGAGCTCATCCCCATAAATACAAATAACCCTTTGAAGCACACACACAAACAAACACACACACACACACAAACAGATGAACACAACAGCTGCAGTCCTGATGGATCGAATATGAGGTCATTAACCAACACGCTCTGCAGGGACTGATAGCAGTCATCCAAAAGTGTGTGTGTGTGTGTGTCTGTGTGTATGAGAGCGCTCACCCATCCGTTGCCCATCTAACAATAATTACTCATGTTTTTACAATCATCAACAAGACAGATGCATTGATGATTGCATCTGTAATTGCTGTAATTGCTCCAATCAATTACAGCAAACATGTGCAAAAGCTTCATGAAGACAGAAAAAGGCAGAAGAAGAAGATAACAGAGTGGGACAGAAGGAGGTGTAATCTCAGGGCCAAGTAAAGCAGGAGAGTAAACATGGAGCAAAGGGAAAAGGGACGTGAATGAGGGGAGAAGAGTGAGGACAGAAGGACGTCACGGTTCTTACTTGAGACTCTCCTGGGAAGATGATGACGAGCGGTCAGACTGGGGTAGAGACACAATGCTGTCAGAGCTCTTCAGGTGAGACTGGAGGGCCTTCTGATAGGTGGACTCCAGCGCCTGGAACAGGTGCTCTGCCTCTCGACTGTAGTGACCATGGAAACCCCAATAGCACCTACAGATGAGGACCGGGAAAAGGAGAAGATGAGATGAAGAAAGATTTTGGTTCAGCCAGGGTGAAAACTAGTGAATACACTTAAAGAGCACTTACTTTCTTGCGATGGATCTGGCCTCAGAGTCAGCATCATGTATGCCTTTCTTGATGGTCTCAGTCAGGACAGCCACGTGTCTGGGATAGTAAGGGAACATGGTGAGGAGGACACAAACCGTTAACCCTACGTCAAGATGGAACCACAAAGTACTGTAACCTGAATCCCCAAAATGGGCGGGAAAAGTCTATTTCTTCCCTCTTTCTCCTGTGCTGTTTCTTCCAGTTTTATTCCTCTGCTGGTCCACAGGGAATGTGGCCACCCACAGGATTTTTCGCATGCTTTTTAAAGTCTCTGCTGCGGTTGTCATGGCTACAGGGACGGAAAGTTTCCTTATTGCTTGAGGTCTTGGTGATGACGGCTCTCAGGACTCATCAATTTAATGGGCCTCATCAGTGGCGCACCCAGCCAATGCTAACTCAAATGTTAGCAAACTCAAATGCCATCGTGTGAGAGGAGGGAGGGAGGAGAAGCAACGTCTTTGTCTCACCTCCACTACACATGAGCACACACACATTTTACTACTTCATCCATCTGACACACACTACACACACACATGCAAAGTACTGTGGTAGAGATTCATCTCACCTTTCCAGTGTATTAGTGTGCCACTCTTGTAACATGAGGTCTAGGAACTCATAACAGCGCCTGGAAAAGGGGACAAAGTTAAAGATTTCTGAAGCTTGCAATACCAGGACATAGGAACAAAAATATATCGTGATGGGGTTCTGCGCCAAAGGTGCTACTGTATAAACACAAAACAAGAACACTATAATCAGCATTTGATCTGAAGGCAGAATTTAAAAGATAGGATTTTGTCTTGGAAATAATTATAATCTGTGCTTGATATAAATGAATGTAAACAAAATCAATCATGCAGCTTTTACTTTTGACCTGTACCAGTAGTAAGGTCTTCTTACCGTCTTACTGCTACTGATTTGGAGGTGCAGTTACTGGTTATGATGGGGATGAGACGTGGGTAGTGTGTGTGCTGCAGAGGAAAGACAAAAACACTAAGTGTATTTCATTTCAAATTCAAAAGAAAGGTTTCATTATTTCTTCTCACAATTATTTCAAGATATGGAAGTTAAAATTTGTGGCGGGGTTTAGTGTTGTTAAAAAACAAAGTGACAGAAGTTTAAAATTGAATAAATGGATGAATAAAAACATTTCCCAACCACCAGGGAAACCACATCAACCCTCCACTCTAGATGTCTCACCCTGAGGATGAGGCGGATGGCGGCCATCCCGGACGTGGCCATGACTTTGGCACTGTTGGGCACAAGGTTCAGCAGAGTGGGCATCACACTCTCCGCTCCATGGTCAAACTTGTTACCAAGAATTGACGACAGATGTCTGCCAGAAGGGAAAAAGAGGGAAGAACACAGCATTGTGAACCCAATCCGATAATCCGTTCATGCTGATGTGTTATTTTTCTTTCTGAAAACACAAAGAAGACTCTGGCCAGTGTGTAAAATTTACAACTAATGTATAGAAGTTTATTGCACTTTTTGCATTTTAGCTTAGGTGTAAGATGCAAAGAGTTTTTTAAAGGTAAAAAGCAGCTGTCAGTTGTCGGTTGCCCTCAAAAGAGAGACAGGCAGGAAAAAAAAGACAAGAAGGAAACAAAAAGAGAGGAAATACTTTACTCTCAGAAATCAATACACACCTTTTAGCTGGTAATGGTTTTTAAAAAATGGGGGGAAAATTCAATTTCTAATCTACCTCAGCCGGAGAATGTCAGCACTGGATTGAGAGGCATGCTGCGATGGTGACATTACAAGGGATGACAGGATAAACGTGGCTCCCATCCATTCATCAACCTGCTGCTCTTTCAGTGCGTCTCTGTTCTGTTCCACCTCATCAGGGTAGTATTAAAATTTGGATGACGGATGTTTTTGGGTGGAGAGCACACTGCTCATTTCATATCCGAGCAGGTCTCATTTTCATTAGCTTAAGTATGTGGAAAGAAAATACTTTAGCGTGCTTTTTCCTGGTACAGTCTAATCAGTCACAAATTCCAGTTAATGTCATGTGCACTGTATTTTTATGTGGAGTGTGGTTATATATGGGCTTAAAACCACAGTGTAACATTTCAACCAAAACATAAATCCCAAACATAGACTCTAAAATATTAACATTTGGAAATCAAAGGAACAGGACAGGTAAACCATGTATAAAAACAACCATTTTTAGCTCTTTCACTGCTGTTTAAAAGTTTTTTATTTTTTTATTTAATTTTATTCTTTTTATTTACCATCATTTATTATAACAGTGTCACAACAGGAACACACTGAGTCAGTGTGGAATGAGAAAAGAGAAAAGTCTCTAAGGCATCCTCACTTTGAGATAAAGGCTGTCTGAAACTGGGTGCAAATGGTGAAAATATACAATTCTCCAGCAAATTATTAAATTATTCTTATTTGTTGGGGAAAGGGAATGTACTGGGTAGTTCTAACAAAGAGCTCCAACAAAAGTTCCCAGACTGAAGTTTCCGTAACATGGAACCTAATTGTTGTTTCCCAAACACACTCAGAGGTCTGTGCAGGACAGTTCATCCTCGTCAGCTTGGGATCTTACCCCAGCGTGATGCAGGCCTCGCGGACCACCTGGGAGCGCAGGTCTTTAGCTGACAGCTTGAGAGGTGTCTCCAGGAGACGCAGCTGCTGAGGGAAACCCTCGTATTCAGCGGCCCCGGCCAACATGAGTGAGCGGACCTTCTTCAGCTGGAGAGGAACAAGATAGAAGAGGAGAATGAGACAGAGGCATGTTTTGGTATGTCATCACTAAATTCCTGCACTTGAACGCCATGCTCGTGTGTGGAAAACTATAAACTTGGTTTCTGAGCCTTACAGCCACCACTCGGTGCTCCCAGTCATGTTTGTCATCAGACAGCACTTCTCTGATCTTGGTCAGCTGGTCCTCTAGCTCTCTGTTAGAGTAGAACTGGACACAGAGAGACATTAAGAAAAACACATCATTGTCATTATCAGTTATTAATTGTGATGCACATCTGCAATGTTTATGATACTGACTGTCATCATGTCATTGTGGTGTATTTTAGATTTTTTAATAAAGGACTAAATGTCTACATCCAGTGGCTCCATGTTAGCAAGCTAATATAGTCACAATAACAAGAATGCTGATGCTAATAATGTACAATGTTTACCATGGTCACCATCTTAGTTCATTAGCCTCGTACTCAGTGAGCTGAGGCTAATGGGAATGTCATTAGTCTTCCAGGTATTTAAACATAAGCCAAATTATTGGACAAATTTGAAATTTTTAACCTCTTGATCAAACCAGATGAAAAGTTATGGGATCACAGAAGTCAGCAGGATTCATCCCAAGAGTGACATGACCGCCTGTTCACAGCAATTTAATAACTGTGGAGGCAAATCATCCATCCAATAGTTGCTGAGATACGGCGTCTGGACCAAAGTGGTGCACTAAGATATGTATTCTATTATTATTATTATTATTATTAGAGTTATGCCAGGCTATAATCCAAACTACCATAACACTGAAAGACATCTCCATACAACAGAGAGAGAGGGAGACTTTTCATCAGCGTCCTCTGACACTGAGCTCAATGCACCTGAACTGAGGGCACATCTTCAAAGGCTTTGATGAAATCCTCTTCATCAACAGCACCAGCTCCTGCTTCTTTACCTTTGAAAAGAACATGAAAGGTATTTTAACTGAGATTCAGCAGTGCATCAGTATTTTTAAAGGATGATCTTAGCAGCATGAAAGGCACAGCTCTTCATCGGCACTGAAAGTAACAGTTGTAGTTTTGGCAAATTCACTATGACTAATGTTGACACTCATCGCACTTTAATAGGAACATCTATCGAGTCCAGACGGACAGATAATTTGGGAACATGTGGGGACCTCTGCTGGTCACTAGACAACACTATTTGGGTAAGACCAGAGAGACCATTTCATAACTAATTAGGCTATTAATTCACGCTATGCAACTAAATAATGTATCACACACTTGGAGAAAAGATTCCTTCATTCCATGTCTAAATGACAAGAGCAAAAAAAAGTTCTTTAATTATTTAGTATATGTATGCATCCGTCTATCTTCTAACATTACCCTGAATTCTATCCTCTTGGCTTTTATTTTGATATATTTAGTTTTACTTCTGTGTCACCTGCCTGCCCTTCTCCATTCTTCAGTTCAACAAGGAAAAATGAAAAAAGGAATTTGCAAACAACCAATGAGGGAAATTCTTTCAAATCTGGTTTTTGTGTTTTTTGAACAGAAACGGAAAGCAATGGCTCTGTTTTTCCCTTTTTTTTTCATTTTTGGTATACAACAAAATAAAGAAAAAACTTTGGTATTTTCATTTGTTGGTTTCAAACAAAAGAAATACAAACTGCCTGAACATACACGGACACTGCAAACCTCCTAATTCGTGTCATTCTCCAATCAGCCAATCCTGCTGCATTGCAGCAGTGCAATGCATAAAATCACACACATACAGGCCAGGAGCTTCAGTTAATGCTGACATCGTTTGCTCACAACGTTTCCAACATCTTGTGGAATCCATGTCACAGAGAACTAGGCTATGGTGGTCATAACAAAGTGCTCGGTGAGTATATGTCAGAGCTGGCTGTTTCTTAGCAACACCATAACCATCCCTCACCTGTGGCCTTAGCTATGGTGGCCGAGCTGGGTCTTCTAACAGAGCTCATTACAGTCCTCCTGCCACTGGGGGGAGCTTTTGAGGATGATGAGGAAGAGGACCGGCCTCCATCCACGGAGTCCTCATCCTCAAAGTTCTTATCTGTAGCAAGAGGCAGAAAAAAGGAAAATTTATGAGGCTACAGTTGATTTAAACCTGGAAAACTGGTCTTCAGGACAATGGTGAATGAAATTGTTATTCACATGAGGACTCGATGACAGCATGAGAGACATTTCTCATAAGGATCAATAAATCACTATTCACTCGTCATTCAGACACATCACTTCCCTCAGAGCTCAGTGTGTTGACACAATGTTCTTTGTGGTTAGTATTAGGTCTGATGGTGAAATGCATTATCATCCTCCTTTCATTAATCTGCCCACAGTAGGACCTGAGTCATCTCTACATTATACGACCTCTTCCCACCAACAGGGAGAGTGCAACGTGGTCAGTCTGTCAGGTTGGGTGTATGTATCCATTCAACCTTTATCTATCCACCCATCTGACTTTAATCTGGTTTGACAGCCATGCATGGATACATGGCCCCCTGTCACCTGCCCAACGTGACTATTCACACGAGGGATTAGCCCGGGGCTGATATGACTGTGCTGGATGGATGGACGGTGCTGCCAGCTGAGGCATGGCGACAATGGCAACGGCTGCAGCCTAAATCACTGTCTATTTCTGAGGACATTTAGTCCTGTAACACTATTGATTTTAAAAATACTTTGTCAATTCATTTATCAAAAAGAATATGTTCCTTCAGACAGGCTAACAATAACCTGTTGTTTTAGCAATGAAGTCTACAACTGGAGTGTAGCCAGATCACATTAACTGATATAAGTGGAAGAAAAATCAGAACAATGATCAGACAAAAACACAGCCCTTGAATGTCCCTACTGCCAAGACTATCACCATGACACTGCAGCTATGACAGGCAGACATAATACAAAAACAGTGGAAGAGAGTGAGAAAAGGCAACAGGTTGAAAGAGAGGGGGAGAGGGGGAAGCTTAAGATGTAGAGGACAGACAGACGGGGAAAGATGAGAAAGACAAAATACCAGGAAAGACAGGGACAGAGTGAGGAGAGAACAGAGAAGAAAAAATAAGAGATAAAAAACGGCATCATTCTTACGAGCGCAGATTTTCTTGCACACCAGCTTCCTCAGCATGTCTCTGCTGCTCTCTCTGCTCTAACACGCTCTCTCTTTTTCACCAGGCATCTCTGTCCACAGGCTGTGTGTGTGTGTTTTGCTCTGTATGTGCCTCTGTTGCATGCTGGGCTCTGACAAAGTGCCAGACTAACCACCCCTTAAGCCTTCCTCTCTGAGTTCGGTTATCAGTGGGTGTGCGTTGATGTCCGAGCGTGAGTGTGTCACAGTAGCATCATGATGCTGTTGGTGTGTGTAGAGACTCTTGTGGTGAAAAGAGGGAGGGGTCTATTGTTGTGAGATCAGCTTTTTTGTGCTTACAGAACACACACACACACACACACACACACACACACACACACACACACACACACACACACTCAGTGTGGTTCTCAAAACTATTGTTATTAATAAAAAGGTGGAAATCTATAGCTTGGATCTATTATTTAATATTAATTCTAGCTTCTAAGCCAAAGCCACATTACCAACCCCTCGAGGTATGTTCTTTTCATTCAGTGAGACCAATGTTTGACTGAATAAGAGGCTTAACCACCGACTGAAGCTTCCAATTTGTCAATTCCGGAGGTTGATTAGACCTCTGGTGAGGTTGAAGTTAGGTGGAGCTATGCTGGGAATAAAACTCTGTGCACTAACTAACAGTGGATGGCTCTCCAAAGCCCAACAGGCACAGTGCTGAGCAGAGCCTGTTGGGTGTGGTTTGTACTGTGGTTTCTAATCGGTACACAACACGGCTCATGCTGACTTCAGTCAGTGGGCCTGTGCAGTGCATTAATTAAAATTTACCATCTCCACTACCTCCTGCTGATTGATTATCAGCTGATAGAAAAGGAACATCATACCTGTCACCTCACTTACACTGCCCTCCATTTAATCAGGTTTCCCCAAACTTCCTGCTAAATAACAAGCAGCACACTGATGACTGTAAAATTCCCTGGTGTTGAAAAACAGTGTCATACTAGTTTTTGTCAGCTGTTCAGTGTACCACTCACCCAGCACATATCCTGGTCAGCATAAGTCTTTTTTCACAGCTGATATTCTGACGTGTCACCTGGAAGGCACAGGTGTTATGAGTAACATTAACGATGGCTCTGTTCTATTCAAATATACCACTGTGCCATGACAGTGAGCCAGAACGGACCATACCATAAACCATGAAACTGAAACAGCTTGGTGGAATTCAGCCAAGATTCATTTTATTCTGTACACCTATGCTTTTTCTTCTCTGACATCCAAAGGTCAAATCTGAAAAAGGCTTATTCAGTTTTAAGAGATCCTTATGAAAACTGTGTGTTTACATATTAAATCTACATAATGTACTGACCATGAAAATCCAGTTTCACTCAGGTTATAGTTTAAAATGTGTAAAAATCTGTACGGGCACTCTGGTAATGCACTAGGGCAGCAGCCCTGGTGAGAACATTTTTGCTTTACAGAGAACAGAACATCATAAAAACAAGAATGCAAGTAGCTGAGTATTTAAAGTGTTGGCAGAACAACCCCAGAGCTTGCCACACAATTTCCACCAATGAGACTGCTTGGCTCGAGCAGCGCTTTACACCTTTAAGTGCTTAATGACTTCCAGTGGTCAAGTCAAAGTAAAAGCCAACTGGACTTATAGGCCTATAAACACTTGTCAATAAGCAGCTGACAGGAAAGGCTGCTCCTACTAAAAAACACTATGATATGAAGGACATGAGGAATTTCATTTCACTTGCAGTTACACTGTAGCTCTGTTGGAACAGACCTCAGTGTGACCCCCTATTACCAGACTTAAAGGCCGGCTTTGCCAAATGTCATCCATTTTGTTTAGAGCAAAGACTACAAAGGAAAAAGATCCAGACCTAAACACTCCACAAAGGACATATGAGCTCACCCTGCCTCATCCCCACCCCTACACAAAGGCTAATAGCTCGAGCACCTTAACAGAAAGAGCAGTGCTCTGCCACACTTCGTGAGGTATCGATCACAGCTCTCAGAGCAGCTGTTCTCACCAGCGCTGACACAAATGTCGAGGTGATTTATCTACGTGTCAGGGGAGCAAGTAGAGCTGCAACATGCAATGAACAGCTCAAACACTGGTACACACAAGCACACAAAGAAACAGAGAAAACCATTAACACACACACACACACACACACACACACACACACACACACACAAACACACACACACACACACACACACACACACACA
>JBBMJY010000007.1:21620036-21634558 GCA_037833715.1 Toxotes lorentzi | reverse complement strand
CAATAAAAAATATACTAAAAACCTGGATTATTCTGGTTAGTCACATTGTACTGCTATTATTTTGAACAATACTGTACAAAGGACAGGTTCACTCATGACACTGTAAAGCAAAACTATTAAAGATCCATCTTCAATGCAAATAAAATCCTCTACCACTGCATATTTAATTCTATGATGCAATGTATTGATATTTATCACGATGTATCAGTTTTTCAATAAGTTAACTTTAGGAACTATCAATAGATACATATTCAGATATGATTATCTCTTTTTGGCTAAACCACAAAAACAAATACCTGAGAAATAAAGGTAAACTTTGAGAAATATGAAACAATTAAAGTTTATCCATTCAACAAAAGGAGCCAAAGGTTAAATGTTGTCTAACACAAGAAGCTGTATGAGAATCAGTCTAAAATGATAATGTGTAAGGATGGATTGTTCCTTAAAGGGCAAATCTATGGCAGCTGCCTGCAAGTTTGGTAACTGGAGTCTTCGCCTATTGGCAACTACCTCCTTGATATTTTATGCTGTTGGCGAATATGTCAAGCAACAAATAAGAAGAAGCAGACAACCACATACAAAATGAAAAGAAGACTGGCTTCATATAAAACTTTGTTTTATATGAAGGAGAAAGACTAATAATAATAATAAAAACTGTTTTATGACATTGACCTATCAACCAGTAACAAAGAACCATGAGCAGATTATTTAAAGGGAAACATGATCTCAAACACTGACTCAGTATTTGGGAATCTGGGAAAAGTTCCCAACCAGAGCACAGACATATATCGATGTTAAAGCATAAAGAAAATAAGTACACACAAATGTATGGTCAGGTATGATTCAGGATTAAGGGTGTGTTACCTTTTATGTCCACTGGGTGTCAGGATACACTGTGAACTCAAACACTCTACAACACATTGAAGTACTCAAAGTTGCTGAAGCTGCACTGGCATTAGCAGAGTCGCCAGTAATCTGTCTCTGAACCACAGATTTATATAATAGAGAGGATTTTCTCTCCCCTCGCTGTACTCTTTAGAAAAAGAATGAAAGCCCGAAGGCATGAGGGACTGAGAGAAAGTTCAGGAAAGTCCTTAGAATGGGGGAGTCTGTACTGCCTGACAGGAAGGGGTGAGACAGACAGAGGACAGAGGTTTCTCTCAGACAGTCTCCCTTTTACTGCCTTCTCCTTTTAACCTCCTTCTTCCCTTAAGCTTTCCTTTCCGTGTCACTATCCCCTGATCTCTCTACCTCTCTCTTTAGTCTTATTATTTTCTCTCCCGGCCTGTCTCTCTCTTCTTAGTCCATACCATCTGTCTCCTTGGAGCTCAGGGGAAACTAGCGGGGTTTCCATCAGGCTCACACAGGCCATGGTTTAGCCAGCATCCCGTGGCATTATATAAGAGACAGATGACTGGTGATCAGTGTTATGTCATAACAGAGATGTCTTGTTTTGCTGACACACCAGAGAGGCTGCCGATGGGGTAAAAAAGAAATAACCTTCTGGCTTCAAGCCATGGATTAATAAAATCTAATATTTACCAGCCTCTAATACTTCGCTTTGTGCCATCTCTCATTTTATTCTCTCCCACACCAGATATGATGTGAGTTTTCTTGCCTCTACCTGTCAGAGGCACTACTGAGCTCTTGCTCTCTTGAAGCATCACCTTGACAACCAGGCAGGGGAGTTACTTGCTCCACTGCCAAAAGCAGCTCTGACTGTATATTGTGGCTGCTGCTTGTGGTGTCTGTATCATTATTGTGTTATTGGCTCTTCACCCAAAAGCAACAGAGAGAACATTTTGCTGATTCACTTCTAAAACCTTTATCCTCTGCTCTTTGGCTTTATGAGAGAGGCAGTGATGCTGTAATGTGACACTTTTCTGATTTCAGTCATAGCAACAAGGTGAATGTGGAAAAACTTTATGTTCCTCTTTAACGTGTAGTCCAGAACGCTCAAAAATCCCCAGAGAAGAAAGATGTCAGAAGATTCAAGCTCTGCTCTGAAGCCTCAAAGGCCTCGGTCATTAAAATGCAAACTATCTGCCTGGCTAACAAAAGAGATGGGCAAGAACAGATTTTACAGGGAGGTGCTGAATGTCACAGAGCATCTGTACCAGTGGGATATGTAATACTTCAGTACTGTAATACGTCAGCTGATATGTTTGCTGAGTGGAAAGATAATGACAAAGGGAGCAAAATGAATCAGTACTGTGTCAAAAGTATCCATCAAAAACCTTCTGTATCTGTCCATCCAAAACCGAACTGGATGTAAACCAACTGCTAACAACCACAGTAGATTACAGCATAGAGCTGCCAATTCTGAATATGGTGTCCTAGTTTCAGCAGCAACACTGACGATACCACAGTAACAACTCGGGATTTTTTCATCACTGACTACTGCACAGACTTTTATTTTAAATTAAACTATTTGTCATGGAATGTATTTTTTCCCTACAACAGTATAAAATTCAAAGATATTCAATTAACAGAGATTAAAAAAATCACAAAATTCTCATATATGAGAAGCTGAAACCTGAGGATATTTAGCATTTTCTGATAAATGACTTAAATGATTAACTGATTATCAAAACTGTGTGAATTAACTACTTAGTTAATGTTTGAGTACTAGATAAAAACCTCAATTGTTCAGCTATCCTGTGAGTTGATTTGAAGGCAACTGGACTTCTTGTTTGAAGCTTGAAGACGTTTCGCCTCTCATCCGAGAAGCTTCTTCAGTTCGTCTTCAAACAAGAAGTCAAGTTGACTTCACTTCCACTTATTTGTTGAGGTGTTTTTAGCAACAGACAGGACTATGAAATGTTTTCTACCAACGCTCTTATCATACAGTGTCAGCCTACATGTGAAAAAATGAAAGAGGCTTGCAAAGTTACAAACATAGAAGTGGGAGTGATGTTATCACAGCACACAGACAGAGCAGAAACACGTTGTTGTAGCCGGGGCAGTTCAGAGGACAATGAGCCGGCTGTCCCACTCAGACTTTATAATCAACTGAAGAGATACAGAACAGAAGCAGAGAAGTAACTTGTTGATTTCACAGTGGCCCTGTGAGGCCACCACGCTAACCGCTGATGAGTTTCTTCCTGACTATGCTGATTCCTATGAAATCAGTGAATGAATGAAGCCAGGCTGGATCTGTGCTACTGTTTCTTATCAGTAGTCAGAATATTTGTTTTTTGGCCCAGAGAGTCATAAAATCCAGGTTTTTTCAGCCAATCACATCATTCATGAGCTGTCACTGCTGACACTAAAATCTTACTGAGGTCTACTATTTATGTATTCATCTGGTATGTTGGTGTTCAGTTTTATAAATGAGAAAAATCTGAGTGTTGCTGCAGAACCACAGAGCGGACAATGTCAGCCACTGGGAGTTTATGAATTCCTACAGTCAGATTTGCAGAGTCATGCATCATTTAGTCTTTTAACAGCAGATAACATGTTTGTATTTAACATCCAATTCATACCAAAGGATATCAGGACGTATGACGGATGCAACAGCAGCATTTGCTTCAATAACATGAAACATGTTCCCTGCTAAACGTGGCAGCATTGTATTAAACATTTCACATGCTGTTTATTTTTCACCACACTACCACACGTTCTGATGATTGGCCTGTGAGAACCATTTGATGAAAATCTGTCAGTCAGTCACAGGCACCTTCTGTCAAACACTGCCTGGAAGCAGCATTATCATGAGGTTTTCTGGTTAGGCTAAAAAGCCTGAGCTTGTGCCAGTCTACTCCTCGGTACGCAACGTCTGTCATTCCTATGTCATTAAGAGTCTTAATGACATCTCACAGTCATCAACATCATCATCAACATCAGTGTCATTCGGCTTCACCAACGACGGATGTGGGAACATTACACAGTCAATAAGCCCGTCAAAGAGGGAGCACTGAGGCTGTTTTTTGTACCAACTTGTAGAGTTATTCAGTGTAGTTGGCGTAGATAACCCTGTCCTGTGTGCTGGCAGAGGGGCCACTGCTACGGCGCTCTCTTATTATGTCCATCAAAGACTCCCTTTAACCCCCAGAGTCACACGGACAGAGGGCTTCTTGCCCATTTCACTTGGCAGAACGAATATGGGATGGGAAGACAATCCCATCATTCAGAGGGCTGGCCACAGTTTATACTCTCATCTTGTCTCTCTCCATCTCTCTCTCTCTCTATCTGAACTGAACAGTTTTTGCATGCCCCCCCTAACCACAGCCCCCTGAAAGCAGTGGGTATCTGCCTTTCCTGATCTTCAAAAGAGTTTCAGCCATACATTACACTTAACACATTAAGATACTGAGTTGATTAATACTGAATACATTCATGACCACATCTTTCTCTGTAGGCCTGTCTCCACCTAACACACTGAAGGTCTTAAAGGACAAGACTAGATTAAGTCTGTATTTTTGTTTTTTGTTACCAAAGCCCATGAAAGGACCCAACAGGGTTAAAGGACTATAGGGTTAATGTTCCTCTCTAGAGAATCATCATAATATTATTATAACATATATTATTATTATGATCCGTCAGATCCGTCAGATCATAATAATAATATATGTATATGTACTCACAGTATATTGTTGACACAACAGGGAACAGTGCAAAGTATCTACTTGAGCTTTTTATTTCCAAATTATTCACTTAATAAGTTTTCTTTCTCAAAAAGTAAACCTGAATGCATCACAAACTATGCATCAAAAAAAACAGCAGCAGCAGATACACAGGCACATGAACAAATACGCACACACCCACACACAATCCATACATGCATAAGAATACACAGTAATCTCCTTTCAAAGCTGTGCATTCACTTGTGTGTGTGTGTGTGTGTGTGTGTGTGTGTGTGTGTGTGAGTGAGAGAGATGATCAAAAGGCTTCCTTCTTCTGCATTCATCCCTCCTTTCTCCTGCTCACCCACTGGTGTTAACCATTTCCTACATGGTGCAACGCGTGCATGTAAATGTAAAATGAAAAATGATCAAAAAGTATTTGTATTAACTTGAATTATATGAATTAAAGTGGCTGCAGAGTGGTGCCACTGCAGATACTGACATGACAGGGCTGAAGGTGACCAGGGCAGATCTGCTCTGCTCTCAGTTTGCTGCTCGTCACAGCTGAGCTCTGGGGAAAAGACAGACTTGCAGTGTCCACAATGTTTATGTAACAGTAAAGTACCAGAATTGAGGACACTGAAGGCAGCTCCAGCAACACACAGACACACACACAAACAAAGCCTGAGGGATTCAGCCAATTACAAAGGCACTCTGTGATTGTGTTGAAGAAACTGAGAACTCATTGGCTGGTGTACCATAGTTACAACGATCCACTCACTTATTCACCATTTTCCCTGTTTCAGGACGTGGCTTCTGGCCGACTGTCTTCTCCGTGGTTACAGATAATGCCCTATTTAAAGCTTCAGTTTGCATTGTGAGTTGATCTGCTATAAAAGGGCCTGTAAAGAACCAGACTGTGACAGCCAGAGAAACTTGACAACACAGCCACAGACCCTTCACAGAGACAGGGCTGATAAAAATACTTTTCAGAGCAAGTTATGTCTGTTGTTAGTGATGGAGCTCGTTGATTCGTTGGATCAAGACAATAATCAATAGATCAAGCAATCTTTAGTGGCCTTGCAAACCTTCTAAGTGTCAGTACTGCACTCTACATGCTGACCAAGCACTGATGCAGCTTCTTACAACTCAAATTTAATTCATTTGCCCGTTTCAGATTGCATAACCAACAGTGCTGTGTACAGAAGGATATCTGTGGTGGGACAATTCTTTTTCTTAATTAACATTATAAAAATGTAGAATGTGTGTTCTCCCTGATTTAACTGATTCATTCCCTCCTATAGTTCTGACACCAGCATGAATAAGTAATCTACTAAATCCTCTGATCAGTGTGCTGCATCAGCCAATCAACTTAATGACGTACTTGTTACTGAGATCAGCTACAAACCACTTTTAATTTTAGGTTTGTAGCTGAACTGCATTATACTACAGTTAGAAGCTTATAATGAGAGCAATTCACTGTGAGAATCATCGTAAAACACCAGCTGAAAACAACAGATTCAGCAGGAAGAAGAAAACGATCAGACTCACTGACTCCTGACAACAGATGTTGTAAAATGCCTTCCTGATGTTCAATTTAAATGAGAGCAGAAAGCATAAAAGAGCATAAGAGGTATTTCAATAAGAATAATTTGGCTTCAATAACCCTGCAAACACAGAAAGTTTGAAAAAGATATAATAGATAATGCTTATCTACTTCTAATAATCTACTAATACTAAAGTATTTTTTTACATTTTAAGTTCTTTGTTTACTTTTTGTCGGACAGTTCGAGTGATCCAAAATTAACCTGATTACATGAATCAAGGGGGGTTTAAATGATGCAAATCATAGACAGCAATGTGTAACGGTTTGCATACTGACATTGACTCTCTCAGCCCTCATCCTCATGGCTCTGAACCGACATGAAACGAGTGCTTTAGGCAAACTGTCACTCAAGGTACTGAGAGGAGACTGAAGGCGAGACACAGCAGAGATAACCATGAGGCATGAAATGTAACATTTCTCTGCTGAGCTGTAAGGACTGCTGCTGCAACACAGCAAAAACAAACACCATTCAGTGAATTCACTTACAGCCAACAGTCTCTTAATGCCTGAAGGTATCAATGAAAAAATGCAGAAGATGCTTCTTTCTGCAGCAGCCAGTTTTATTATTTAACAGAACAGAGTCAAAATAGGGTTTGCAGCAGGAACAAAGAAACAGTGCATAATAAAATTACATAAGAGAGTTAGAACTGTTATTCTCTCCTTATCGAACAAACGCTGGAGATGGATAATCTATGTGTGTGATCTGACCTGAGTAAAGTGAAAACCCCTTCTATTCCCAGTCTTACCTTCTCCAGCTGTCATGGTGCAAAGCTGCCCTCAGCACTGAAGCCAGAGAGGAATGATTCTACACAGCTGACAGCTCAGCTCTCCCTCTCTCTAGTCTCTGCCTATATCTCTCGCCCACTGTTTACCTCTTGGTCGTGCTACAGAAATGGCTGCTTGTTTTGCTCCGTATCCCTCCCTCCCTCACTCCGTTCCATCTTTCCCTCTACAATCTCCCTCCTCTCTTCCCCTACCTCTCACTCTCCTTCTTCCTCCGTGCCTGTGTAACAACACCACAGCAGAGCCGACCCCCTCTGCCTCCATCTCTCTCATAAGTAGATCTGCATAAATATCACTAGTATGAGGATGAGACGAGACAGACTTTGGGACTTTTGTGTTAAAACCTTCACAATTAAAATCCCTTGCAAAAGAAGTAGCTCAACGTTGCAGTTTTTCCCTAGTAGTATGTGGGTGAAGATGTCTACATACATTTGGCCATGTAGTGCAACTTTCAGCACTTACTCATGATCTTTCCTGTACATAATATCTTCCTTCTTTGCCAGCATGTCTCTCCCTTCTGTACACTGAGATCATTTCAGAGCTGTTAGCACAACTGTCAAACTAAGCTGAAGGCCTGTGTGTGTGTGTGTGTGTGTGTGTGTGTGTGAGACAGTGAAGCTCATTCCCCGTCCACATTGACACCACACGTTACTCTCAGCTCTGAGGCAAATGGATTTAAATTAAAATGAGCCATCATCTGCAGTCACAAAGTCAATTTCAGCGTGGCCGTGAAAGAGAGACATCAAGCAGAGCAGCTGATCGTGACAAATGTGATGCTCGCCTCTCTAATAACTGCTACAGTGAGTCAAGTTTGTACATTCCTCTCAGCTTTCCAAACGAACTTTCAGCCACTGTGCACAGGACAAAAGTGAAACAAGCAGAGATGAGGGGAGGGACTGCATGGAAAAACAGTCTATCTTTATTCATTAGTACACAGTCTGCAGTACTATAATTTATTCTTAAAACTCTAGTTAAACACGAGTTCAGATGTCAGTATCTTGAAAGTAAAGCAGATTATCAAGCGTTGGGTGAGGCTGTAAACTTGACGTTGCTCTGTTTGTCTGCAGTGCCTCCACTGTCTCACTAGGGTGGTGAACTAGCAGGCGAGTCCACAGATTTGTTGTCGGTGTAGCGCAAGGCCGCTGCTTTGTACGAAGTCGTCAAACAGCTTTAGATTTTTGTTAGTTACTTTCCCCCCTGCGTTCAAACAAATGTTTGAATTTTAAATAAAAAGTTACAGCCCCAGTGTACTTCAGCTCCACACCCTGAAACTGTAACTCTAAGCTTCCCCTTCTTTAGAAAGCTCCTTTAGAGACATGACAACTGATCGACAGCTGAGTCGTACTCTGAAACGTGTCATCACAGTGTCAAATCAGTGGCTTGCCCCTTTAATGCTGCCAGAGGAAGAGGAAGTCTACTGAAGTATCCTGTCAGATCAAAATATGTTGCTAAAATAAACTGCACATAAAAATAGCTGGAAACAGAATGACAGTTCTTTGTTATGGAGTAAAGTAGAAGCCAGCAGAAAAATCCTGCTCATCCCCGACAAACACAAAGACAGTGAAACTATGTTCGTTTATCAACTACCAGCTCATCGAGCTGGCCTTCGTGAAGTGTTCCTCAGTGTTGTGTGTTAATGGCATCATTTATTAAGTTGTCTTGGATGTTAAACTCCACATGAGCTCAGTTCTGGAGTGATAGCTAGGAGGGGATACTGCACACGGCTTTGAAACGCTGAGCCCTGTCTATCTGTATTCTCAGCTCAGCTGTCCACCCTGTAAATGAACAGGGACGGTGTCAGCAGTAAAAGGGTGTTAGAGCACCTGCACAGGAGCTGCACTCTACACACATTCAACACTCACACATTGGCAAATACAGTAAGATACATCTGCCTTTTTATTGGAACTATCTTTTCTATTTTATTTGGTTTATTTTTTATAGATTTAGACACTTCAGGGGGATGTCTCTTAATGCCTGTTTTGGTTTTTGGCTCCACAGATGGACATCTGAGAGCTCCAATGGATGCCTACTTCCTGTAGAGAAAACTCGTCCACTCTAGCTCTGTCCAGCCTGTAACCCCTCCTTTCTCTTCCACACACACAGCGATTCACTCATACATTCAACATGGACAATACAATCGAAAAGGAGCTGACACGCCCAAACAGAGTGTGATGGAAAGATGAATGCTGATGCAGGGGAGAAATAGCTTGCTAATCTGGCAGTGACAATCTGATGAAAATGAAGAAGGCTCCTGCTTCACTCATCATAAAAAAAATAAACAAAAATCTGCTGTCACGGACGATTCTTAAATTTCACCCAGCACCACAAAACTAACAACCATTGAGCTGCTCCAGATCCACAAAACCACCCTCAGTTCATACCAGTTCATGCTGAGACCACAAAGGTCCTGATTTTCATAGTGTATCTGAGCACCCTCCTCTTTATTTCCCACTGTGCTCCATGTTAGTGGGGAGGAAAACAACAAAACCAATGACATGAGCAACGCGAGGATAACGACCCAGTGTGAACTTTAAAAAACAAAACTTTCCACATTTTGGCAGCTATTTCTAAATAAAACCAACAAATGTTTGGTTTTAAACTGTGAATATATTGTGTTCATAAATGCATATCCAAAGGTCAAAGAGGCATCTGGAGAACAGCGAGGGAGTACTCACCTGAGCCAGAGGATGAGATCATGTTCCCGGATCTTTGGACTTCATCGAATTTGCTGAAGATTACATTCAACCTATAAAAGCAGACAGAGCAAGAAAAAAAGATTTGAAACTGAAAACAAGTGATGATGATTGATGTGAAATAAAAGACAAAGTGTCAGAAAACTGAAGCAGAGAGAATGATGGACGGTAAAAGGACCCTGAATCTGCTGACTGCACCGTCCATGACCTCTAAGGTAGGAGGCTCTCCCTCTGCTCTGTGCAGCAGGGATGGCCAAGACCAAAATAGACAGCATCCAAAACTGCCACACAGATGACTAACTGGCACAAGGGCCAGAGAGAGAGGGGAGAGAGAGTGATAGTAGAATGCAAAGACATACAGTATATTCCAGTGTTAAGAAAAAAAAAAAAGAATGGACAAAGAGGAGAAAAAAGTTCACAGAAGTACAGTATGTAGAATGTGATATAAAAAAAACAAATAGTGTGTGCATATCTAAGCTATGAAATTCTAGCAGTATTTCAAATTGCTTCTCTGAGGGCTGATTAAAGTATAAAGTAACTTCTGCAGACTGAGGAATGAGAAGGAAATGAAGCCCGAGAGAGAAACCTTAGGAAGCTGTACACATCCGACCTCCTACTGCAGTTCAGTTCAGCTTAGATTTGCTTGACATCAAACTTCATATCACAAAGTACAGTTTTACAGTTGACACAGTTTCTCTTTCTTCAAAATGTAATGAATCTTACTGACAATGTCAATTTACATGAATTTTAATTTAAAAACATGATAAGGATATAAGCAAAGGGAAGGAGCAGCTCTAACATGTGCATCTCAAAATGCAGCCCTGCATAATGAGGCAACCTCCTCCTAGCAGGATTTTATTTTACTGCAGTGGTTGTGTGTGTTTTTTATAAATCCACCTTGAGAAATGCTGACAGTGAGGTTAGCTAAAGTCACCAAAAGCTGATCTGAAACTTTTTCCACTTTTTGCTTAATGAAGCCTAACTGGCTTACAAGACACTGTGTGTGTGTGTGTGTGTGTGTGTGTGTGTGTGTGTGTGTGTGTGTGTGTGTGTGTGTGTGTTACTTATGATACATAAACACACAGGACATGCCATTCAAATACACACACATACACAAACATTTTGTTCATGGTTCTGTTTTCATCATCCTTTCATTTGTGTTCTAAGGATGTGTTACTTAAAACAGCCACTAGAGGGAGAACTATGTGTGGTATGCTGTGGCCTGCTGCCTCTTTGTGTCTGAACATGGGAGGAAATGTTCCTCTCAACCCTGTGCAGCACTGTCCTGTGTATACTGATGTGTGTGTGTGTGTGTGTGTGTGTGTGTGTGTGTGTGTGTGTGTGTGTGTAAGGATGAAACAGTGAAATATTATGCCAAACAAGAAAAACAGAAAAGGATGGAAGGAGGAGGAGGCAGATACACTGAGACAGTCAGAGACAGGTTGTCATACCGTGACTGTGGCAGGCCTTTTTTGCTGAGATCCATCCTCACCCTCTCACCAACATGTCTGTAGATCTCCACCAGGCAGCTCATAGCTCCATCACGTACCTGGTGACCACAATACCACATAAAATCAGGTACAATTTCAAATAATGCCAGCCTCCTTTGAAACCTTTGCTTATGTTTTTTTTACTCTGACTTTGATGGGAGACATCATTTTTTTTCCTTTGCTAAAGATTTATTTAGGTTTAGGCCTTGATCCAGCTGTTAGTAGAATGGCTCAGACTGGTAACACAGTCCTAACAGTAGTGTACTACTCCATTCTACCACTAGGGGGGAAGGCAGGAGTGTTGAGGCCTGATGCCTTTTTGGGGTCTGAAAAGACAGGAAATCTACCTCTCATCAGATACACTGAGACGCTCCCTGATATGAAAAGTGATGCTGACAATTCACAGTGACATGAATCCCTCACAACTGAGAGGCTGTAACCACCGGTCAAATACAAGCTATTTTTACATGATGAATGTCTTAAATGATTATCAAACTTGTATTCCATTAATCTGATATTATTGTTTACCAAAAAAACACAGCACCAATCTTTCACAAACTACTTTGTGGTCTTTAAACCTAAGAATGAGATACATTTCACAACAGTGGCAAAGCAGAGTAGAGAAAGTACAACTGGGCATACCTGACTCGTGGGGTCCCCCAAGAGGTTACATATGTGGGGAACTATTTTACTGAGGGTGAGGCCTTGAGCTCCATATCTGGAAGACACAAATTAAAATAACTCAACCAAATGAATACATGAATTCAAGGAGATATACAACTGCTTCAGAAAGTGTTCAAAACCAAGCCATGAAGTCAAAGAAACTCAGCACAGGGTATAAAACAATATCTAACACTTTCAGTGTTCACAGTGAGCTCAGTAACTGTGTCAGGAAGAATGGGATAAACTGCCTAAATCCAGATGTTCAAAGCTCATGCTTACCCAAGAAGACTCAAAGGTATAATTGCTCTCAAAGTGGCTTCTACCAAGTACTGAACCAAGGGTCTGAATTCTTTGGTAATAGCAAGAAAAGTGTTGTTTCAAAAAGAGACGTCTTAAAAACAGCAACTTCTCAAACAGCTGCTGGCAAGATTAAAGCAACGTACAGCTGCAAGTGGAAGTGCAAGTTCAACTTTTACAACCAAAACAGTCGAAGTGTGTGAACACAGTTCACAACAAACAGTGGACAGAAACATGTGGGTGCACACAGGACAGCAAGTTTTCCTAGAGAGATTCAAACCAGTGACATTTCTGTCACAGGGCATGAGTCACTGGATCAAGACCATCAGTCTAGACTGCTTACACTGACAGCAATGGACACAAAACAGTAAACCAGGTTGTACAAACAACCATAGCCTGAGATCAACTAAAAAATGTTCTCAGAGAAGTCTGATCACACATTTGATGAGCTGGGACATGTTGTTTGTACTCTGCATATTATGCTAAAACAATTAGTGTCACTGTGTCCTCAGTTTCAATCATATCTCAAAACCTTTCCCCACATTTCATCTGCAGATTTTAAACAATCTGTGACCCAGCTTTGGTAGCCTTTGTACAAAAACTTTAAGAGAACTGAGAATTAACTGATCACTCACATTTTGAGAAAAGCAGAGTGACTGACTTCATAATGGATCACTGGTTGCAGAAAAGTACAATTTCTTCACATATTTCAAGATGTGTTTTAAAAAATGAAGTTTCTAAAAACTCCAGGTGGTTTTTGGTAATATTTGTAATTCTGAATGCTGTATGTCAAACATTTTGAAAACTTTCTTATAAACCATGAATCGTTTACATTTTACAAGAATTACATGTTAATATCACAGACAGGAGAAAACAGAAATTAGGGGTATTCTTCTCTCTTTACCAACACAACCAATAAAACTGAACAAATGAAAGGGAGGTATATGACTCACGTGTTCAGTGTGGCGATGAGGCAAAGGCACACTCCTTCTCTGGTCCTGTTGTTCTTATGTTTGAAGCCTCCCAGCATCCTGTCCCATACATACTGCAACAAGGCATCAAAAAATTATAGCCTGACCAATACTGCATTTTTTTGAAAGCTGATACTGATTTTCACAATCTGGATACAGGTCCCTCGGGTTTGTTTTTTTAAAGGACTATGACCTAAATATACATACAGAGCTTTACATTTTGCCTTATGTAATGTTGACCCTGTTTCTAAATGACTTCGAACCTAGTTTGGTATTCCTGTACTACTTCTTGCTTCTAACTTATCAGCTGATATATACATGGATGCACGGCCAAGTGAATCCATATCATTTTTATCATGCCTTGCACCAATTACTTTAGAAAAGGTACTTGAAAAAGAACTGGCTATCTGAAAGGCTAAATATCAGTGAGTGAATCACTCCATTTGCTGATATCATTGGTGGTAATTCTATAGCTATTGTTAAACCCAGCTGTTCCCATGTTGTTCCCATGGATCTATTAAAGTGAGCTATCAGCTTACAGAGGTGGATCAAGATGTCAAAGATTTGAGAATCACATTAGCACAGCTCAGTAGTGAGTTTTACCATATAGAAAAAGCTACAATTGAACTACAGGACTTTTGGACTAAAACTGTGCAATTATGGTTCCTCAGATGATGATTTATCATCATTAGAATTAATTCAGACTCTGTGCTGAAACCCTAAACTCATGGAAATCATGACCTCTCTCAGAAAAGCATGTATGTGTGTGTTTGAGTATGTGTTGATACCTGTGGGGTGGCAGCTTGTTCCATGATCTTGAGCAGCAGTGTTTGGTCTTGGTCTCGGACTTGGTCTTTGGCATCTCCCAGACGATCAATAAGGCTGGGCAGAACTAAGAGGCAGAGGACAGAGAGAAACACTTATACCATAGGTGTCCAACTGGGGTGAGACCTGGTGACAGAAATGTCTGACCCATTAAACTATAATGAAAGATCCTTATAAAAAAGCCAACCGTAACAAAAGTCAGTACGACCTTCATTAGTGAAATTCCATTATGTTATTTATTTTAATATCTTGTAGTTCTGCCTTTATTTTTGATGATGATTTTGATTCCATCCTCCTGGTCACTGATGATACCAGTGTATCTGTATATAAATCTGTGGAGAGATGTTCTGCTGTTCTTTACAGGTGATTCTTTTCAGCTGCTTTTTGCCTGAGGGGTTTTGTTGCTCTACTTTCAGCTTTAATATACTCCTGTTTTTTAATGCAAGGTTGCGTGGCATCATTTTTCATTGTTACTGGTAGTATGGCTCTTCCTGTACCTCCTAACCACAGCTGCAACTGTGTGTTACCTTATGTAACACAGCTAAGTAGACAGACACAGACAGACAGACAGACAGACAGACAGACAGACAGACAGACAGACAGACAGACAGACAGACAGACAGATAGAT
>JBBMJY010000007.1:21581573-21612426 GCA_037833715.1 Toxotes lorentzi | reverse complement strand
GTGGTTGGTGGAAAACCCTTGGGGGGGAACGGATCCCCCCCCCCTCCCCCCCCTGCCCCCGCCCCCCCCCCAACCCCCCCGCCCCACCGAAGACCGAAGTCTTTGGTGAGAAACTGACAGATAAATACAGAGAGACAGAGTTTCAGACGGAGACAGATTCAGAAATCTTCTAGCAGCAGTAGCTGCAGCCTGACCCGAAGCCACCAGATTCCAGCCAGAGGTCCTATTCTAAAAATGGTTTCTTTTTGGATGGTAGAAATGGAGAAGAGACTGAACTCCACTGGACAATGTACACAAGAAAACAGAACTCAGACACATGTTCTTTAACCCAAGACTCCAGCTGTGTCCTAGAGGTAGAGATGTGGCCAACCACGGGACAGGCCGTGACGTGGGCTGAGACGCTCATGAGTCCCATTTGCCACGGGCAGACGACTAAAAACAGCGGCAGAAAACCAGGCAGTGACTGACCGTGCTCAGAGAAGACACGCTGCAAAAGTTTGTTGATAAACTGCTGCGTGTGTTTTAAAGAGCGCGCACACACACATGCACACACACAGACTAACAGGGGTTGAGTAGGGGAGGTGGCCCAGAGGGAGTCTGGGCCACCGAGGACACTGTGACCGCTGTTCACCTCATGCATTTCCCTGTCACTTTCTCTCACACTCACAAACGAACACTTGTGCACACGCACACACTCACACACACCCACCCGCACAAACATTAAAAGCTTTATCTGAATCCGTTTATTTCATATTTACAGAGCAGCAGTACAATAAGGACGTTTGACATTCAGGGATCCTAAAATAAACATTTTGCAGCAGGTTCCAGATATCTGAACTGAGCTGTGGTTGATGTTTGTTGTATTTTTTTGGACCCTAGCACACAAAGTTGGAGTCTGAGGGTGTCATGCATGCACTGCCATGACACCTGCTAGACAGGATAGAGGAGGACATCACTCTCGGCAGACAACAGTCTAAATGAAAGTGGCAGCAAACTAACGGTGCAACCAAAAACAACTGGACATGAAGGCAGAGAGACAGCTGACTCAGGATGTCATGGTGGGACTAGTCATGGGCAACAACACAGGAGTGGAGGGTGGTGGTTTGTCTGGGACCGGTAAAGGTCACAGAGAACTAAGACGCACTTTACATCAGAACACGTTACCAGGTTCTGTCACCTTCTAGATATATAATCTAGGCTGGGAGATAACAGTGACAGTAAAATCATACAGTAATGACACGAGAAAATTAGTAATTAAAATTTTTGATTGACATATAAACTGTTGTCTTTAATCTGATGCATTACAGTGAAACACAGTTCATTATCTCCAATATCATTATCATTACTTTATGTCTAATTTTACATATCTTTCCCATATTGTGGTATTACCCAGCCAGAAATATCACATTACAGAGCAGCTGAAACTTCCATCCACCTCAGCATCACTGTATAATTCAGGACCATTTCCTTAATAGCTGCTCTGAATACCGCACTCCTTGTTTCAGAGAGTCCAATGATCTTTCTGAACGCTGCAGCTCCTCCTTATCACTTCATTACCGTACAGGTCACCCTGCATTGCACTCAGAGCTGACAGGGAACTAGAGCGAGTGCCTTAATTATGAAAAACAAGTCCAAACTAATTATGAACAAAGACAGCCCTTATTGTAAGGAAGTGCTGTGACAGTGGTGTGGCAACTTGGCAGAGTCATGTAGCCGGTTTGCAGATGACGCCCTGAGGCTTTGCTTGGAGGAAACACTCTACCTGTGAAGAGGATATTCTGACTGCTTGCATTTCAGAAATCATAGCAACCATTGTACATTGTACAGAAAATTAGTTGAGATGGTTAAATCACCTTAGGAGAATCAAATCAGTGTTCACACGTTTGGCTCAAACACTAAACAAAGCCTCTCTCTTTCTCTCTCAACCCACCCTGTCGAGGCAGACTGCTGCCCACCATGAGCCAGGTTCTGTTCAAGGTTTCTGCCTGTTAAAAGGGTAGAAACTGTCACTAAGTGCTGGCTCTTTGGGGAAATGTTGTCTCTGAAATGTGGTCTCTGTAAATAATATTATAAAGAACACGGTCTAGTGTGGTCTATATGAAAAGTGCCTTGAGATCACTTCTGTTATGATTCGGTGCTATATAAATAAAATCAACTTGACTTCACATCATCTTAAGTTTTAACCATCTGGTGTGTTTCCACTGTTTCAGACTAGGGCTACTTATGAGAAGGTTGGTTTAGGAACAGTGTGTGTTGGGAAGATGACTGACAGACTGTTTGTGCCGAGCACCGGTTGTCAGTGTGATTACCTTTTAATGTGCTAAAGTGAAGTGTTTTGTTGCCAGCATAAATGCTCAGCTATATTTTATGGACGGCCACAGCTACAAAAAGAATTTCAAAAATATTCATAAGGAAGATAAGTACATAACCACAGAATAATGCCACTCAACAGGTCACTAAGGCTCACGTTTTCAAACAATGCACTTACTAAATCAACCTTTAAATAGGAAAAAACTACTCAGTCACGGCAGCATTCAGAAATACATGTATTATTGCAGCCCTGCAGTGTTTCCACTTTGCATTGTTTAGGAATAAGAAGCATAAGAAGGGAGCAGGAAGTCAAACTAGACTTCTTAAACATGAGCATCTCAAACATAAAGAGGCCACAACTCTCTCACTTTTTCCTCAAAATCCTTTTCTACCACTTTGCTTTGTGTGAGGACTCTGGTGCATCATGGAGGATCTTTTATATCAGGGCCCCAAGTATTCACGTTAACAGGATTTCTCTCTTATTATCCACTCATCAACAAATCATTGTGTCCAATCAGTGGGGTCCAGATTGTTAAACACTAATGAGATGATCCAAGTCAAATCAATAGATCTATGTGGTTTACTTGTGACGGAAGCAACTTGGAGATTGAAATGATTGCATTGGCTTCATTTAGCTGACAGAAATACTGTAGTACAGTATACTAACTACTGACATAATAGTATAGGTTTACGCTCCGCACAGTTTTCATTTGAGCATGAATATTGCAATTTTGAACACAGCAAACTCCGTGAACGGCTAGCTACCATGCTAGCTAACTATTACTAAATGTGTGACATGGTATTTCTATGGTATGCTGTGTTCACTGACCTCCCTAATGCTGTATTTTTTTAAATATAAAAAGTCTTTCATCTGACTCACAGCACATTCCTGTACTGTGCACTACACTGTTGTCCATGACACAGCACACTTTCACAGTGCTCACTCTGGACCATGACACAGCACATTAGCCGTGCACTCCACTCTGTAGCTTCCTTCCTGGGCTCTGCTGATTCAGCAGAACAAATGGCCAAACTGATAACAGGATACGGGTGTTAGTGCTCCACTGGGCTGACATGGAATATGACATGGAGATGATCAAAGGAAAACGGACTGGGTGAAAAACTGCTTACAATTTCGAGGGTGTAATCCGAGGATTATACCAAGTATCACAGGGTTGTTGTTTCACACACTCCTCTGAGGGTCATATGCACCTATGTAGTTCCCAAGAGGAGCTGGAGCACATGAACAGCAGGCCGGTGACACTCAACAACACTTTACTGACTGATGTACAGATCTTTGACTCTTCATGTACTGCTAGGACAAAAGAGATTGTTTAATATAAAGTCTAAACACATCTGGATCTTTCCGGCTGTCTGAGTCACTCAGGACCAGGGGACAACACCAGGACCATCAGACACGGTATTGTTCAACACTGAATTTTCCACTGGAACGATTACCAATCGATTCAATGCACTCGTTTGGTTAATCAAATACATGTAAATGAATATCCCTACAGGATTACTTTGTAACTTTAACAGCATATTTCTACTGTTTATCTTGTGAAAATCAACACACATAAAATGGTTGCTGCTGTGATAGTTGTAAAACCATTTATCGCAGTATCATAAACCGCTGTGCAGAGGTTGGCTGGCCTGTATCTCATCATCTCACTGATACCTGAACCAGCAGGCCCAGACCAGCATGTCAGACAAATCAAAACACAGCTTCTCTGAGCTCGGTTTTTGTTTATATGAGTTTCATATTCAGCTAATGTGTTTTCCATCATATTGCCTCATAACAGAGTGACTCCCTTTTACATGGCACTCCAGACATTTACTAAGGACCTGTCAACTGCATGAACTGCCCTCATCAGGAAAGTTTTTGGCTTTACTAAATATGACCTTCATGGTGTCAGCTTCCTGCTGTTGATAACATGCATTTGTTAGGAGTGTTCAATATCTGTTTATAGTGCTGGAATCTGTAGAAAGGTAGGTACATCCAAGAATTACATTCCGGTCTGACAGGTAATAAGCAGATCACAGAGGCAGACTAGTCAGTGTTGTATTGATGAGTTGACTGTCAACCTCATTGCTCAGGGAGGGGGACAAACCAGTGTCTCTGCGGCCGGGGCTGACTGGGTGCTGCTCGACTCATGACGTCATCCAGTTGCTTAAGGAGAGGCTGACAAAAAGGACAATGCTGCCATGTGCCTGGTTGCAACACAACTGAGTTACTGTGTTACACAGTACAACGCTGGAGGAAAGGAAGCTGCAATGGCAACATCGTCAAGTCTCAGCTCACTGACAGGTTGCTGAAACAAAACATCAAGCAGCGTGTCAGGGGGAGGCCCTCTGAGGGACTGGGATAAAGAGATAACTAGCGTGCAGGATACAGACCGTTTCCCATTGAATAATATAACCACAGTGGATGGTGGGTGTCAATCCAGTTTGAACCTATGCTTAGCCATAGAGTTCAATTTAGTGCAGGGTATATTTCCATGCGGAAAAGACATCTTGACCCCTCAATGATGACAGAAGCTGTGTTAAAAGCACTGCTAACCAAGCACCATGTAGCTAAGCAAGGTCTCTCTCTTATGCCTGTTTTCTAAGCCAACAGAGTTTTAAGAGAGTAACTGTCTGTGAGTTGTGTAACTCACTTCACATGAGGGGGATTCACAGTGTAGACAGAACGAGCTGAGGGGTAGGAGAGTTCAAAGATGGTAAAAATCAAGAGGTGGAGAGAGGGAGAATGTGTGTTTCTGCCGTTCAGAGGATCAGGGTTTTCTCTGGGGTCTGTCTGGAAAGGTGCATCCAAGAACATACAATCACAGGAACGATAAAACAAGGTTTATCCTGCAGACAGAATGCCTTCATGTAGAGAGCAGTATACTAAACACACTGATGTTCACAAAATGGAGTTCAGCTAAGATGTACACACACACACACACAATCAGGTCCAGTGTTCTGAGCAGAAGAAAAACACAAACTCACACTGATGCTCAGCTGATCAGTCCCTGCAGGTTCTTTCAAACGCACAAAAAGACACAGCTGTGACAAGTTTAAAAAGGCCTCAGCTCTCACAGCTATAATGTGATGTGACTTCCTGCTGCAGGGAGAGGGAGGTGGTCCAACTACAGCAGGACCACAAGGATAATATGTATACGTGAGTGAACTATGTGAGTACAGCATAGCTTCAGGTGTGATCGTCTTTTTGTGGTACTTCACCTGATGGTCCTCAGTATAAGACACTGCATTCGATTCCTTGCTCTACTTGCTTACAAACAAGTCATTCACACTCAATTAGTCCTTTCATCACACAGTTTCTTGTAACCTATCACATTAGATAGTTCATCCACTCTGCCATTATGTACCAATTCACATGGATATGAGCATCAGTCTAGACTGTGGTTTTCCCTCACTTCATTATATTTTTCTAGGATGGAAAGTTCTGGCTATCAGATGTCCACATCCATCTTCTTGTACCCATAATGGCTTGCTTTTTTGGCTCAGACAGGCCAGCACAAGCAAACTAACCTCTGGGCCATTTTTGTACTTTCCTACAGTCATTCTCATTTTCCCCTTCATGGAGATTTTCTTGCTTTAATTCCAACTGATGTAACAACACAAATAAAGTCTTGGAGTGTGTTGAATATTTTATTATTATGCTGAGATTTGTCAGCAGGACCAGCTGTACAAAACTGACCCGAAATTAACTCTTATTCTTAAGTTTGCAATTAAGTCTGATTTCATGGGACTCTATTAAAGCCCTAGTTGTTTTGCTTTAAATTTTATTATTAGATCTTTGAATCAGCGAGTTTAGAAAGCTCTGTATCTTCAGATTAAAGGACTAAAAAATGAGTCCAATATATACACACTTCCTACATCTGTAAATGCTGCCTACATACAACACCAAGGAGCACGCTGACGCACAACCACAAGGACACAATGTCAGTCATACATTCACAACAACAACTACCTCAGAGGGTGTAGCCATCCATCAGTCTGCAAACAGAGTCATCAGCCATGTCAGGATTACTGGCCCCTCGTTCAGCTCTCATTGTGCTGTAATGAGCGAGTCAACTGGCAGAGGCAGACTGGCCAACCTGAGCAGAGTCAGTGGTCGATGTCCTCTCTTAATCTGCCAGACAGTTGTGCTCATTAACTGCCAACCGACTGCTGCCGAATAGAGCTTTAAATTCAATTTACATTCAGAGGATTTAGGGAGAGCTCATCTCACCTTGCACCTAAAATGTGGATTTGTTGACTACATTAAAAAATACATTAGTGTATAAAACATTTGCTGAAAAAAAAAAAACAGATGACATGCACCAAATGACAAGCAGAGACCTGATAAAAATGTGCCACTAAGACATGTGCAGGGAAATTCTAGCTTAACTGAGAAAAAAATAAGGAAAAAAGCCTTGAGTTGAGCAGATTAAATAAAACAGCAGATTATGACTGGGGTCAGCGCCGCAGCCTCCCACCACTGGACAGAAATTTACTGGCAGTGATGGGAGGGAGATCATCAGGACGTGGGGATTTACTGCTGCTGTTGGTGACAATGATGGTGGCAGTGGTGGCGACACACAAAGGCTTTGTCCACAGTGCGATCTCTAAATGTGCCAGGAAAGCAGAGACTGCACTCAGGTAACAAAGGTAACAGAGCAGGTGGATGTTTAAAATAGGACGTGATGTGAAGGAGAAAGCACAGAACTGTATTTGTTTGGGAAGAAATAAATGATTAAGAACAGCTGAACATATAAAAAAAAAGAAGAAAGAGGAGCACAGACAGAAAGATAAAAAGGAGTGAAGGACAGCAAATAGAGGAAACGGCCTGATGGTATGGATCCAGGTGCTGGGCACTTTAACACTGGCTCTCTGAGCATCAGGTCCATCACTACACAGTCTGCACTACTCGTGCCCCTCCTCCTCCTCTTCCCTGATGCTCCCTCTCTATCCATTGCTGCGTCAGTTACATCATGGCGCAGCCCTGTTGCCAAGCTGGCTCCACTGTCGTTGGACGTACACACACAAACACGTCCAGCTCTATACTTTGCACCTCTGCTCCTGCAGCCCTGCACAGCACTCACCACAGGCAGGGAGGTTCAATACACATCACACAGCTAACCAGCTATCAGATCATTTGTTTTGATTCTGTAAAATCAGACACTGCAGAATTTACCCTCCCCCTCTTACTTTGTAAATATTAGTTGATGAGATTGAGTGAAATGTTTTCCTGTCTGGAGTTTGTGTGTTGTCCAGAACTCCTGTTTTTTCCAGCAATCCAGAAACATGAGTCAGGTAGTAATTTGCTAATTAAACTGTGAATGTATGTGTGAGCTCTGCAGCTAATTCTGATCTCTTGAGAAATTCTGGGGTTAAGGTCAGAAACTACACTTCAGCAAGTTTAAGTAAAATACCTTCATGTTAATGTAGTACTCCAGGAACTAAAGCTCAGGCTCTGACATATACCTGCTTTTCAATGAATGACTAACTGAACCTTTCATACACTGCTCTTTGATTCAGTGAAGGATTTGTTACACAACACGTTTAATAATGGGCACTCACTGTTCTGACCAGACGGAAAATGAAACCAACAAAAATCCAGGACAATCTAGTTTCATAAAAACAAACAACACACATGCATGGTGGTGGTTGCTTCATTCATAACAAATACACACACACACATTAACCTTCCGACTTTACACTTCACCTGTAAAATTCTCACGCTACCACCCCCACCCCCCGTACACACACGTCTTTTATGTTTTGTAAATCAGCCAAATGTCATAGCGAGGGCAGAACACACAAGCTCAGTGTCCTCTTGAAGGCTTTCCTTCATCAGTATAGCAGAGGGTTGTGTGTTGCAGATTATCTTCTCTGAGACCTGCACAAATCTCTGCTCTCCCAGGGTTCACAAAGTTAACATGGTTTAGGATTAGCATTTAACATGGGACCATGCCAAGGATTCAAAGTTCCCCTTCAGGCTGAAATGTCCACAGGAAGTGGACCTTGAGGTTCACCTGGTGTGCAATGGACATGAGCTCACACTGTCACTGTGAAACATGTCATGTTTCAAGGATTTCATCTAAGTTTGCTGTAAAGTTTACCCTGCATCTTAATACAGAGCAGCAAGAATCAGCTATGCAACAGGAGAGGTGTGTTTCTGTATACATAAGTGTATGTGTGTTTGCATATACACACAATCAGCTGTCCAAGGCTGATAAATCTTAAGTAGTAGCACAAAGGCTTGGACAAAGGTCACAGAGAGGTCCTTCTATGATTTTTGCCGCTGTCATTCAAACATACTACAGACATATACACACTTTGTTCCCGCCTCCACAGGGTCCTGATGCAATAAATGAAAGTGAAATGCTACTGAAGGAAGTCCATGAGGAGAAGAAGACAAACACACAGACGGAGGCAAACAGGAAAGTCTTAACTGTCTCTGTAGTCAAGGGTCTCTATGGGTTTATTGAGTTAGAACTTGCTGTTTAAAACCCAGGGCCTGCTCTAATCCAGCACATGGAATAGAGGTCTTATGGGACCACTTGGTACCTGGTAACAATCCAGGACTTGATTGGGCCAAACTATATCTAGTCTAATTAAGCCTGAGCAGGGTCACTAGTCTTGGGACCATGTGTCAGTACTGTGTGTCAGTCTTGATGAGAGACTCCACTGATGTGTTAAAATTAGCCAAAAATGTGTTTCTTCAGTGAAGTGGTGCTCGTTTTATCGAGGCTGCTCATTACATTGTGGTGTATCATGCCAGTGTTTATCATAGTTCTTTACTAGGCTCTGTTTGGACCAACTTTGAATGTCCTTAAGTCCTTTTCAGATCAGGTCTTTTTGGTAATGTTTTTTTTTTTTTTTTTTTTTTTCAGTCAGTTTCTGATTTTGTGAGGTTTCCAATGGATGAGTTTCGGACTGAAGACCTCAAACATGAAAGTAAATGTACAGATGTCCTGGCAGATCCAGCATTTCATTGCACATGAGAGTAAAATTTAGCGTTTAAAAACGTGAAAAATGATTTGGGCACACCACTGACTGAACCTGAACACTCAGGTTGACAAAATGTACAGATCCACTAAACTCTAGCACCAATTATCATTAGAAAAGACAGGCTTCTCTTAGCCCACGCTGACCATCACGTTAACTGGTTAATATGACAAACATCACAGGCAGCAGGTCATACCAGCTGTTGCTAATGCTAACTCTATGAGTAACCTGATGAAAATAATACTTGCCTGTTGTCCGGTTTAAGTGATCTCTGCAAGCTCTGTACTCGTCAGTGACGGTCTGCAACAGCACTGTACAACCGTGAGAGGACTGAGTGTATTAGTTCCAACAACTCCAACAGCTTATTTATCTTCTCTGTATCTGACTACGTCACTGTCTGTTTCAGGAGTCACAATCAGCCAGTTAAACTTTCATCTATATCACAGCAATAATTTAAGCATATAAACTTGATCATTTTGAAGCAGGACCCTCAGTATTTGGTTCAAGTGGCATGTAAAAATATAAGGTGTGTCACATTCAGCTGACTATTTTTTTAAATAAAGGACTCAGGTTGGGATCGGGGTTAATAAACCTTGATCAGGACACAATCCTACATTTATGCTCATATTTTTTGCACATAAGAGACAAAAAGGAAAACAAGAGAGTGTGAGACAGTAAGCAGGGCTAAATCACCATACTGACAGAGTTTTCAGTGTTATCTGCTCTCATATAATACTGGCCTATAGCCACTGCACTCCTGTTTGTCTCAGGTAGCCACGTCACATTTACCCATGTAAGCACTTTAAATGTCACCAGAGGGAAATGGGTGTCTTGCCTTGACACGCAACATTATTTGATGTACAATATCCTCTTTAGACATTATATTCCCCTGCAGGGCAACAGAAACAGGGTTTAATGAGTACAGCTTCAAAACCATATCATTCAGGTGAACCCTCAGTGTCTGAGAGCCTTACAACTAATTGTCTGTCCAGTCTGTGATAATGTCAGTGTCAGTGATTTTTTTTTTGTTGTTGTTTCCCCAAAAGCAACTCACCATAATGTCCCACCATGATTCAGCTGCTAAAGCCTCAAAGTACATCACATACTGTATATGGCTGCAACTAGCAATTATTTTCATTATTATTCAGTTATTTGATTGATTGATTAATCATTTAGTCTTAAAAAAGTCAAAAGACTGTCAAAAAACATCCATCACAACTTCTCACAGCTGAACATGACATCCTCAGAAAAGCTGCTTTGTTCAACCAAAAGTGCAAATACCTAAAAAGATTTAGTTTTCAAAGAAAAGCAGGAAACCCTTTCATTAGAACAGTTGCTATTGTTTCCCTGTTTTTTGCTTGAAAAATGAAACGATTCATTGTTTAAACAAATAGTTGCCGAATACTTTTCTAACAATCAGCTACTCGATTCATCGACCAATCGGTAATTTGTTTGCTGAAGAAAGACAATGCTGTGGTCCTTTGTTAGATCTACTCAGTCTGTGAAACCACACTTCATTTATAATACACATAAGGTAAAGTCATGGCTGTGATACACATGATTAACACTGTGATTCCCAAAGCTTTTGTTCTCAGAGACCAGAAAACAGTGAAGATGAGTAAGAAGTAACAGCACAACCGTCCTACATAAAGCCAAACAGTAACAGGCAGCAGAGAAAAAGCCTTTCTATTCCAGGAAACAAACCCAGGGACCAATAACTCTATGGCTCCGCAAAGCCAGCACCACTCTCTTAGTCTGAGAGATGGAGATTTCACAAACACTGAGCCGACTGAGAAGGAGAGGCAGGGGTGCTCTGAATAGTTTCCTGAGGCATCCGTGGATCTGAATCTAGGAGAGAAACTGAACACAGGCCTCATACTCAGTTATCAAGCAGAATGAACATAAAAAGACTAGCTAGTGTTCATGACCAGAGGTAAAATTCTTGAGTACATTTTCCAGCTCATTTCATGTGCTTGAACATACCTGAATGATGCAACAGAATACACAACAGCAGCTGTTAAACTGCCCCTAAAGCTGGGAGAAGGTAACAGTGAAAAATGCTTTTCCCCACATGCAGACCTCTTGTACGGCAGCGTCACAGAATTTCTCAGTATCACATTGGTGGCCTGAACATCCAGACACACAGTGCATTCAGAAAGTGTTCAGACCTCTTTTGATTTTTTCCATATTGCTATGTTGCAGCCTTATGCTGAAACAGTTTATACTCACTTTCTCCCTCATCAATCTAAAGACAATACTCACAAAACTAAATGTCTAAAAGTGACTTTCAGACATTTTGGAACCCTTGAAATGTATCCCAGGTGCCTCACATTTCTCTTGCTCATCTTTGAGACATTTCTACACCTTGACTGGACTCACAGCACACACACCTGCTTATATCAGGTTTAACAGCTAACAATGCATTTCAGAGCAAACAGGGCTGATGGTTCAGCTTCAGAAGGACAATGACCCTATGCACAAAGCCAAGTCAATGCCACCCTGACAGAGCCTGAGAGGATCTGCAGAGAGGCAAAAAGAAATCCCCAAATCCAGGTGTGCAGAGGCTGCTGCTTCATACCCAACAAGACTCGAGGCTGTAATCAGTGCCAGAGGTGCTTCAACTAGGTACTGAGTAAAGGCTCTGAACACCTATGTCACAGTTCTTACTTTTTAACAGATTAGCAAACTATGGGGTGTTGAGTGTAGACTGATGAGGGAAAAATGAACTTAAATGAATGATGCTAACAAAATGTGAAAAAAAACAAAGGGGTCTGAATACTAAATGAATGAATGAACAGCACAGTGGTTTCAGAAAGTATTCAAATTCATTCGCTTTTTTTAACCCATAATGACAAAGTGAAAACATGGTTTTAATTTTTGCAAACTTATTAAATATCTAAAACTGAGATCTCTTAATTCAGTGCTTTGTTCAAGTCCCTTTGTAAGCAATTACAGCTTCAAGTCTTCCTGGGTAAATCTCTACAAGCTTTCCACACCTGGATTTGGGAAGTTTATCCCAGTGTCTGGAGCAGCTGTTCAAGGACCTCTCTGTACTGTGTGTTCTGACCAGTATCCCTGTCCCTGCTGCTGAGAACCCCCCCCCCCCCCCAACACAGAGTGATGCTACCACCACCATGCTTCACTGTAGGGATGGTATTAGCCTGGTGATGAGTATCGCCAGACAAAGTGCTTTGAGTTCTGCTTACAGGGTTCAGTTTCTGTCTCATTAGACCAGAGAATATTTTTCCTCATGCTGTCAGAGTCCTTTAAATGCTGTTTGGCAAACTCCAAGCAGGCCGTCACATGGCTTTTACTCAAAGTGGCTTCTGTTTAGTCACTCTACCATAAAGGTCTGACGGATGCTGTCCTTCCAGCAGGTTTTCTCATCTCCGCAGAGGACTTCAGAAGCTCTGTTAAAGTCTCTGTTGGGTTCTTGGTCACTTTCCTGAACAAGGCCCTTCTTGCCCTGATGGTTCCAAACTTCGTCCATTTCACTGTGTCCATTTCCATAGTGCTCCTGAACACTCAGAGCTGTAGAAATGGTTTTACACCCTTGATCTGAATACTTGCTGAAGCCCCTGTGCATCAGTACTGATCCTGATAATGTCTCGCCTGTGGTCTGTTCAGGTCACTCGGCACAGACATGTCTGAATGACATTACAAGTGGCACCAGGTTGTCTGAGCGATCACTTCAACGCTCACCAACCTGGAGAGCAGGCCTGCCAGCCTGAATTGATTTAGTCAGTAAACCGGCTCGTCTCCCAGACTCCGCTCTGCACAGGCAGAGGTAGGGACAAAAATGAGGGAGGGGGGGAAGAGGTGACATGATAGATGGTTACTGACAAGACCCTAACTGGTCTCCTGGAGGCAGGATATATGTGAAAGAAGAGGGACTGAAGTGCAAATCACATCCTCGTTTACTGTTTGTTTACTGCCGTTCTGTAATCCTGCAGCATTGTGATTTAAACACAGCATAAAATCTGTCAACAGGAATTCCCACTGGGGTCAGTGAAACCTCACAAATCTACGCCTTTGTCGCTCAGGAGTGTGTGTGACTGAAAATGTCCAGAGAATGTAATATGATGTTTCTTGCAGTCTTTTCTGGCTGTGAGACTTTTCTAAGACAGATTAATTAAAATTCTCCGAATACTTCAATCATGTTCTGTTTAAATCAAAGAATGAACTTGAATTACAGTGAGAGAAAACAAGAGCAAGTGCTAGAGTTTGCTATTACTGGCCTAAAGGTACGACTCGAAGAGAGGATCGATCGTTCGCATGATCAGCATTCAAAGGTCAAAAGGTTATTTTGTTAAATCTACCATCTCAACCAAGCATTGACTGACTGCAGTCAGTCAATGCTTGGTTGGCATGATTCAAGCTTATTTTAATGCTCTGTGTTATGGTCAGAAAACTGAAATGTATTTGAAGTGAATAGAAGACATGTGACCCAGGTGTGTAGTGAATGTGGTCGTAAAGGAGCTCATGGGATAAAGCATCAGTGTGAATCTCGAGGTAGGAGTCGTCTCTGCGTAACATAGTACAGGATGAACCACCAATTATGGAGAACACAAGGAACACTTCACATGTCGAGCAGGGCTGCGCAGGCAGCATGAGCAGAAACACACTCAGACAACTACCACACTAAATATAACCTCATCTAGAGACACGTCAGGAAATTATCAATACAACCATTGTAATGAATTCATTGTGTTTCTGAGAAACATGTCGCACCTCACTCAGTCTCGCTTCCTTAACAGCACCACACCTTTGTGTTGAGCCAATCATCAGGCATATGCAGACTTGTTTTGAGTTGCTTTAGCGGCTGAAACCGCAGGTGGGAGGTGGCTGCTAGCTCGACACACCCTGAGATGGATGGGATGCATAGAAGGAGCTCGCTCTGGAAAATGACAAACTGCATTAAGAGCTGTTCATCTATGGAGCACATGACTCTTTACATCTGAAACTGTATGTACACAAAACACTCAAAACAGCCTGACAATGACAACCTGTGACATTCACGCTTCCTGCTCCTTTAAGAAGGACATTTCCAACACAAGTGCTGATCACATCACACACAAAAAAACAAATGGGTTCAGCTTTTAGTCTCATCATAGTCACTCCTATTAATACAGATATTAGGGAAGAAACAAAGGAATGGTGAAGTAGCACATAGCAAAGACTTAGAGAACATCTGAGTTTTCACCACACACAAGTTTTTTAAATGTACAACGTTTATACTATCAACAGATGCAAACAACCTGTAATGCTTAAGGAATAGTTTGAACTAAGCTGAACTTCATAAAGGTTACAGCTTGAAACTTCCAAAAGCATTAATGTAACCAAAACCAAAGGTAAAATGCCTTCCCTATGCACTCATGCTTCAGACTGTAAAAGGGAGTGAATGGTAACCATAGCAGGGTCTTCTCTTATGCTCGAAAAACAGCTGAGACACAGCAATAGTGTTTCTGTACACAATTTAATTTTGTTCGAGAAATACAAAATACTTTTCAGTCTATCTTGTGCTGCAACCCCAAACTGTAACGTACTGTTAGCCTGACAAAATATTAAACCCATTCCAGTCAGGGATGTACAGGGAGGAGTACACTGACTGATTCTGTTCTTCTGCAAAACGAGTTTTCCCCCTACACTTGCCAGCTCGCCAGTAAGGAAGTACAACAATCTAATGTTTGACATCTAAACACAAAAAAGGTATGTACTGCAAAGAAAGCACACTGTTGAGCTACAGAGTGTAAAAGGCTGTAAAGCTCTTTCTTTAAACAGTTGCCTGGTATTAGAGCCCCCCCACCCCCAGACCTCCATTTATGGTGAATGAATCCATCACCCTCTCTCTCTCAAACTAAATAGTTTCCACATTAGTGACCAAGTGATCGGCTTGGCCTGTGCTGAGTATACTGCCTCTGATGGGCTATCTAACAACACTAATAGTGATACAGAAAAAGTAAAGATTTTTGCAGCCTGTTCAGGTTTACAGACAGACAGATTCACCTGAGCCTCGACAAGCTTTTTAGTACAGAGAAAACACAGAAGAAACAATGGACCCCCCCTCAAAAAAAAACAACAGGAAAATGGATTTGTTGCATTTTTGAGAGTGTTTTAAAATTCCATAAAGTAAAGAAAGTATATATCATAGACCTAAAACAGGGCAAAAATGTAACCTGGCACAATGTAGTGAGGTTTGTCTATGACCAAAAGTATTGACTCCTCTTTGTGAAGCCCCATATCTGCCAGCTCTGGCCTCCCAGTACCCCTTCATCTGAGCTGTAACCAGGCCAGATCCAATTAAGCCCTCTCTTGCTCTGTGTCCTCAACTCACATTTCAGACTCTCCCTGGCTTCTCATCACCATTTCTCTCAGGCATGTGCCAGACAGACAAAAACACAGGAGTGCAACTAATGTGGTTGTTTGCAGCACATACAAAGTACCATCCGGGCACAAGTTAGCACCACAGCACTGAGACTGCAGAGACACTAAGGAGGAAAAAAAATAAATAACTAAAAGCCTTCCTCATCCTCGCTGTGCTATAGTATGTAGGGCACTGGGGGCAGGCTTGGCTTTGTTCAGACACAGATCTCTGACATTTCTAAGCACACAAAGGGCAAAAGCAGCATATCCTGTCATGAAATCAGAGCTTTAGTAAACAATGTGTTCTTACAGTTATGGCACAGAAAGCAACCTGTGGCTGGATAATGAAAAAACACTGCTAACGTAATCACGATTCAGGGTCTGATAAAACCGTGCCCCAGATTGAACTCCAAAATAAAGCCCAATCAGTCACAGAAGAAGAATGTGAGCCGTGCTGAAGCGAAACAATAATGTTATGTGCCTTTGCCTGCCTGAGAACATTTTGCTTTACTGCACAGCAAACAGTCAGAAAAACTGGAAATTCCTCCTTAAACAAACTGAAAAGAGGTCATTATATGGCTGCACAATGCAATGGAAGTGCTGTCCAAACACAGAAAAGAAACTGAATACTGCAACAAGCTCACACCGCAGCATAGCTGTTTTCCAGGTGCTTGATTTGACTCAAAGGCCAGTATCTATTATATGAGCAAGGAAAACTGTCAGAGGTCAGGCCTGTTTGAACAACTGAAAACAGACCTTATCTAAATGACTGATAGCTTATAACAGAGTTACTCTGAATCCTTTAGCTTAAAGGTGAGCATAAATCACAGTTCAATGAGCCATGACAGACATTTCCTAATAAACAGGACGAGAAACAACATTGGAAGCATGCTGGGAAACAAAGCACTGAAGCCTGCATTAATGACAGAAGAGTCAGTCCACATTATACAGAAAATTTCAGTGGGTGGGAAATGAGTTGTTAATTGAGGATAAAAGACTCACAGAGACGCCTGAAGGCAGCAATATACTTTTGTAAATAGTACACAATGTAAATATAAAAATCATATAAAGGCCTGTATTAAACCTGTTAGAGCGTGGATGACACTGTCCCATAATCCCTCGTCTACTGCCTCGTCAGCTGCGTTTACCTTAAAGTTGCTGGAGTTGACCCACGAGCTGGCGATGCCGTCGACCATCTTGTCCAGTGCTGTCTGATCCTGCTCCAGGTCATGAGACTTCTCCTTGTCCAAAATGTAATCGATGATCTCCTGTCCAACCTGCAGCCGTCGGCCCACGTCCTTCTGCAGGACCTGGGCCAGGCAGTTCTCCATGCTGGGCTCCATCATCCTGGCCTCTGATAAACAACCCCCCCGGCTTCCTCAGTCTGCCTCGCTGAATGACTGACTGGCTGTCTACTAGCAATCCTCCACTGCTCAAAGCAGCAGGAATGACAGCTAAACAAAAGGAGTCCCACTTGGTGAGTATGTGGCTGGTTGACCCGGAAAAGGGAGAAAAAAAAAGAGAGATGCAAGTGCACACAGTCTGCTTGTATTTGTTTTTATACCCAAGCACAAGCCTTCTTTTTGTGCCAAGTGCTAGCTCACTAGCAAGCTAGTGGCCGTGCCCTAGGGATGGATGGAGCAGGGCTTGGGGAATGGCAGCAATGCAGCATGTGTGTGTCTGGACAGCAGCTGGGGAAAGTTTACTACACCCTCCCACTTGGGTTTTTTTTCCTCTTCTTTTCTTAGAGGAGTCTGAGCCAAACCGCTATAGCAGGGGCAGAAGAGGCGGTTTAGGCGAGCAGCAGGCAAGGCAGCAAATGGAGACGGATGGAGAGGACTAGCTTAGAGATCCATGTCTTGTCCCGGGATCTGTCCTGGAGTGCCCTAGAGGAGCAGAAAGGACAGCAGACAACAGGACAGAGTTAATTCATTACCAAATCTCTAAATTAGAAACATAATTAGTAATTAGGCATAAAAATACCTCTGTCCTCAAACTACTGGTTTGGTGAAATTAAAATTTAAAACCCCAAAATTATTGAATTTTCTACCACATGACAGAGAAAAGCTGTAAATCCTCATATTTGGGAAGCTGAAATCAGATAATGTTTGGCATTTTGCTGGAAAATGGCTTTAATGGTTTAGCAATCATTTATCAAAATAGCTGCTGGTTATTCGGCTGTCAATCGACTAATGAATTAATCAACTCGTTGTTTCGGCTCTAGACAATAGTGTGGAATTTTGAGGCTACAGTTGGGAGAAGACAGTTTCCTGTTTTCCGAATAAGTCAGGTCCATAAAGAAATGGTTTTCCCAGTTTGCTGTGGAAGAACTTCCCTGGCCTGCACGGAGCCCTGACCTCAACCCCATCCAACACCTCTGGAACGAACCGGAAAGCCGACTGTGAACTAGGCCCTACTGCCCAATATTACATTAGTGGCAAACCTCACTAATGCTCTTATAGCTGAATGAAAGCAAATCCCTGTCGCCAGGTTCCAAAATCTGGTGGAAGGCCTCACCAGAAGAGTGGAGGCTGCTAAAGCAGCAGAGCAGTCATCATAGTTTGGGAGTGAGATGTGCACCAACCACATGTTGGTGTAATGTTTGAGCGTCTCAATACTTTTGGCCATAGAACAGATTGTTAATTAGGCTAATGTTGCCGAACTGCACACCAGCTGCCAGCGATGAGAGTCAAAGCAGAACTGCTTAGTCAACTATTTTACACCAAGATTTTTAGAAGGGAGTCAAAAAATCTACATAAAAACCCAAAATGATATGACAGTTGAAAATCCAGACTCTGAATGAGCTTCCTCGCCCAAACACACATCCCCCTCCTCTGAGACAGCCTTAAATACTCAGCTTGACAACCCACTACTGTCATGGAAACACAGGGGCTGAGGGGTTGAGCTTCAGCGGCAACTCCAGATGAATATGACTCAAGGACATCACTGCAGTTTGTTTTCTTTGCTCCAGTTCCAGACTGCTCAGTCACATGCTGGTGGGGCTCCCTCCCTTCAACCAGCCCCAACCTTTATGTGTGACAAGATTATCTCCCAGAGAGGAATGCTTAAACAGCCTCTGTCTGATGTGGGCCTTTGTTCTGGGAGGTGAAAATCAAACCTGCATGTCTTGAAGGAGCTAGATATGAACCAGAATCACTGGACTGTGACCTCCTTGGAAATACTTTCTCCTTATTAGTGCAATCATGTTTTCTTCAGATTTTCATGAACAGACTATGGTACTGTTACATAAGATTTTAACAGGGAGAATACAGGTAAACAAACGTTACACAGGGAGCAGCATCTGATGAAATGTATGTAAACTCCGGTTCAAGAAATATAAAACATATTCAGGATCAAAACATCAGAACCCATCACACAGACTATGTTAAATGTAAAAGTGTGTGTTTGTATGGGTGTAAATAAATGTTGAAGGTCCTGCACTGGTCTGACTGTAATCCACTCTTGCAAAAACATAATAGATCTACTATAATGAGGCTCCTTAATGTGTTAAAAATTGCATTTAAGGCATAAAAATGCAAAATATGTCAACATTTGAGTTTGTTCTACGATTGTTATATTAATATACACCCTTCATTTTACCATCCTTTGTACATCAGACCACAGACCACTCATCCCTGTCAGACAGATTCGACTGGTATCGGTTTTCTCTCACACACACACACACACACACACACACACACACACACACACACACACACACACACACACCTCTGCTTTTGTGCAGCGTTAGCCTGGCTCCAGCTAGCTCAGAGCCTGACCATCACTGCTAGCACTGCCACACGCAGGAGCGCCCTAACTGCTTCCAGACAAAAGCTTCCCCTGTGTTTTACCCCGGTGGCCATGAAACCACCCCACCTTTTTCTCTGCTTCTCCATAAAACAGGTAGCTGACCTTTCCATTGCTGCCAGACAAAGTAGGTGTGTAGAAAATAAAAGCTATAGCTAGCCCATAGCGAAGCCCTTCCTTTCAATGAAACGTCAGTCCACAGCAGACAGGCAGCACAAAGACCAAATGTGACAAGGAGGCGAGGAGGTATATCTACATCATCCGTGTTTCCACTTACCATATCCTGCCTAAGCGTCGCAGCTGGTCTGGACACACAGCTTGTGTTTCTCTCCGTAAATATACAGTCCACGGCCTCAAATCTCCTGTCGTTCGCTTTCTCTCACACTCTCCACCCGGAATGCTGCCTGCAGGACAAGAATGGGATCGTCGTGCGCAGGCGCAGTCGATACAGGGATGATGTTGGCACTTGGAAAACTGTCGCATGGCAATGCAAAAAAAAAAAAACCCTGTTGATGTGTAGCATGACTGTGTATAACTCGACCTGCAGCAACATCTGCTGGACACACAGAGTCTGTGGCTTTTTTTTTAAAGCTTCAGTGGCTTTAGATAAAACTGCAGGGAAGATGACCTGCTCCCACCAGAAAACTGTTTACATAGGTCAGAATCAAACCATTTTCTTATCTGACAATATTGTGTTGATGTTTTACACTGTATCTACTTCATGAATCCACATAAGGATTAAAATACTATTTACACGCATCATTTAAAAGGGTTTTTATTTACCTGTTAATGTGAAGCATTAATTATTAGCCAATATTTTTGTTTGTGGAAACCATGCCAAATTTCATTATCATTGCAGAGTTTCATATTGTGTTATTGTGTACTATATTCAGTGTCTGAGGGCATCTAAATATAAGCTCATTGAATGTACAGTGAATGGAACTACAGGAGCTTTTTTCACACCAGGATCTTAAATTTCTCTTAACAGCAAAAACACAGCTCTCACTCATGACATTAAAGACCCGTTCTATCATGTGTCCCAGTCAGCCGTGACAGTGAACCAGCAGGAACAGACACAGGGCCCTGAAACTGAAGCAGCTACATGGAATTCAGAAGTCGTTCACTTAATTTACAACTGTGCTTTCTACTGATACATGACAGTAACAATATTGTGTTGTCTTCTGTCCGTGTGTGTGTGTGTGAGTGCTTTTTTCTCTCATTAATAACATAAAACAAACATCTCCAGTGAACTGAAAATACTGTAATATTCTGGCACTGTTTATTATTAAACATCATAATATTCATGTAAATTCAACCAGGCTTGTAGAGAAGTGTGGTTATAAAGCAAAATACAATTGTTGCTGCAATGTTGCTATAATATATCAACAGTAGAGCCCTGTATGGCAAATGAAACAGTCTGACAGAGACTGACATGGAAAACTGCCTTTGTTAAAGAAGTCCAGACACAACCGTGGGCCATCAATCAGGCTCATTATGATGATTTTGTGAGCACCATTCATGACACTCACAACATACCCACAATCACTGTGGTGTCTTCCATAAGAGCCTCTTTCTAAATTCCAGTGTGATTTCCACATACAGGAAGACACACTGATTTCTGAGCACAGCTCAAAGCTGTCCCATCACTGTTCGAAGAAAACATGGACCACACATGATCCTGATGTATGTGTGTCTGCTCTGACAGCTCAAGTCCACAAAAAAACAGTGAAGGCTTTCACTTTGCCTCCGTGTCCTCTTCAGAGGGTTCCTCGCTCTCTGAGTCATCATCCTCATCGCCCTCACCGTCTTCTTCCTCCTCCTCCTCCGAGTACTCTTCATCTTTCTCCGCAGCTGGAATCTTAACGACAATCTCGTCATCTGCGTCATCGTCGATGACCATGGACTTCCTCCTCTCCAGGAGGGAGGGGGTGCAGACGGGTGTGGTGTCCTGAGGTGGAAGAGAGAGGCTCATTAGGAACACGTGATCATTCTGGTGCTGAGACGATGCAGATTTGCTTTGTTCAGGTTTTCCCCGGAGCCCGGAGCCTGGAGCTGATGCAGTATGTTGGTACATGGGTTTTATCACGCAGCCACCGAGAGACACACGCGATAAGCTTTACGCACCATGGTGCTGTAGGCACGGTTATCTGACCCCAGACCACTGACACACCTGGGGTCATTTTCAGTCTGTGCCACAGTTAAATATAATGTCATTAGTGTTGGACTTACATCACTACACGTAGATGCATTCATGGAGTCCGAGGACTTTTTCTTCTGAGGCACCTGGGCAGCCTGGAAAAACGAAAAGAGCACGAAAGATTAACATAATACACAGTAGAAAACCTAGCAGAGGACACCTAGTATGTTGTGCACGTAAAACCCCATGCTTTCATTGGAGGAGGACGTCTGTTATCACTGTTCACCTGATGTCCAGATATTGACAGTTCCTTATGTACCCAATCTCCCACAGGCAAAGTTCTGAGCTAATATTCAGTGATCAAATAATATTTATTTACTATTTGATCGAACGTAATTTATTTCAGGGAGGACTTTTTTTAAAGCTCAGATATTCACACAAAGTTAAAGTTTACATTCCAAACTGCAAACACATACAAATCCAGGGAAGTCATAGTCGATGCCGTGTGCTGCGAGCCTTTTGCGGAGCTTTGATTCTTTCTGCAGGAGTTTGCCTTTCATCTTCTTAACCTCCTCAGCTGTGCGTGTCTTGTTGTAGCGTGCCACAGCAGGATATGAGGGTTTTTTAAATTCTTTTCGGGAGCCAACAAACAGCTTCTCGTGCACTTTCTCTGGTGGAATCACATGGCCTAGAAAACAGTAAGCAGCAACAAGTTTAGAGTTTCATTAAGATGAACAGTTTTACACTAAATCACTAGCAACACAGTAATGTTACAAAGTGTGAAGGCTAACGAGGGCTGTATAAATTAAGTGTGTGTGTGTGTGTTAGTCAGGTGACATCACCATGACTCCTGACAAGGAAAACAGGAGTCATACTGGTGATGGACAGGCTTATACACAATACTCACATTTGATGAGCCTCTCTCCCATGAGGTAATTGTTCATGGTCTCTGCAACAATTTTAGCTACTTCATCACATTCATACTCCACAAATGCGTAGCCTTTACTTCCACCTGTCTGCAAGTTAAAGACATGAGACGAGGTTTGACAGAAATCAGGTGAATAATATCACATGACAGGATTGAGTTTTGTTCAGACTAATCTGACTTCCCAGACAAACTTATTTCCATTTAATGCTTTTATTCTAGAGATTTTAAATTCGTTTGGTTTTCCTTATGCTTCTGTCGGCACATGGGTTTTATCACTCTGCAAATAAGTGAGCAGGTGATAAGCTAAACGCACCTCAATACTTTAGGCTCAGTTATCTGACCACAGATCACTGTTACACCTGAGATCATTTTCAGTCTAAGCCAAAACTCTAATCTCTTTTCTCTTGCTTTATTTGCCACAGAAACAACTGAGGAAATCAAAGACTTTAGACAAGCAAAATGATCTTATTAACTCTAATCCGACCTCTTCAGAGATTCCTCAGTGTCCCAGATGATGGTATTTGTATACTGTAGTGAGAACCCAATATTCTTTTATGGAGATAAATTGCATTAGGCTTTACACTGTCAGGAAACAAGTAGAACATGTTTTTGTACTTAGTTATTCCATCCTCAGTGTTACCTTTTTACTCCTGGACAGCCGCAGTCTCAAGACATTCCCAAACTGTTCGAAGTAAGATTTGAGCTGAGGCTCAAACAGCCCCAGAGGCAGGTGACCCACATAAATCACTCCTGGGCTCAAACGGTTCCCCTGAGAAAAAAATTGATAAATACAATAAAAAAGGACGAGGTCACACAGGCAAATAATGTACATATGTGATATAAAGCCAGAGTCATTTATGCATTTACCATTAGTCCTATATTATACATCTATGTACACTATGACTGGTCCCCTCAAAAGGTGTTACTACTTCGCTGCTTATTTAGTTAATATGTTATGCTCTTACTATGAAATACCAGCTTTTTTTATTCATTTTGTATTATTTTATTGAGGACAGTGTTGTTTTCATCATGTCCTACAAATCTAGACCGTCAGCTTTGAAAGGACAGACCCACAGGTGGGCCAAGTGTTGATGAGGACAGACCTACAAGTTGCACTAAAGGCCATCACTTTCAGCCTGGGCTCGTATCAATGTCTGTGACCCTGTCGAGCTGCAGTTTTAATCACCGACTACCACAACACTGGCCTCTGTGGAAATGCTAACGTTACGGGGTAAGTGTTATCTGTTAGCAGGAGCACAGTATTTTGTTCATGGTGAGAAACAGCGGCCATTTCTGATTTAAAGCACAAACTCGAACCAGTCCGGGAAAGACTTAGAACATCTGCTATCTCTGAAAATAAACTTAAAACAGACTGTAATAAACCATATGGATTCAAGTGCCCCTCGTGTGATAAGGCTGCGTGTTTCTCTCAGGGCCATCACTTCATGTCGACCCACCTTGCTCGACTTGTTCTTCTTCACCTCCTGAACCTTCTTCTTGAACTCAGACTCTTGTTTGGGGTTCAGCGCCAGCAGTTCTTTCGCCGGCTTAGTTGCCGTTTCTGCTTTACTTTCAGTCATTTTGATTAATTTAGAGACATCAGCCGTAAGGTAAAAACAACACCGTGGAGCAGGCACTCCACAAACCACGTTGGTCTCTTCTTCCGGTGGCCCATGTGGTGGGTGACACCCAAAAAGACGCGCAGGGAAGGTTTGTCTGAGTGCGAGCCACAGTCGTGCTCCTCTCACAGCGCCATCTACAGGCAGGGAGGGTGAAGACTCCTCAAACAGCAACAATCAGTGTAACTATACTGAACTTCTGCCTTTTGAAAAACAAAATCTCCAGACGACCCAAAGCGGAGTTCATCTATATTTTTATACTAACAATGTGTAAAATAAATAAATGAATAAATGACACTGTGAAAACAATGTGAGATGGGTCACTCCCAGTGATAAAACTGCTATCACCCTCAGATTTAGCTCATTGTTTAGCTGTAACTTTACTGTAAAATCTCATTGCTCTTATAGCATTATTGGGAATCAGTTACTTTGAGATATATGATAATAATTATATTTAACAATTGTTAGATAATAGTTAATATGAGGAAAAGGGACTTTTTTCAAGTTGTGGAAATGGGCCTCAATATAAAATCTACAAATAAAACAAATAAAGGGAAAATAACTGGGTTTTACTTTGAAATACTTGTTTATGCTATTATTTTGTTAAAATGTGAGAGTACAAAGGAAGGAAAGAGGAGGTGGGGCAGAGGAGGAGGTGGAGAGATAATATAACAAGGGGGTGGAGTGTTTGCCAGTAAAAATAATGAGGTGAGACAGACATTAGAAACAGATCAGTGGTGCACACTGAAACATCAGTGGTTCTAAATTCATGACATGGCCACAAAAATCATCTACTTCACAGTGAATGGGAGACCAGAGCAGGCTGAGTTCCCAGTGGATTGCCCTGCCCAGGATGTCAAAGGTAGGACCAGTAAATTACGTTACCATGCAAAGTTCATACATCTATATTATAAAATTGTTTAAAGGCATGTGTGGTATGTCTGACTATAACCACATCCACACATATTCAGATATGTAGTTACAGTGTTTAAGAATCAATATCTGCTTCTGTGATGTCATCCATTTTTTATCATGAGGGACATTTGCCAAACTTCTCCATGTTTTTTTTACACCAGCTGAAAAAGGTAAATACAATGTGAATTTCTGATCTGTTATTATAAACAGACCATCGTTTAGAATTAACAGAATGAATCAATGATAGATACATGTTCAAAAATATTCAAACTGCTTTTTTATAGCAAACAAGAAAACACCTGACAAATTCATGGGTCAGTCATTACACAAACAGATAAAAGATTTGTGTAAGAGTTATGGAGGTTGTCTGAACTGCAGGCAGCGATGCAGCTGCCACTGACAGCTCCTCACTTGTCACACTGGGTTGAGGCTTTGCCTGGTGCTGGTCTCACACGTTCTTTATGTTTGCTCTGTTTCAAGTGCTTTGGAAGGCAAAAGTAATAAGGATTTTAGAGGTCTTACAAACTGCAACCAGCTTTTGTTTACCTATAGATATATGCACCTAAAGCATGCTGGGAAGTCTGCTAAGTTGAGTGAAGTTGAGTTCATTCATTCAGCTTATACTTTTGCGTCTAAAGGCTTAAAGTCAAAAGAACTCCTGTTTTTAAGCTCTGACAATGAAAACTAGTAAACTTTAAATTGCATTTACTTGAAATTAGTAAAACTTCATATTTGTCATGTATGCATTAATGAGAAAAGAGGCTGATTGCAGAGGCTGATTAAATTCCTGCATTATGATTTACAGTGTATCAACACAATTTCTTCATCTCATAATTTACACTTTGGATCTCCATACTTGAACAAATCTGACGGTGTTTAACCTTCATAAAATACAACACAGCTCCTCAGCAAAATGATTCTGTCCAGAATTTAGGAGAGGTTCTCTCAAACTCAGCGTTCGAACTCTTAATATTATAAATTCATAAAATATCATTAAAGTTAATAACTTTACTTCAAGATGTATGTCCATAAAGTTCTACACAGCATCACAGGAGATTCAACCTGAAATGATCCGTTTCACCCAATTTGTTAATGTTATTTGTCTTCAGTGCTTTAAAACAAGTCAACTTGACCCAAAGAGAAAAAAAAATGTGATCATAAACTGTAATAATTACTGTAATTCTAATTAAATAATAATTTCCTGTCAATTGGCTAATTGAATAGTCATCTAATAATTTAAGTAACAAGTGTAAATGTACATGTTGGGTAGTTTAAATCATGCCAAAGTATCTTTTATAAGCTGTCTACATTGCTTTTTTGTGTAAAATACTAACATTAGTACAAGTCCCTTAAATTTGAACTTAAGCACGTCAACCACTGGTTGCCAGGTTGTGAAAAACCCTTTTTGCCAGTGTTTTTCCTTTCCACTTGATATTAATGCCATTCCAAATATTGATGATCTATTAACAAATGCTTCATGGATCATGAAAAAAACTAACTTCATTCAGTCTAGTTCCTGTGCATGTCTTTTCCAAATGGTCACATGGTCCAATCTGTCTAACAGATTTTCTCATTAATGGTTTAATTCTGATAATGGTGTAACTGATCCGTAAAGCGTCAGTAAATGATTAATCAACAATTAGCAAAGCAGTTAGTTACAACTTATGAACTCTTTATGGAAAAACCTTATTAAAAAGTGGCACCTAAAAGACTCAAGGACAGCTTACAACTTTTTATAGTGCTTTCAACCACACCACATGCTCTTCTTCCGAAGGTGAAGTTGACTCTATTAAAGTTTCTCAGGGCGTGGTGTGAAATGAACGCCGATCCATTCTTTCAGATCTTTTCCGCTCTGCAGCCGAGGCCGGACCCCACGACATCCTGAAGCTGTACAACCCCAAAGGCAACATCATCAACATCTCACCAGGTTTAAAGCCCAACAGCCCAAACTCCTGCTACAAGCTGGAGGTGGTGGCCGCTGATTGCAACAGTGAGCCGTTAGGTATCTTTAACTTAGCACCATGGGAATTGTAGTGCTTGGTTTTAGTTCATAACTGTTGACAGTCCTCTCTTTCTCATCAGGTGCGGAGCTCGCTGGTGCACTAGGATTTGACCTCTCATCCATGGAGAAGAGGTAGGCAGGTGGGAAATAAGAAAAGCAGGATATACTTAATGATGTCCTTGAGGAAAAATGTGATTTAATGTTGAGTGTGAAATATGAAAAGGTCAGTAAAAAAACAGTTTTTGTGAAGAGACAGAGATCTTTGGGTGTATCACTTTGAACAAGGAGGTGTTCGACTTCAGACTGCAGGGCCTGGAGAAGAAAATCCTGATCGAGGCTGGTGAGACTCCTGCTGTCGTGTACGAGATGAAAAAACAGGTGGATTCATTTCAGGAAAAACTAGAGGTATGGTCAAAATGTTCTGTGGCTTTAATGCTGCTCATCTGGGAAACGAATGTAGAACTAATTCTTATAATAATACAATGACATAATCATCCAACCAACAGTCAGAGAAGGGTGTTTGTTTCATATAAAGTGGGATGATAGGACCACAAAACACCAACTGCCAAACTGTGTTTTAGGATACTTGATTTACTTGGAATTTAAAGCTGCACTTATCAATATTTTATGTCAACATTTGTTCAAATGACTACATGTAAAGTAGTCATTTGCTGAGTTCCTCTCAGCACTAACATGCTTTTCTGGCTCTTTTAGCTCATTGTTTTAGTTTATGGCCCAGTTCAGTTTTCATTAACTTTGTTTCCAGCCAAATCAGGAAGCTGTATTCAGTGAAGAAGCATGGACAAATCCCATGTGTGCTACCTGTCCTGACCTGTCCTGCACCAAGTGAAAAACAAAGTTAGTGACTGGCTGGTGAACTTAGTGGAGCATTTAGCAGCTAAAGCTTTTGTTTAAAGAGTTGGTGCAGACCAAACCAGAGTTAAAGCTTGAGTAATGTTGGACTTAAATTCATTAGGTGGACACTAAAATGACTCCAAGGATCTTAAAAATAGGCAACTGTTTATGACATATTAGCCAGAACTTTATTTTGTAATTATGTGTCAGGTGTTGTGTGTTGTGTTTCCAGCTTGTTCCGCTGCCTCCTGTGTGGCTGACACTTGTGGTTTTTAGAGAAACGCCATCAGCATGCTAGTCGTTGTGAACATATTAGCCTTTAGCTCAGCACATTGCTGTACAGCATGACGGATCCACTAGCAGGGCTGTAGATTCTAATTTGAGATAATAAGTTTCATTTCTAGGGATTGTCTCACATTGGTACAGTAGAAAAAAATGTTATCTTCTTTTCACTGAAAATTTAAGGCCTAAATTTTGAAGGGTCGTTCTGAGGAGTTGATGTGATGAAGTGTATAGTTCTTCGACCTCCAGCCTCAGCTGACTGGATTTATTCCCATTCTTTCTAAGAGTGTGGAGCATCTGAGCTGGCTCGGATTGTTTAAAGACCTGTCAGAGGGAACACACAAGCCCTCTCCATTCTACCACAAGAGAACCCTGCGGAAAACCAGGGATGAGTGTGAGCATGTGCGGGAAAAGTTTCTTCAAATGAGGTACATTCATGTTCAACCCACCAGACCATAAAGAAATATTATACATCCTGTATTATGTGTTTGAATATCTTATCATTAATGATGTCACGCTGCAGCTCTCTGGAGGTATCAGAAGAAGTGAGGCAGTACTTAAAGACCCCAACCTTTGATAACTGGTAAGTTAAATTTGAACAGCAGGAATATAAAGATGGAGATGTTTTCAATGCGCTAGGTGTCTGTGCGCATGTGTGATCACAAACAAACAACCGGTGCACCTGTTTCTTCAGTGTACAGACAATGAGGCAGACGGTCGGATAATGACAGTCGTGCCCAACAAGCACCTCTCGTGCATTTCTGAAGAGGATAGGAGCCCTCAGCCTGTTCTTCTGATTGACACACTCATCTCAATATGAATAGGCCTGCAGAGGGCTCACTAATCAAAAGACGGTCTTCATAAAAGGCTTAATCAACACACCATGTTTGAAGTGGGCTTCATGGGGAGAAAGTGCATGCTGTTTTCAGTGGGGCTTGGTCATCGTTTTATTTGTCCAGAAGCTTTTAAAGCAAACCCATGATGATGGAGGTGGACAGATATGAGGTTATGCACCTGCTACAAAACAAGAACTGAAGCTTGTGCTGTCACATAATCACAGTAAATCACAGGATCCCTTTGAAACCCTGATAAAATATGTTTTTCTTTGTGTTTTGCTGTGTTGGTACAGGAGCATTATAAAGGATAAGGCAGGCATTATTCTACATTTTTGTTGCTGTCAACAAGACCCCTGATCGAATGAAAAGACCAAAACCAACAATGCATTAGTTCCTTTCATAGCACTTTCTGACTTCCCTACTCTGTGGCCTCAGCCCCAGGCCATTCATTCCTACTGAAGACATATGTAAATCATAATCTACTGCAATTCAGACCCCTTCACTTTTCCACATTTTGTCATGTTGCAGGCTTATGCTGAAATTGTTTAAATGCATTTCTTCCCCCACTGCTGCAGTGATGTTTGTCCATCTAGAAGTTTCTCTCATCTCCACACAGGATGTCTGGAGCTCAGCCAGACTGACCATCAGGGTCTTGGTTACCTCTCTTGCCAAGGCCCTTCTCCTGCGGATGCTCAGTTTGGCCTCGTGGCCAGCTCTATGAAGAGTCCTGGTTGTTACAAACTTTTTCCATTTAAGAATTATGGAGGTCACTATGCTCTTGGGAACCTTCAGTGCAGCAGAACTTCTTTTGGTGGGCTTCCCCAGATCAGTGCCTCAACACAGTCCTGTCTCTGAGCTCTGCAGGACGTTCCTTCAACCTCATTGCTTGGTTTTGTTCTAATAGACCTTAGATAGACAGGACCATCACACTACTGTGTTGTGTATTTTGTGTGTCTGTGCAGGCAGTGGGAGGACGCAGAGATCATGGTGCTCCTGCAGGTCATGTACACAGATTTAGATTTCATAGCAACTTTCAACATTGAGCCTGAAGTACTGCAACAGTTCCTGTTCGAAGTCTACCGAAGATACAACAACATCCCTTTTCACAACTTCAAACACTGCTTCTGTGTTACTCAGATGGTGAGTGTGTGTGTGTGTGTGTGTGTGTGTGTGTGTGTGTGTGTGTGTGTGTGTGCGTATGTGTGTGTGCGCGTTAGATTTGTCCTGATAAAATTTTATCAGGACAAATCACGTAGAGCCAAACAGTAAAAATCACAGGACAACTCTGGAGTTGTCTCGACACATCCATGAAGGACATCTGATGGCTTGAATTCTTGTCTGTAACTTTTCTGATATCTTTCTGAAGCATAAAGGTTCCATTTTTATAAAGAAGCTATAATCAATAATAATGCATCAAATGACAATGTGAAAACTTTGCTTTTGTTTTACAGCCTTCAAATGTATTATTTTAGTTCACTCTCACAGCTCTCATTACGTTGTTTTCAGCCACAGCAAAAAAGCTCAAAAAACCCAGTGTACACTACCCGACTGACAGCAAAGTTCGAGACTCACTGGTGAACAAAGTGGAGCATTTATCAGCTAAAAATCCCACAGGAGTTGGTAGAGACCCAAAACAGAGCTAAAAGAATAAATATTGGACTTACATTTATTAGGTTATTTACTAACATGTTAACCATAGCAACTTCATAAAGGGATAATCATGTATCAAAGTCAAAGTCAAAGTCAAAGTCAGCTTTATTGTCAATTCTGCAGTATGTACAGGACAAACAGAGAATTGAA
>JBBMJY010000007.1:21547359-21581473 GCA_037833715.1 Toxotes lorentzi | reverse complement strand
GAAAATAGAAAACTGTACAATTTACACATTTAGAGACAATATAAAGATACATGGCAAGTTACGGTAGTGCAAAGGTAATTGTAGTGGCAAAAAAAAAAAAAAAAAAAAAAAAAATGTATCTGCTAATGTAAACATTGTGTTTATGGCTTGTTCCAAGTGGGCAAAGAAATCAATGAATGCAGCTTTAATGTTTTTATAAGAGTGGAGGGAAAACATCTTTTTCCAAATAATGTTCAACAGAACATCTCCTGTTCTGTACTCCACTGTTTCTTTCTCTCTGGACAGATGTATGGTTTGATCTGGCTGACTGATCTGAGAAGTAAGATGGACGGCATCGACCTGCTGATCATGCTGACCTCTGCAGTCTGCCACGACCTCGACCACACAGGATACAACAATGCCTATCAGGTAAATCAAGTTCGCTCCTGTCTGTCTCTCAGACTGCTGAAGCCTTCTATGAGCCTCAGCTGAACTTTAGATGGCATTAAAATAGCTGTGAGAAGGCATCTTTTCACAGATGTTAAGGACAGGAGGAACAACTGCACTGACCAATAATGCTTCTGAAGGAAAGTTGTATTGTACTGGTGTACAAGTGAAATCTGTTCTTTAAATTTAGTCCTGCATTTTACAGTTGAAAAACTGATCAGTACCATCTAGTGAACAAACCGTGTAAAATGACACTGATCCCAAATTACCACTAACCTATTTAGGCTATTTTTGCAAACTCTCATAACTTGCAACATGTGCTAAAACCATTTCTACGGAAACATGTCAGTTTCAGTGCATGAGATACCTTCACAGTAACAGTCTATTGCATTTGACCTGTTTGCTGTCCAGTCCTATTTTCCAACATGTTATTATATTATCTAATCAATTTAGCCTGAATTGAAAAATACTGAATTCTCAGACTGTGTAAATATGACATTTGAATTTTAATTGCATATTGGTGATGATCTCTGTTCATCTTTCAGATAAATGCTCGGACTGAACTCGCTCTGCGCTACAATGACATCTCTCCACTGGAGAACCATCACTGTGCTGTAGCTTTTGAGATACTGGAGAAGGTGAGGATGGAAACCTACTGTTTGTTCAAAACTCACTGTTCAAGCTTCGATGAAACCTTCATTTTAGTTTAGGGATTTAAACTAAAATGACAGAATGATTTTCTGTTGTGTAGACAGAGAACAACATCTTCAGAAATCTGTCCATGGATCAATACAAACGGATAAGAGAGGGAATCATCAAGTGAGATTATCTTTATAATAGTCATAGCATGTACACTTTCTAATGTTATTTACTAACGATAACTCGACATTATACAGTATAATCTTTATTCTGTTGTAATTACAGATGCATTCTGGCCACTGACATGACAAGACACAATGAGATTCTCAACAAGTTCAAGTCCATCCTGCCTGCTTTTGACTTCACCAACAAGGACCACAAAGATGTGGTAAGAGGACTGCAGATGTAAACACAACAGAATGTGACACAGTGGCTATTATCTTCTGTAATTTTGTGTTGCATTATTTCAGAGAAATGTGAACAGAAGACCTTATTGTAATAGGAAACAACTCTTTGCTTTTTTTTTTCTTTTATTAGTCGTCACTTTGTCCTTCCATTAATATTCTTTTATGATTCTAATGTCAAGGACACAGTTCATGGATATGATCGAAGCTGTTTGTAATCTGCATCTTTATAACAAACAAAAAGAAAGACTGTACAATTTACTGTAATTACTAAGTGTTTTACAGATGATTAACAAGTTGATGAGACAGTGCAGATGAAAACAGTACAACAATATGAAACTACTGCAAAGACTGCTTAAATATATCCTATGAAATTCAAATATTGGCCACAAAACATTCAAACCAAAAGCAGGGCTGATGAGGAGGGTTTTACGTTTGTGTTTAGAGACATCAGCACTTTATGTTTCTTGCACTATGGAGCAACTAAAAGACTCCAGCCAGAGGCCCTGGGGGCTGCGTCCTGGTTCATCCGTGTCAGACATGTCTGAGTGGGCTGATGCGAGACGAGAACGTGCTTTAAATACAATTAAAATAATTTTTAAATCACTATGATTCATTTACTGTGTCTGCAGCTGATGATGATCCTGATCAAAGTGAGTGACATATCCAATGAGGCACGGCCCATGGAGGTGGCTGAGCCCTGGCTGGACTGTCTCCTACAGGAATTCTACAACCAGGTACTGATGCCAACTGTATGTGAGGATGTTTTAATCCTGTGGCAACACCTGAATATTAGTTTCAACACTATGGTGGATTGGATCTATTTTTCCTGCCATGATCTGATGTGCATTTACTGCATAGGTGTAATATTTATTTTAATGTACTGTATCTACTAGTATACATTTTTTTGAGTAATAGCAAGTTGTTTGAAATTATGTTAAATGTTGAGTGATTTTAAAAAAAAAAAAGGCTTAATGAAATGTTACAGAAACTGCTCCTATAACCATTCATTCCAGCTGTTCCACCTGTCCATCCTCAGAGTGATGTAGAGAAGCTCGAGGGTCTCCCAGTCACCCCCTTCATGGATCGGGACAAAGTAACAAAACCTTCATCTCAAACAGGCTTCATCAGATTTGTCCTTCTGCCTCTCTTCATTGAACTGGCCAACCTCTTCCCCTGCCTGGAGGTAATTTGTGTATAAAAGTAAAAATCCCAAATATTCAGAAAATATGCGTACCCCAAGCTCAAGTTACCTTATTAGGTTCTGGGTTCTGTTTACTCTGGGGAAAGGAAGTAAATCAAGGTTGAAGGAACGTATGTTAATTATTCATGAATTCTGCAGCAACACATCATTGACCCGGTTCGGAAGGCTCTGGACTACTACACAGAGATGGAGAAAGCCCTGGACAGGGAGAAACAGAACCGAGCTCAGACTGAGAATGCAGCCAAGAGCAAGGATGCAGCTGTGGGCCCACATAGCACAGCTGACGCCGGACCCGAAGCCTTGAAACCAGACACACAGTGAACACATTCACAGACTGAACACAGTCAATCTTAAGCATCTTATCTAAAAATTGTATAACTTTATACTGATTTAAATGAATTTGAATGAAAAAAAAAAGTTTGACCTTTACTTGTTTATTTACTGGGCTAAGCACAAGCAGTTAGTTCTGTAGTTGTGGTGTATGCAGTATTAAATGTAATCTGATTAAATCGAATCTAACATTCCAATACAAAATTTTGACAGTAATATTTGACATTTTAAAAGAGTATTTCTTCAGTACAGAAAAACTTATTAGATTTTTATATTTTATAATTGAGACAATCACAATTATATTATGAAAACATTCACCAGGAGTTTCCTTACAAAGCATTTGAGGTGAAGTAACAACTACTGCATGATGTGTTCCTGTACAGTGTGTTCCTATCATAGATAAATTTGCTTTTTTTTGGGCTGTGACAAAAAACAAAAAATTTTATTTTTGAGGGAGAATTAATCAATCAATTATCTGTGAATAGAGGTAAAATCAATATAAAATTGTATGTCTGTGTGTGTTTATGTGCTACGGTCTGTTGTTGTACAGGAAAGAAGAAGGATGTCATAGCAGGCTGAGCATTTGATAGTGTCGAAACTTTATCTCAACTCAGTACAGCTCAATTTTCAGTTTGCTGTCATCTTGAAACATTCCGACTATTAAAGAACACCAGACTAACACTCTGCTCTTGAAGCTGCAGCTGGAGCCTTGTGACAGCAGTGTCTCAGGGTGTAGCGATCTCTTGGAATAATATGCAATCTCACCATAAAACACTGTTTCATCTTGTATTTGGTTGCAAATGCTTTAAATGAGCCTGTGTTTATTGTCCATTATCAGGGAAGGTCTAAAAAAACATTTAATTTCACACACCAAAGAAGGCATCTGGAAAACAAGTAAAAAGGTCATACACTCAAATTTTTGAGAATGACTTTTAGGAAATAATAAACAGTATGTTACTGGTTAGATTGGATTATGGATTTCTAATATGAAATTATATCAATAGATAACTACCATTTCTAACTCCAAGCATATAATATTGTAAATAAGCTGGGTTTTCTTTAACCCAGATCTTTGCGTTTCTCATTAACTGTGGTGTGAAGGAAAACCTGAATGATAAATGTACAAATATACAGCTGATTTTAACATTTGTACTGTAAGTAACCCAATTCAAACCCTGTTCACCTCAGATTCAGTGTATTGGTGTAATTTTACTTCAATAAAAATCAGACTTTGACTTTACATTCAACATGTCTGATGCACATCCTTTATATAGGGAAAGAATATGTGTTTGATCTAGATTTCAACTGTGTGAATCATGAGTGTTTTCGAGAAGAGTGAGACTTCAATTATCATGAGACTGTTACACTTATCCTTATTTCTTTTTCAGTATGTGGGACAGCGTCATCAACAAAACAAAACAAACCGAAAAAAAAAAATCTGTGGAAACAGGTGTGAGAAAAAACTGGGAGCCTGCTTTCAAGTTAAATGAGGCATTTCTAACCATGTTTTAAGCAGAAAGAGAGATAATAAAAACATGTGATTGTAGCACCTGACCTCACATGATTGTAGCATTAACAAATTGGATGCCAAAAGGTGTAGAAGAGACTATAGGACTGTAGGTGTCACCAACGGTCCTGTGATGGGATACATGTGACCATCGTCACTTTCTTAATTTCTCTCAGTGCTACAAAATAAATAAAGAGAAAAATAAATAGAGTTCATATTTCTATAATACCTTGACAGCAGATGGCTGCTTTCAAGTTCTTGAATATACTTAAAAGTGTTGGTCTTACAGCCCCTTTCATTCAATAAATGGTTATGATGAATAGCAATGTGAATAAATTTGACTTTTACTGTCATCTGTCAAAGAGTGCAAAATGCTGTATATAATGCTAAAGATATTTACAAAACAAAGTTTCAGTTTTTTAGCGTTTCAGCTGTTTCAGAGAGGCCACAGCAGCTTGAGAATAGGGTTGCTGTTTCTCAAGAGGACTGAGAACTGTGCTGCATAGCCCTCTGCCAGGGCCTGGTGCTGCAGCATTCAGCTCTTGCTTGAATGAAAAGCTGGCATGGCTGGCACAAGAGTACAGCATTAGTTCTTCTACAAAATCCAGCCAGCAATGCAAGTGAGAGTGGATGTGTTAGAAGGCAGCTTTCCATTTTGAGTAAAAGGGAAGATCCAGCAGTTCACCCTTTAGGCTGATGACCATGATCCTTAGCTGTCAGCTGTCCAGGAGCACCACATGTAGGCTTACAGTGAGTGGATCATCAATCTGCCTCCACAGCTCAGTGTGGGAAAGAGAGAGATTACTCATAAAGCCAAATAAAGATCTGTACTATTTTTAGTCCTTAGCCCCTTATTATCTCCAGAAGAGGAGACCCATCTGACTGAAAGAAGAGAAGGGCACACTGTGTGCGGCCCAACCTCATTAACCCTGCCTGCAGAGAGGGCGCTGCTGCAACAGCTGCTGACCTGCAGCACCAACAGACCTTTTCTTCTTCACACTGTTCATTGGCAAAACCTATGGGCAAAACAGGAAAAGCACAGCTGTAACGCATAACCTGGGTCGGGCTAGCTCCAGGGTTCTGATTCATTGTTTGATTGATTATCATTGATTGACTTGAACACCTTTCAGCCACCTAGCCTGTGAGCTAACAGGGACAGTGGCATTAAAGAAGCTGGTGAACCTGTGAATGTAGCCTGGAGACATCATACACTCAAGTCTCAAACACACCGTACAGACTCGGTTTTAGGGTGAACTTCCCCCACTTTTGCGCCCCCGGTATCTTTATATGAGCTCGTGCCCCCAGATCTGATTGGACAGAGAGGGCCCGACGCCTTCTGACGAGCAGCCAATCGTTGGGTTAGCGCGGGCCGGTTCCGGTACATCCTCCTCCATGATACAGAGGGTCGTCCCGCCCGGTCGACCTAATCCTCACGAGGAGTCGTGGCTGGTATTGAAATAAAAAAAAAAAATAACGCACACACTCTCGTGCCGGGGGACCCAGCCAGCCTGAACGCCAGCAGCCGGTAGTATTTAACGTCTTGTGTTCAGTGCTGTAACGGATACAAGGAAAAAGTGCGAGGATGGATCCGCTGGTTGCTGCCATCGACCAGGGCACGAGCTCGACGAGGTTTCTGGTGAGTGACGTGGTAGTCGGCTAAATGTTAACGTCCATCATTTCACACAGACTGAGCTCCTTCTCTGTTCACGCAAGTTATGCTTTTACCTTCAACTAGTATGTGCCTGCTTATTTTACCACCTGACTGAGAACAAATAAAAAAGCAAGCCATTCAATGAAAAAAAAAAAACTCGTTACGAGAGGAAATGAAGTTACGGTAACAGAAATAACGCTCGGGCAGCTAGCTTACAGGCTACACAGCGAAGGTAACTCCATACTTATTTTGTGTTGTTGTTTTGTTTAAGTCATCAGCTTCTCTTAAGCTACAAATAAAAGACATGAATTCAGTTGAAAAGCCTCTTCCGTGGGTGCAACCCTACTGGTAAATGAACACACTGCATGAGGGCAGCTTGGATTACAGTATATCATCAGCTTTATGTTCACAGTTTCAGTGACCTCCAACTTATATCCTCCTAAATTTTTGGCTCAAAATCTCATATAATATACAAAAAACAGCGCTATGAAATCGCGTAACACATTATGTGTCGGGCTTATTGGAGCTTCACAACATTCAGTACACAATTAACCTGCATGCATTTTTCTATTAATAAATAAAGAAAATGCTTAGATTAAACAGACTAAAGTAGTTAAAATTGTCTAGCCTAAGAATTTCTTTTGAAAACCTTCAGTTTATTATGAAAACAGTGCAACTTTACACTGCAGTTCATTCTTTATCCACACATGACAAATTGATAAATGCTATGTACATACTGTAAAGTTTGTAACATTCAAGATGTCAACCTTATTATAATTACTTATTTTACTCTGCAAAACTTGAAATATAAAAACTACATGAACTGTTGGCCATCTGGGAATGCTTACAAACACTGAAATGATTATTGAAATACCAATCAACTTTTTTTGTGGTATGCACAAAGAAATATGGGATGATGGCCAGATGTTTGTTGAAAAAGGGATTGCAAAACCTATTTACACCTTTAAAGCAAATTAGCTTAATTCCAGCTTTGTGAATTTCTCCATTGTTTTGTTTAGTTCATACTAATCACCAGCAAAGAGCCTCATAGCTCCATACTATCATCTAATTCCTGCTCTAGTCTCACCCGTGTGCATACTACGAACAGTACTTTGAAAGTTATCTGTCTGCTATGAGGAAACCCATCAGATTTTTTCTTTTGTCATTTCATCACTGTTGAGCAAATTGAATCCAGTTAGGGATCCGTTGTGATTAAAGTTGGGCTTCCTCAAGTAGGTCAGCTGGAAGAGTCTTGGCAGAGTCCAGCAGTGTGTTGAGCTCTGCAGACATTAAAAAAAGAAAAGCTGTTTGATTTCCAGAGAATAGGCAGAAAGGATTTTGGATACTTCAGTAGATCCGGTAATGTTTTTTGTGAGATATTTCAGCGTTTGTCCTTTGATTAACGGAGACAGAGTCAGTGTTTGCTGGTGTCTGATACAAAATTCAAAACACCAGATTGAATTTTGCTTTTATTTTTAAATCAACTTACACGATTATAATACATGATTATAAAGGACTAACACTGGACAACAAGTAAATATAAGGTGTTTGTTTCTCAGGCTAGTTCAGATTAGATTACATCAGTAGATGTTTCCATCTGCAGCTCAATTTCTTTCAGTATGTATAGGAATATATGTATGTATGTGGTCAAAGCTTATGGATGGAATGGACAGCAATTAGGTGCCATTACTTTTGTCAGGGTGATTTCTTAATTAGTGATCAGTTCATTCCAAAGGACCTTTGACCGTCAGTGAGGCCCCTGGCTTAGTGTTCATCTGATGACACTTAGGTCAAGCACAGAAAAGGTAGCTGACCACAAGTTAAACTTTAACCTACAAGGCTGTTTTTGAGTTTCATTGCAAAGCCCAAGTGATGAAAAACGCACATGTCATAGATGATGATGATGATTAAGCCATGGTCAGTGTTAAGATAAACATAACAGACCCTCCTCTAAGCTTTTCATGCACCAAATTGACTGCAGTTTTAATAAACCGTAAGTAACCTTGTCATTACATTTGGAAAGAGTCTTTCAAAATGTAGTTTTTGGTGCTGTGAGCACCACGTCACTTCACACAACTTGACAATGATCATAACGAAACTATCACCATGGATTTTTTTTCTGTGATTCAGTTCAATCACAGAAAGAAAACAGGCTGAATTGAACTTGTTCACATAAATAGTCTGTGGAAATAGTGTTGAGAGATTTGTGGACTTTGAATGTTTGTGGTGTTGTTAGGAGCTTAAATGACGTCAGATGTCATACTTCAACAGGTCCAGTCATACGGTCTGTGCTTATGATGGGGTGAGGATGTTCCTGTCTGTTGTGCAACTACGTAGCTTCAACTGAATGTTACCTCTCTTGTGGTGTCAAAGGGGCCGGCTCGTGGCCTGCATATATCCGCCTCAATCTTCCAAGCTGGCTTTTTAAAAGAATCATAAATAGTAATGAGGTCAAGATTATGCTTATGGGTCATGTGACCGTCATGGATATTGCTTCCCAGTTTTTCCTTGTGCAGTGTATGCAGTGTTGAAATGATTTAACCTGGAAATATGAGCACTGTCTGTAGCAGAACTGTGGGCCTGCACTGTGTAGACATAAGGTTAGTGCTACACAGAGGTTCATCCTATTACTTCATTAGAAGAAATGCTGACTTCTCTCTAACTGTAGGTTACAACTAATATGCTGCCTCATGTTAATTCCCTCCCGCTCTGTAATATGCAGCCATTGTTTATTCCTGCCGTCCCTGGCAGACCCATGCGGTTACGTTCATGCCATGTGCGGGATGAAATCCAGCCAGTGATGCTCGTCATCCATACGCTTCCACACTCTGCTTTGTCTTTTTTTGTCACTCCCCTCTGTGAGCTGTGTCACAAGATATCACTGGAAAAACAAAGCATACCCCTCACCACTCCACTACAGGACTATGCCAAATAATTTGTTGTCTTACAAAGATAACCTTTATTCCTTGCTATAGGAATCTTCCTCACAAGCATTTCTGCCACCTTCTGCCACCTGCCTTGCTGTGCATCCTTTCTCATTTCTATTTTTGTCCTCTTATGAACTTTTCTCCATAGGTGTTCAATGCAAAAACAGCCAAACTGATCAGTCACCATCAAGTAGAAATCAACCAGAGTTTCCCTAAGGAGGGGTGAGTCCCTTAAACCTTCATTATAATACAATGTTTTTGGATGCTGGGCTGCTAGGAACCAAATTCTCCTTGTGTATTTGGTTGTAGAGAAAGTATATGGTATAGATGGAAATCAGCTTTTTTTTTTATTTTGAGATTCAGTATCTTTGCTCATATTTGGTTTATATCCTTTATGCTGAAAATGGCAGAAAATTAACTTTAAACAAATACAAAAAGTAAAGGTTCAAATCCGTACTTTATACATCACCAGAAAATGAATGAGTTGCAGATTGCAGCTTCTTTCTTAGGTTTACGAGGTTACTAAAGTTGTAATTTAACTGCATTTTAGATTAATCTCTGACTTTATTTGACGTGTGTAACATAATTGAGTCTAAGGTCCAGCTCTTATTTTATTGTACGCACAAAAGCCCACTTGATTGGTACATATTCAGATGTTACTATGTACTCATTTTACATTTAAAGTCTGGTTGATGAACACCCTGTACAAAGTACTCGGGGCCATGAACTCAGTGCAACCTGTTGTAGTGTGGGTCAGAAACTCGGCAGAGTATAAAGGATATTACTTATAAATTAAGCATCTTCCAATTTAGCAAATTTGAGGTTCAAGGTTACTTTTGTTGTCTCCCACAGGAAATAATTAAGGGAATCGCCTCAAAACCAAAAATAAGTACAAAACTGAAATTTGTTTTGAGGAGTTCTGTGTGTTTACATGCCTGTATGTGTGTTTCAATCAGCTGGGTGGAGGAAGACCCCAAGGAAATAATGCAGTCAGTCTATGAGTGCATGGAGAGGACTTGTGAGAAACTCTGTCAGCTCAACATTGACGTCTCCAACATAAAAGGTGGGACACACGTAGGCTGATACCTGGGGTTGAATGCCTAACTGTGGGTGAATGTGTGTTTACCACACCTACAACTGTAGATAGATGAGGGAACCAAAACTAGCTGTTAACCACACCTAAGGGAGAGGAGTGGGTGAGAGTGGGGGGTTTTATTGACATTTGTGTTGTTGTTTTCACAGCGCTGGGAGTGACCAATCAGAGAGAGACGACCCTGGTGTGGGACAAAGAGACCGGAGAGCCACTGTACAATGCCATTGGTACGTGAATTATGAGTCTGAGTGAGGTCTGAGTGAACTTTATCACTTCCAGATATTTTCACTTTATAGTATTTATTTTATTTTATTTTATAATAATTACTATTAAGAGCCTTCAGGCACACTTTGTTACAAAGTTGTTCACAGTATCAGTGCCAAACAGACCTATCAAATGGGGAAAGTTGTGTAAAAAAAAAGGACCTAATTTAACTGTATTTATACAGTAGACAAAGTTCAACAAGTGTTTGTAAGAGTAAAGATTCCCTACAACATCCTCATGTGCAAACAGCACAGTGACTAGGTTGCATCAGACTGTAGTGTCCCGTGTTATGTCTGTCCCAGCCCTACCGCCCACCATCCCACGTGGCAGTGACTCAGTGTAGGAGCTGAGCACATACAGTCACCGCCCACTCAAGCCTTGACTGCTAATATTACTAGCAAAGACAAGCTTTCATTCACACCAGGCCTTTACTTTGAGCCTGACAGGCTAGTTTGTCTGTAAGCAGTTCAGATGCAGAAGCAGTTCAGCTATTTAGATGGAATGTGGCTGATGAGTTGGGGGGTGGGTTGTCAGCCAGTTAGTGTGCACAGCTCCTCAGGAAGTAAGACTATCTAGTTATTTAGTTTAAAGCCACCATGTGAAAGACAAACCACGAGTGACTGTGAAATCTTTAAATTAGTCTGATGGCATAAGACTTTGTGTGTAGGAAACTGTGACAATCCTGGTCAAAATTAGTGCAATGTGTGTATTTCTTTCACGGATTGAAAAATGCTCTCTGATTTCAGCTTTTGTCTATTTCATATCATTACAAACTGAACTTTGGACTATGGGAAAATGTCATAGACAATTTGCTCTGTTTTCTGACATTTTATAAAATAAGCAATGAAAATATTAATCAAAAAGAAGCAACAGATTAATCAGTAATAATTCCTAATTTTAAGGCAGTCCAGACAGTTCACTGTGGAAAAGTCAGGGCATCCCCAAAGTCAGAGGGGAAGATTCACAGTGGTCCAGTGCAGTTGTTGAGATGCTTTGGTCTGGAATAAAGCAGTGGACTGATTAGCTGACCAACAGACTGATTAGCATGGCAGGTAAAAATACAACAGAATAATGAGTGTCTGTTGCTGCTAACAGCTGTGTTTTCCATTCATCCCGTCACTGGTGCATCTCCCCTGCCCAGGTGTGGTCTCAGCATCACTCCACATGTGTGTGGTGAGCTGATTCTCTGTAAAACCTGTGCTGCTGGTTCTTTGTAGCTTTATAGCTGCAGGCTATAGTTTCTTTTTGATGCTTAGATGTAACTCCTTGTAAGATAATTGTTAATGATTCCATTAGCTTCAGGTCCCAGAGAATGGAAGTAAATTTGACTTCACTCCCAGTGACCAATTTGAAAGTCTGCTGAAATGAAGGGTTACATGCAGAAGTGTTGACTGTCAGTGGTCATTCTTTTGGTTTTTTTTTGGATTGGAACAGTGCGGAAATTTCAGATACTTGTGGTAACTCTAATCTTGGTGTATTCTGTTCTTATGTGCAGTTTGGTTGGACCTGCGCACACAGTCAACAGTGGAGAGGCTCATCAACAAAGCTCCAGGCCGAAACAAGAACCACCTCAAGGTGAGGGATAGTGATGGATGAGAAATCCCTTCATTCCTTCTGTTGTTTGTTTGTTTTGAATTCTGTCATATTTGTGAATCAGGCTGCAGTGTTTACAACATCCAGAAATACAGACAGGTTAAGCAGGTCTAGATGATGGAATCCTTTGTTTCAAAATTATTAGATTATTGGCAAAGGTCTTGGAAATATTGAGGTAACTTTAAAGTCCAGATCTGGCAGATTCTATTTTTATGATGTTTGGTGGCAAGAATTTTGTATAGTTCACTAAAATCAAACATATGGGCAGTGCTCCTTTTATACCTAACAAACACTCTAATCTGTGGTTCTGCTGTCCACGTCTCCCCAGCACAAGACAGGCCTTCCCATCAGCACCTACTTCAGTGCGGTGAAGCTGCGCTGGCTTCTGGACAATGTGGATGAAGTGCGTCAGGCAGTGCAGAGTGAGCGAGCCATGTTCGGCACAGTAGACTCCTGGATCATCTGGGTAAGATCTGTTTTAAACCTGCAGTGGTTCACCCCTTTTATTTCCAGAGTGTGGAACACACTTAGTGAGTTTGTATTTTTCCTCAGTGCCTGACGGGGGGCAGGAACGGAGGGGTCCACTGTACAGATGTGTCTAACGCCAGTCGCACCATGCTCTTCAACATTCACACCATGGACTGGGATCCTGAACTGTGCAGGTAAACAAACATACATAAACATACATAAAGAACCATTTGAAGAGCATGATAACTGTGTTTTTTTTTTCCAAGAAAGCCCCACAGGGTAACTTTAAAGACTTTAAGCTTTAAATTGATGGTGATGCTACAGTACATCCATGCAAACTCTCTTACGTTTGCTAAATCACTGTCTAAACACAGATTCTGTTGTTTGTCAGTTCAATGAAGAGTTTCCAATCTGATATGTCTTGTAGCTGCTATTTGTTGCGTGTATGTTACAGTTTTGTACATTATAAAATCAGCATCACAGTGATGTGTTTTGTTTCTAGATACTTTGATGTCCCCATGGAAATCCTCCCCAAAGTCAGAAGCTCCTCTGAAATATACGGCTGGATGGTAAGCTCAGACAACCGGAGTCTGCTCCTCTTATGTGTGTTTGCATGGTTTCATATACTCTGCATGTCTTTCAGCTTGTTCAAGAGCTGTAAATCTAAATTCAAGCTAATGATAGTCATAAAATGGTCTGGTGAATTGTCTCAGGAAATATTTGAATCACTGTAATGTCCATAACATTTGATAAGATGCAGTGAACTGATAATATATGGTGGAGTAGCAAAGGATTCCTAGGTAATGTGTTATTTGCTTTTGAACTACTTTCTGCTGTGTCTGTTATGTTTCAACTCAAAGACAGTCTCAAGAGGATTTTTTTAAAATCACGATCTTTTAAGAAGGAGATAAAGAATTATATCATAGAAGGCAGAGGAATACACTGCTTCTGTCATCATGTGTCTTTGTTTGTCTGTGCTCATATCTTATCTCTTGACCACTTTGCCCTGTAGTCCAGAGGTCAGCAACATGGCAGCTTTGTTTGTTTTCCTCATTTTATGGGTCAGATTTTTGCTTTTCCTCAGGATATATAATTTATTTATTTATTTTTTGTTGGGAAGTCTGAGATACACATTTTCTATTTCTGCTGTACCATTTAAAGGTTTTAAAGCTTTAATGGCAGCCTGTCCATTTGGAAAAAAAACATTTCTCACAAACCACAACATCCTTTCTGCCAATTCAGATAAAGGAATAATTAATACTAGAGGAAATGCCCTCCTAAGAAATGATACACATTCTTGGGCTGTTACTACTGTTGCTTTACTGGACAGTATTATCTTGATGTTTGCAACAGCACATTTCACATTCTAGCAGAAGGGCCCCTAATTTTACACTGACATTGTCAAATTGTGGAGACACACATGGAAACTTGCTTTCTACAGCGTTGGTGGGACAACTGACAATGTGTGAAGGTGTTGCAGCTGTTCAGGTGGTAACTTTCACATCGTAACCTGTGTGCACCTAATGGTGTCCTTACACATAATAACATAATCAGTTCCTCATTGGGTAATAAAAACACACTGCCCTGAATTTAATGACTCTTTCTCTGTTAATGCTCTGTAAATCCCCTTTGATGTGATTTATTACATTAAGTTGGACATTTGCTTTGATAAGTGGATTGACTCATCAGCTGCTGGCTGGGATTCCCACAGTGACTCCATTGTTCATCAGTGAACATTTCTTGAACATTATTAATGTTGGAGAAGTAAATTCATTTTATGTTGACCACTGTGGCATAAAAAGCAGTTATGTTCATATATCCTATTCCTGCAAATGGGTACTTCCCTGTAATGCAACAGTCACATGACTGACACCCTGTAACGGCAACGTGTCGTTACAGGGTGTCAGTTCACCAAGCAAGGCAAGGCGAACGTTGCCTTGCTTGATCCAAATGATTCAGACATAAACATGCTTAGTGTTTACTGTAGTTGTGTGTTGTGGCCCGAGTTGAGCCATTACACAACAGTCGATATGAACCTGCAGTCATTCATCTAAAACCTAAACATGTCTGTTTCTGTCTCCTTACCAGAAATCCAGCTCTCTGGCAGGAGTTCCAATCTCTGGGGTAAGGGCTTGTTCATGTTATGTAACTTTGTTGGAATAGTGACATGTGTCTTTGGTTAGTGGTGAGGCTGTGGCTGGGCTGGAGTTTACACCACATGTGATTTTCCTCCAAACTCTTCTGAGTGACAGATTTTGCACTAGAGCACCACCAGTACTTCAGCCTGGCCGATATGAGCCTGAGACAGATATATTAACATTTGTAAAATGTGCAGTTCAAATGAATGTAATGTTCATCACACACACACAAAAGACTGATTTCTAAAGAGTGTTGTGGATTTTTAAATTGGCAAATGGTCTCAAAGTTGTTGTATTGGTTGGGCGCTAGTTTCAGAATAAAGCTTGTCTGTTTTGCGTGTGCATGACATTAGATGTTTTCTGGGCTTGTATTCACACTTTGTGTGTGTGCATATCTTTGTGCAAAACCCTCCAACTGCAACCTTGTGTCTTTCAGTGTCTTGGTGACCAGTCAGCTGCTCTAGTCGGTCAGATGTGCTTTATGGAAGGCCAGGCCAAAAACACGTAAGCTGTCTGCCATTTTCTTCATTCTGCTTCTTCTTCTTTTAATTTTGCTTTTAAAAAATGAAGTCAAGCTACATTAAACTGACTCTAACTGGCTTCATTACCTCATCATCTCATCAGTGTGCATCTACTGTACATCTACCTATCATTTCAAGACAACAGAACAAACGCTCTCTTGTAAACTCACCTTGTATAATCTTGTATCATCAAATTGAATGATTTAGAAGAAAAACAAGGGAGAAACTGTTCCCCGGACATGCAGTGATCTCTGATTGGTTGTTAGGTGCACACATTCATTCTCATTTCTGTGTAGCCACTGATCAGTGGCCTGAATGTGCTGCTGAACACAATCAAGGTGCCAAAATTAGCAAGAAACATGATTGAATCCACAGTGTAGAGACAGTAATGGGAGGTTTGCAGAGTAAAGATGATTAAATGCTGTTAGAATTGCAGAAAATGGGGAATTAAATATTTTTCCATATTTGCTTTACAACCTTTTAATCAACTTCAAAAGCATATTAGGCAGAAAGTCCTGTAGACAAATGTGATCATCGACATCATTTGAGACATAATAGCCCATACCTTGTAAACACAGCTTATTTATTCAATCGTGGGTCTCTAATCTGTCTTACTTTAGGTATGGGACTGGTTGCTTCCTGCTCAGAAACACAGGGACCAAGGTAAGATATTGTGCCAAAGAACCAAACTGCATGGGACTAACATTTTAAAACACATTCATCCGCTCTGTTCTGTCTTACTTCACCTTCTGTATAATGGTCTTTCTTCTCATTGTGTTAGCCTGTTATGTCAGACCATGGCCTGCTGACCACAGTTGCATACAAACTAGGAAAAGACGAGCCTGCCTGCTACGCACTGGAGGTGTGTGAGAGTTTCAAATTTTTGTTCCTGGATTCACCTCCACATTGCAGTGATCTCCATGGTGTGCCCTGCTTTGTAATTTCTACCTGTCTGGTCCTTTGATGTGATCTGGGTCCCATGTTCTTCTTTCCTCCTCCCAGGGTTCAGTGGCCATAGCGGGAGCAGTGGTACGGTGGCTGAAGGACAACATGGGCATTGTGCAATCTTCCTCAGAAATTGGTACTTACACTGTATCATCTTATCTGATCTTAAGTAAAATTCATGACTCGCTGATAAACCGAACACGGTCACTGGAGTGTGATTGTGTAAAATCTCATTGCAGCAACTGAATGACTTCAGTCATGTCCTTGGTCACCCTGTCATTTCAGAGAAACTAGCAGCTGCAGCAGGCACGTCTTACGGCTGTTACTTTGTGCCGGCTTTCTCTGGACTCTATGCTCCCTACTGGGAGCCCAGTGCAAGAGGGTGAGACTGTCAGCTGTTAAAACACATCTGAACTGTCAACTATTATTTGAGCCTGAAATGAGGAGAACAAATATCTAATTATTAGTAATGTGATACTTGATTCAGGGAATTGTTTTGTGTAGATTCTTAGTTTCTTCCTCAAAGACACATCAGTGAAATGAAAGCTTGGAAATGCTTAATGATAATTAATAAAATAAATGTTCCCTCTGTGTCTCCAGCATCATCTGTGGGCTCACCCAGTTCACAAACAGGAACCACTTGGCTTTTGCTGCCCTGGAAGCCGTCTGTTTTCAGACCAGAGAGGTGAGCGGCGTCTCCTCCTCACCTTGTTTTAAATGATGACCCGTGACCAGTGGCATTGGCTGATAATCAGTTTGTGTTTAAGTGATTGGTACATTGTGTGTGTCAGATCCTTGATGCGATGAACCAGGACAGTGGTGTCCCTCTGACGCAGCTGCAGGTGGACGGAGGCATGACATCCAACAGATTACTGATGCAGCTACAGGCTGACATCCTATGCATGCCCGTAGGTAAGAGGAGAAGGCGTCCATCACACATGTACTCACACACTGAAACACAGACACAGCGAATATACATGTATTTATCAAGGATTTTTCTGTTCCACCATTTGTTCCAAGATGCAGGCATGAACTAAAAATAATAAATAAAAGTCAAAAACAAGGTGTATTCATGTATAATTTTAAAATGTATGGACATTTCTGTAAATAAGACACAAGTAAAACAAAAGATTAAGGAAATGCAGCTTAATGACGTTAAATCTCTTTTCTGAGGGGTGTAGCTGAACGACAGAAGTGTTTAGAAGGGAAAAATGTGCATGTGTATGTGCAGCCAATGACATGAGTCCAAACATGGACTTTATACCTTTATCTTCCCTGACTTTTGTCCCATTAAAACACACACACACACAAACATACACGTAAACGTTTACTTGTGTGTACTTGACTGTTTACCCATGAACATTACATCTTTAGTCAAATCTGAACAGACATTACAAAGTCCACACTGATCCATATTTGTGGACAGCAGGTACATCTGCTGCTTTCTGTTTATTAGAATACTTTTTCAATCCCAGATGATTTTTAATAAAACATTTTTACAGTTCAGTACATTAAATGATTAAATTACCTCACTGATATTTTTCATTTTGAAAAGAGGGACATTGTTTCTGATTTTAATTTTAACTTCTCAGTGTGTGTCTCCCTGTGTCTTTTTGTCCCACGTCGGTTCAGTGCGTCCCACCATGTCAGAGACCACAGCTCTGGGTGCAGCCATGGCAGCGGGGGCAGCAGAGGGGGTGGACGTGTGGAGCCTGAGCCCTGGACACCTCCCACATGTCATGTCTGAGAAATATGAGCCTCAGATCAACTCTGACGGTAACAAATCAAGATCAAGGACCTGTTTTAGACGCTTGAAACAGCTGTGTTCGATTCTTGGCTTGCGATTCTCTGGAAAAATTACTGCTTGAATACTGTGCTGTGTCAAACAGTACACATGTTGTCAGGTCAGATGACAGGTTTATTTGCTGCCATCTAGTGGACATTAATGTCACAACAGTGTCGCTTTAAAAATCGCTCTGTATCACTTCTATCTGTGTGTCTGTCTTCATCACAAACAGAGAGCGAGTTCCGCTTTGCTCGCTGGAAGAAGGCCGTCCAGAAAGCCATGAACTGGGAGACCACAGAGCCGTGCGGCAATTCCAATGGTATACAGCTGTTTTCAAAAGTGTTCTTATCTCTGACACGTATGACTGAAATGAGAAGTTCGTCCAGCTCTTGTCTAAGTCAGTGAGATCGTTTGTGACTGAGATCCATCTTGGATGCTCTCCCTCTCTCTCCTTTACCAACAGGTTTAGGAAAGAAGATTAACGGCGCCCCCTGGGGGGTGCCTCCCACCCCTCCCCCCATCCGAGTGGACCCCTAAGGTCCGACAGTTAGTGCTGCATGCCCACGTGTGATCTTTTGAAGTGCTACGACACTAACGTCTTTGTGCTGTGACGGGGATGCCTGTGGCATGGTCACATTTGTAGACCTCACTAACACAGTGTGCTGAGGAGTTTGACTGACACAGAGCTTTCATAAGGGACAGAGATGTGTCCAGTCCATCAGTGCTCACTGGCTTCCAACTGATGAACTATGGTCCTTCAGTATTAGCAGCTTTGTGAGGAAGAGTGATCCAACTTTTACCTGCTGAAAGGGGAATGAACCAAATTACCTAAAACATTAACTGAACCACAGAGTAAATGAATCAGCTCTGTATCAGTCCTGCCCCAGTGGTGATGTAGTGTGGGTGTGCATGTTACTGTGTTCATTACTTTTTTTCACTTTCCTCCTGCTGACAGAAAGGAACTGTTGCTCTGTCATTAGCTAGCTGCAGTCTAAAATGGGTTTAAACCTACGTCGACTGGATTAAAATCATGTGGTCTCTTAAACCACCTGGTGTGTCTCAGAAATCCAGTTCCAGAGATCTGTGGTAAATGTAGAAGCCATTTAAACACCACCCGAGATCACTGTAGCTGAGGTTTAACTTAAACCCACTGCAAGAGAGAGATGTTAGAGAGGTGTCCAGGGAAGGTCTATATTTCTCTGATTCAAATACATTCAAATGCAGCTACAAGGCCTAAATTCAAACAAGTGCTGGAGGTGAACTTTAAATTGTGTTTGGTTTCCAGACCTGAGACAATTCCACAGACCATTATGATGTGACACCCCCCCCGAAATCCATTATACATCAACCTTAGCTGCTGTTTGGATGAAGAAACTAGGCCCAGTTTATCACACAGCTGTATTTTAAACCCATTTTAACGAGTTGGATGCGAAGCGACAGAGCAGCAGCCCCAGTGGGTTTACATGTTTGGCTGCAAACCATTTCTTGGACCTTTGACTTTAGACTTTGTATTCAGCCTGGCTGTCAGTCTGTCTGTCTGAGTCTCAAGAATGATGTGTTTTCACCTCACAGATCACCAGCAGTAACATACCTGTGGTACAAGACCTTCATGGGAACATGGAAGATTACTGTGGAGCAAGACTGGAAGAGGAGTACAGGACTCGTCGGCTGCATGATGTGAAGTGACGTGCGGCCATCTTGAGTGTTGTTTAGCCTTCTAGAAGTCGGATCTCATGGCTCATGCCACTGAACAGTTAATCATCAAGCTCAAGTTCCAGCTGGAATCAAGTGACCTGTAGAGGTTTTTGAAGCAGCAGAGGAGCCATGTTGGATGTTTCCTCTTCCTTCTCTGACAAAAAGTGAAAGTGCTCTTAAACCAGCCTGTAGAAACTATGTATTTGCCTTCAACTTGTACAGTAAATTTTAGGGGAAAATCAGGTGTGTATAGTCTGAAGTTAAGACTCACACTGTTGTACCTCACTACTGTAACAAGGGGGACAGGAGACACTGTACTGTTGTTGACTGTTTGTTCTGTACATAGTGTTGATTTGTTTGTACCTTTTTTTTTCTTCTAAACTTTGGGATGTTTGAGATCCAGACAATACAGATGTGGCACATGTTGACTAACTTTCTTTAAAAATGGATAGTGCTCAGCTCATGTCATTTTTAAACTAGGTTTGTTCTTGGAGGAGCTTAAGAGGAATGAGAAATCCTGCCTGAGAGTTTTAAGGACAAAAAATATATATATATTCAGATCTTTACAGTGAGCCTCAGTGTTTTATTTTGGATCGAGGGGAAAAATGCAATACGACCCTGACATGAGGCTGACACTGCAGGCTCTGATAGCACTTTATAATTTATCCTGTGTATGGAGAATATGATTATGGGAGCCATGCAGCTTTCTTTTTAAAGGGGAATAGTGTTTTTAAACTGATTTGTGTTTTTTTTATGATGGGATATTTTGTAAATTTTCATTGCTAACCCTGTGGAGAGCCCTTCATCACACCTGTCCACACAATCATTTTTAAGCACAAACTTTTTAGATCGGAGCCATCACGCACAGCTGAAGCAGACTTTAATCCAGAATGAAGACACTAAGATGAAGTTCAATTTTGACAAAGTCAAACATTCAGATTTTTCATGATTTAAAGGGAACAGTTGGTTACTGTATTCATTTGTGGTGACTGAGAACAGATGTGTGATTTACTGAAAATGTTGCATTTAACTTCGTAATGTGTACATAATTGACCTGCATCCTGTTTGTTTGCCTGTTGCTTTTCTTTGTAATTTGTTTTATAAGATGCATAGCAAGAATTCTGCACCTCTACAGGAATGTATTGATACTGCCATAAATGTGATCATAGCAGACTTGCACAATATAAAATGAGTACATCAGCACCTTTTGTGGTTTATATCAAGTGATTTCACTGTAATTGGCATTTACAAAGTCAACAAATGAAACAAACTTAATGTATAGCTGTTGATCAGAAAGTCCACAGAGAGACACAGGGTCCTGCAGCCTTCTTCAAAACTTTTAAATGTACAAAATACTCTTAGACAACATACTGAAAGAAAACATGACCGTGGCCTTCTGTTCAAAGCAGGAAGTTCATGTAATAAAAGAAGAAAACAGGCAGTTCTTTGACGACAGTGGAGGAATCAGTCCAGGAAGAGAGTTACTGAGCTGGATGGGGTTCAGCGGGAGAACTGCCTCTTGTCACCCTTTCCTTTGTTGACGTGCTTGAAGATTTTGGATTTCTGCACGTTCTTGGATTTCTGGTATCCAAACCCACCCCCGCCACCTCGCTTCTGTAGCTTTACACCTTTGCTGCTGTGGACATCTGGGGAGGGAGAGCTGGGTTAAGGAAAACAACATTGTCTTTTCATCTGTTCCTGAGATTTTTCCCTGTTGTGATTTCAAATTAGGGAAAGTTCTGAGGAGAGCTGCCAATACATGAACATGAAACGAGAGGCAGGGGAGAGAGAGGGGACAACATGCAGCAAGGGGCCTGGGCTGGACTCCAACCTGGGCCTCGACCAGGTGAGCTGCAGGGGCGCCCCCCAAAAATCTTAAATACAGTATTAACAAAAACCAACAATCAATGTACAGTGTCTAATGAGCCTGTAGAACCATTACAAAGGATACTCAGGTCAACGAATGGGGGAACTTTGAAGCCAAATGAGAGCGCCACCATCGGGAGGTTGAGGGTGTTGACACTGTAGATCTGTTTGAGTGAGTGGGAGTCGTAAGCCCTCACGTAGGACTTGTAGGCCTCTTGAGCCGACTTGTGGAGGTAGTAGTTCTTCTCAATCAGCTTCTCCAGCTGAGGAACAGCACAGTTTGATATCAGACTAAAGCCATCAGCCTGCCTTCACATTTCTTTTTTTTTTGCATTTGCATTTATACACATGCTGAAGCTAAAGCTGATGAGAAATTGTCATAGAATTTATTACCCCTGACTGAGGGATGTAAATTTCTTACCTGGGACTGGATGTCAGAGATTTTACTCCAGGAAAACTCAAACTCGCTCAATGGGACCTGAACAACACAAGACCCAAGTGAGTGGAACCAAATCTTACTTACACACATGGAACATACTGAATGAGTCTCGGTTCAGGAGTAGCACACGTGGTTACCTTGGCCTGTTTGAGGAAGCGCAGGAAGCCGAGCTCCTCTGGGCGAAGGATGAGGAGAGCGTGGCCTCTTCCGTTGAGGCCTCGGGCTGTTCGGCCCACCCTGTGGATGTACTCCTGTGGATGGAAAATGAAGCTTAATGTGATCCTCCCCAAATTATTAGTTAAAGTGATTTAGTATTCAACTGACACCAAAGATGTGGTCTTTAAGAGCCAAGATGTGGGTTTTACAATAAAGTGAGTGATCTTTAAAAAAAACTTTCAAAATAAATACAAATACAAAAAAAACAAAAGAAAACAGAGCTCTAAGTATCTTGTAGTTGTCTCAACACCTTGGGGTCATCTGGAGGGTCGTACTGGACGATCCAGTCCACCTCAGGGATGTCCAGTCCTCGAGCTGCCACGTCTGTACACAGCAGGATGCCTGAGTCGGCGTTGCAGAACTGGAAGAAGGTGGTGGTACGTTTGGTCTGCTTCTGCTTGCCCTGGGACACAGAACGATACGAAGAAAGGTTTCCTTCAGCAGCTGGCTCTGTGGATGAGGCTGTGACACCTGAAGACTGTGTGACATGTTACGGATGCAGACTTACGTGGATGGCCATGACAGGCAGGTCGATGTAGTTGAGCAGCTCGTAGTGGAATTTCACAGACATACAGGAAGAGAAGAAGACCATCAGCTTCTTCTTACGGTTCTTCTTCAGAAAGGTGAAGAGCAGCAGGAATCGCTTCTCTGATGGGCACACCACATAACCCTGAAACACAGGCCGGTTCACTTTGTGTCAGGTCAGTGTGAAAGGAACCTTGGAGGCTGACACTAATACAACAGCAGCAAAGTACCTGCTCCAGGCCATCGACAGTAGCTTTGTCTTTGTTGTCATCCACCCCGACATAGAGAGGCTCCTTCTTCAGGGATACGCGAGCCAAGTCCTCCACCTTACGGGTCTGAGTGGCTGAGAACAGCATGGTCTGTCTCTTCTCTGGAGGAAACACAGGCAGGAACATTAAACTGTGTTTCAGAGAAGAGCACCACAGGTCAGAGGTTTGACTGGTCATGTATCTGTGTATAATCTGACACTCCATCTGTTTTCCATGGCCTGTAAAAGCAGTTACTGAGGCTGAGAGAATAACCCTGGCTAAACTGCTGGATTCTCCTTTAACAAAACTTAAAGCCAATCCAGTCACATAGGAAAGAGGCTGACAACAACAGCTACGTACTCGGCAGCAGTTTGATGATCTGCTTCAGTTCCTCCTCGAAGCCCACCTCTAAGATGCGGTCGGCCTCGTCGATAATGAGACACTGCAGGTTCTTGAACATGAACCCAGGGGTATTCTGAACATAAGAGAAAGTCACATTTAAAACATTCTTCTCTTATTTAGTCTTATTTAGTATTAGAAACAAACACCAAAAATGTACACAGAAAAGAGTGACTCTGTTTGATAACTGTGTCGAAAGCAAACCAGTTTTACAGAGTGAAGTGATTTTATCAGCTCACCTGTAGGTGGTCCAGCAGACGGCCAGGCGTGGCCACCAGGATGTTGACACCGTTTGCCAGTTTTTGGGCCTCGGCCGAGCGGTTGCTGCCCCCCATGATCAGACCGTAGGTGTGCACGTGGTGTGTCATCAGCTCCTTCAGCACCCCATAGGTCTGCATTGCCAACTCACGCGTGGGAGAAAGGATAACTACACCAGTGCCTGAACAGAGGAGGAGGAAATTAGGTAGAAACTCACACAACATAGATTTACAAAGCTCAAATGACTTAATGCAGTTTGACACATTAAGAAAAGAAATGCGGTCCCTCTGTCAGATTGTACTAAAGCCATGAAACACTGAGGAGAAATGATGAAAGAAGAGGAGGATTACCGTTCCTGGGCATGAACTTGAGTTTGTAGATGAGCTCTATAGACGGGATGAGGAAGGCCAAGGTTTTACCGCTGCCTGTCTTGGCAGCTGCCAGCACATCTCTACAGATTAGCACAACAAGCACAAACTGTTCAAGTATCTACAAAACCACTAAATGATTCTGGTCTCAAGTTAGTAACACTGCCTGTTTTATGACCATGTCAAAATTTGGAATTAAATTAACAACACTTGAGATCAGTATTAAATTACAGTACATCAATGGCAGTTTTATAAACGATCCACAAGAACCCTCCCTCCAGTCTTACCTTCCCTCCAGCAGGGGACGAATACTTTTGTGCTGGATCTCAGTCATGTGTTCAAAGCCCATCTCCTTCACTCCTTTCAGAGTGTTCTCACTCACGAGCTCAGCAAGAGAGGCAAACGACGTGTCCTCAAATGCCCCTGAAGACACAGGGATGATGTAAATTTAAAAAAAAAAAAAAAAAAAGTGTATTCTGACAAGATAATCACACTAGTCAAAACCAACATGTCCTTGCAGCTGCTCCTGTCAGAGAAGTCACAGGTGACTCCTCCTAAAGACAACCACAAGAGTCTCTGTATGCCTTATCTGACACCCCATTCATGATGAAAACAATGAAAGGGCAACACATAAAGGCAACACAGCTGCTTTGGTTCTTAGTTTCCAGTGAACTTATGCCACTGGATCATCACTGGATATTTATGCCAGCAGCTGGCCTGAATCAAATTTGAGTAAGACATGATAATTCAAGTTTTTGCTAAAAGAGGACTGCACAGGCATGGTGGTACCAGTCTCTTTGTAGTGACATACAATAAAGGTATAATGGATAATGTTACCACATAGAACAGGTAAAAAAAAAAAAAGGGGGAACTGAAATCAGTGCTAGTTAAGACTTTAAGACGTGCAGATACACTGACAGCAGTGCTCTCCGACAGTGGAATCACATGAGTATTACAAATCTAATCTATTAGTCTCCCCTTTAATGTGACAGCATTCAAATCAGAACTGAGCCTCACTGGAAATGTCACAATGTCTGACCATGCCCAACTTTATTATCCAAATCACATTAGTGTTGACACTCAGACATACTTGCACTGTAAATCAAACTGTTTTCTCACTGCAGGGCCTGTCCATCCACGACGCCGCCTGTCTAAGTGCCTCTTATCATCTTCTGGAGTCAGCTGATGAAAATCCAACCAAGTAACAGAACTGCTAAAGATTCACATGTAAGGGAAGTAGACATTGATTTGTTTAATACCTGTTAAGCCAGATGGTAATTCGGGCTGATCTTCCTCTTCATCATCTCCCTCTCCAGGTTTGTCCTCCTCTTCTTCATCTTCAGTTTCCTCTGGTTTGTCAGTAGCTTGTTCTCCATCTTCATCTGTTGTTGCTGCTGCTGCTTCCTCCTCCTCCTCTTCTTCAGCTTCTTTCACTGTTTTGGTCTTCTTCTCAGCTGGATGAGAATTGTGAAATCCATGTTAGTCATCATAAAAACACTAGTTTATCCATTTCAAGTACAAAGACTTTTTCTGTTCACCTGGTGATTCTGCAGTGTCAGTCAGCTTCCGTTTTTTCTTTTTCTTCTTCTGAAGAGTTTTCTCTGAGGTGGTCCCTTCCACTGGTGCTACCCCATTCTGCTTCTTCTGTTTCTTCTTGGGCTCCCTGTCTGCCTTACAAGCAGCTGCTGGTTCCTCACATTTCTCCTCGAGCCAGTTTGGGTTTACTGACAAACATATTTACCGCATCAGCCATATAAGGTATGAAGAAAAGCTAATGATGATAAATTACGCCATGATTATGGTTCTTCAGAATTTAAAACGTTAACGTAACGTTAGCTTTTCCGCTGCTAAGTGAAACATTAAAGGAAAACTCTGGAAACTTGGATGTTACCGTGCTACCCTGCTAAATGTCTGCTAATCAAGCCTATAAATGCCCGAAATATGTGACTGCTCACGACGACATGCTCTATTATCTAATATTTTTTAATATCTGCGTGTAAAATCCAAAATCTACAATATCAACGTTTAACTGGTGTTAAACGTTAAAAATCATGCCGTGAGGAGCTAACGCGGCTAGCTAAGCGGGCGAAGTTTGTCATGGCTTAAGAAATACAACAACAACAGACTGTTTGTTTTTATTTACAGCACGTACCGGTCTCCTCGTCTTCTGTCTGTTTCTTAAGTAGTTTCCTCTCCTTGTTCTTGTCATTTCTTTTCTGGATTTTCTTGCGGAGAAGCTTCATCTGTAGGTCCGCCATGGTAACGGTGGACAGCACACGTGTGAATGTGAGTAGCGTTCAGGACCCTTTAAAGGGTGCCTCTGCATCGCCTGACTGAAAATCCAAGGGACCTCGCAGGAGTTCAGTCAAACAAAACGCCTTCAGAAAAAACTATGCTATTAGAGCAAATAAAAGATAAAGAATACATTAAAGAGCTATATGGAGCTAAAAACTACTTTTCAATTAAAACACGTTGATATGGAACTTGCAGTTGTAACTGCAAGTTCCATATCAGCAGCATTTAGCTTAAGCTAAACCCTTATAGCACTGATGAGTAAAAGGAGTACGACACTGACTTAAGGTTGGTATTTAAGGCTTATCTCGAATGTCATACAGGTGTGGTGACAGGTGTCATTTGTATGGTAGCCAGTAGATATTTGAATACTTGAAATGAATACACATTTTAAATGTGTGTAATTTTCATTGAACGACTGAGGAGCTGTTAATATTTTGGAAATTACACATTTGTGTGCTATATTTTATTTAGCCTGTAAAATTTGCGGTGACCTTTTAACTAAATTTACGAATAATTTGTTGTCAATCAGACAAGGTAATAACACTGAAATGTTACCTTCAGAAATAGGCATATGTTGAAAATACAAATACAATAGCAAATGATCCTCAAGTCAGACTGTTTATGGGAGGTAAACAGCTTGTCCTGATACAACTGCATCATTTTTACTATTGCTATTGCTTGTTAGATTTTATAACTGTATCGGAAAATAAACTTAATTTCTAATTTCTGACAATAAGATATGTATTTTTCATTCATGTTCACTGAAATTAAGAGGTTTTGGATATTTAAAGATACAGTAGTCTGCATTTCAAAATAAGACAACAGTGTATATCTTGTACTAACTATACCAAAGCACATATTAATTTCTGAAGACACAGCCATGTAAGACTCGTGAAATAAGAGCACATTGATGCTGAAACACTTTTCCCATTACCAAATGATGTGAATATGGAAAGGATCCACAAAATCACCTGTTCACAGATAACCTATAAATTATATTTCCAGTTGAGTTTTTAGCTTTGCAATTCAAATGTGTAAGGAAAAAGTCCTGTTTCTAGAAACATCGCTCTGTGGCCTTGACTGGATTCCATAGTTTATCTCACTGTCGTTCAGATGAATGATGATCCATCTTAGTGCAACAGAGGTCACTTTACTGGAAGTAAAAGAAAAGCTGCCACTGAGAGAAACTGTCTCCACTGTCAACTGCTGGTCAATGGTGGGAACTGACAGTATTTTCTTCCACCATGCTGTCGACCTTACTGCTCAGAAACATGGCACATTTTAGCACGGGTTACAGACACCATTATAAGAGGACCTATCCACACACACACGTGAAACAGAAAACACAAAACAAGGATGAAAACAAATATCTTCTGTTTAATAAGAGCAGAGTGTCAAAACATCCACAAAGCTTCATCTCTTTGACCTGGGTCACACAGTGCCCACTAATAGACATCCAGAAGTTACTCCCATGTTTGATAGCACCCTTGAGGTAAACGTAGACCAGGTATTAATCAGTCTGAATTGTTTTTTTAGAGGCATAGATTCATTAGAAACTACACTTATGTGTGAAAAGCAATAAAAAGTCAGTGGTCCTTGGTCTTGTCAGTATAGTGTCCTTAAGTCCTCTGATTCTTCTTTATCCTGGTGATAGGCACACATCTTTAAACAGTATCAGTAAGATTCACATCTCAATCCCTCTACAAAGTGCTAATAAGTGCTAGTAAGTAACATATGTCAGGACTTGTGTCAGGCAATTATGAACAACACTTGTGTCTGTATGTGTTTTCTACTCTTATCAGTTACAGCTGACTAACTGATTTAAATGCTCGACATCGTAAGCAGCTATTAACCTACACCTTGAGGAAACACAGGATCTCTGTATGTGACATTTCAGGCCAGTGGAAGAGTTTCCTCCTCAATCTTAACTACGTCTGGCTCTGTCTCTCTCTTGATCTCAGCAGCCTGAAAAATAACCTGAGAGCTGTTATCACTCATCCCCTCCAGTGCTTGGCTTTGCTGAACAGGCTGCAATAACTGACTCCTGGACACTCTCCTCATGTGCTTAATCTCCTCCCACCTCTGCATCCTCCTTCCAAGCTCAGACCCTTTGTTCTTTCTCTTCAAAAACCTCTGCCTCCAAGAGAGGTCTGTCTGTGAACACGACTGTTGAGCCCTGGAGCAGCTCTGCGGGCTCTCCCCCAACACAGGTACAGACGGCACTTGAGAGCATCGTCTCTGCATGTCCTCTTCCACTGCTTTGAACACCAGGTCGGTGATATCTCTGCGAAGTCTCATGAGAACCATAGGGTCTTTAATCTGCCGCATATCAGCTAACATAACCTCTGTAAACTGGTTTAGTATGTCATGTTTGGATGTGTCTGGTGCAGCTCTTTGGTTGGGCTGATCAGAAGAACTCTCGTCATTGTGATGGTGTGGACAGCTCAAAGAGATGACCTCTGTGACTTGAGGCTGTGGGTTAGGACAGTGCAGGGGAGCAGGATTTGGGGTGGAGGTAACAGGCTGGTGTTCATCGTCCAGATCTTGCCCAGCCACATCAGTGTTCAGCGGGCTACCAAATGAGCTTCCCATCTCCTGCTCAAAACTTTCTTCAGTCTCTGGCTCCTCATCGTCATCTTCCCGTTCATCAAACTTTTCCTCCTGCAAAAAGAGCACAGAGAAACATAAACATCCACAGTCAAGATCTGCAGGGAAGCATCTGCAGGCTCAACTCTAGTTTCCACTTACCAGATATGAATCACCTCGCCTGCGAACTATATAAGGCCTCAAGAAATCAAGTTTCTCCCTAAGCATCTTTTGTTGGACAGTGCTGACCCTCTCCGGATGCCACAGCACCCTCCCGTACTGAGTCCGGAGCGATCTTGATCTTCTCTCAACATCAGATACTGCACAGAAAAGGCAAAGATATGTCTCTGTGCTTGCATGTTGTTTCAGAAGTTGATGCAGTTGTCATTCTACACATGAAGTTGAAACTGGGCCGCACGGTTTTCAAAAAATGAACTTGTTTGAACTATGATGATGAATTTGGGCACTTAATCATCAGAAAATACAATTTCCCATCTCAGGATATTAAACCAAATATTTTACGAGTCGTTTTTCCTAACATGCACACCATTTTTTGCAAGCGTGATACCAAAGTGTAGGCAGATGTTTGAAAGCAGGGCTTGTAAAATTCAGTTTCAATTAAACTTTATGTTTTGTAGACATAATGCATGGACACTTCATAATATGATAATTAAACACTCCATTTAAAATGTGTTTTACACATTTCCCCATGTTTGACTTCAAGGAGATATTTTCTTGCACAATCTATCATATATTCCTTTTTTGATATTGACAGCTATAATTAAGAATTCCATGTAAGGAGTTGTTAAAGTAAGACTTTTAATAATAATCTGATGATCAGAAGACCATTTTGATTTAAAAGGAGTTATACAGGTAGGGTTATAGGGCTGCACGTAAGATAACAGAATAGCGCCTAACTGTCAACTTTAAAGGAGATATAAATTTATATACAATACACATACCGTGTGTTTTGGTATTGTATGGTGGTGCATATGGGACAACATACACACTGAAACCAATATATCTGTCGGGCTCTAATTTCCATTGACAAAATTAATGCCATTCATTCATCCTGTCCATGCTGCAGAAAGGATGAGACAGGGCGACGTCCTGAGTTATGTTTCGGATTTCTGGAATGTTCCATTTGTGAAATAGGGGGATATTGTTTTGATAACAGGGTTGCATGTTAAGTGTGGAACATAGGTTGAGACTACTATTAAATAAATCAACTTTTTCAAAACAAACAGCATATGTAAATAATATATAACAATTTAGGGCACATTTTGTGAAACATTTTTTGATAAAATGTCTCCTCTTTCAGCACACCTCCATCAGACCTCTGCTGTTAAACTACACTTTTCATTCACTATACCTTTGCACAGTATGGTTACTTTAAATTACTGTTAATCTACTGTGCACTTTTGGACTTGTGTCCATACTGTGATTCTACCTCACACAGTACTTTTGGCACATTTGTATATTTTGCTATTCACTTACTGTGTATTTATGATTATTACAATTTTAATAGTTTTGATTGAGTGTTCAGCAGTTAACAAAACATTTTCCTGCATGAGATCAATAAAGTTTTACTGATTCTGACTCGGAATAATAAAACTAATTGTTTTTGGTTAATAAAAGAAAAAAAAACCTTTCCATCATTATTCTCCTAGTTACAGTACTGTTAATGTCACTCTTGTATATTACATAATGTCACAATGGTATATTAGATTTTCTTTTAAATTACATTTAAACAAGTGATGGGACATTGATTTCCACATCATCTGTAGAATTACAGTCCACATTAAAACGAAATTCAGCATCAATACATAACTTTTTAAAATTATTATTATTATTTACCATTACATTCTTACCAGGCTTTCCGATAGACTGCGCGAACTCGGTCCACAGCTTTGTCTTCAAATCCTTGTCGTAGTAAGAATCGACCGAGGAATTAAAAAGGCATTCATGTTTGCGCCAGAAGTCAATTAACATGTTGTCCATTGTAGGGCCCCAGTGTGGCCCCCGTATCTGGCCCCGAAAGTGTGTCATAGTCTGTGGCGTGAACCTCCGTAATTCCGCCTAACATCTGGCTTCACCTCCACCGGTTGGTCCCTTGATGGATTATGTCTCACTTCTTCTTTAGTTGTGCTTCACCCCGGATGGGATCAAAATTCACAGGACGATTACTGCCACCACCTGATGTGGAGGGAGGAAGGGCGGTTTGTAGAGCATATGTTGTGATTTAAAAAAAAAACATTTTTATGTATTAATGCATTTATTTGTGCACAGAAATTACTATGTAATACTAATTAATATGTGTCTACTATAATTATAAATTGGTTGGATTTATAATGACAGATGATTCATTATTATTCTTAGCCTTAATGTAATATTTCTCAAAGCTGGAATGATTAGAATAATTATATATATACATATATATATTATATAAATTGCGTATGAAAGTTAATATAAATATCATTTTATTATCATTAGACATCTTCAATGTTTGAAGTTTCATTTAGAAAAAAAACCCGGTATGTTTTCCATAAATAAACATGAAAACACTGCACAGTGAATTACGATTCATATAAATAACTTAAATATAGTACATAAAATAAATTAAAACAAAGAGGTTGTAATGGCATACAAGCATCAGAAAACTACATCTTCCTGGAGTTCATGGCTGAGTTCATGTAAACTGATGCCGTCCTCCCTCGGTGATTGATAGCTGCACAGCCCAGCCTGTAGCGCTTGTGTCCCTCTACCCGGCCTCCGCCATCTTGCCTCTCCCTCCCTGCTAGAAGCCGAGTGCGGAAGTGGAAACGGCACTGTGCGGGCTCAGGGTTCCGCCTGTGGACGGCTTGCCAGATCCTCCCGCCGACACAGTCTTCTGTCCATTAAAGTTCACCGTTTCTAAACAGCAGAGACCCGGGGAGAGATGGCTGGACGGTTACCGGCGTGTGTTGTCGACTGCGGCACAGGGTAGGTTGTTCAAACCGCACCGCCGTGCAGACAGTGGAGCTCGGATGTCATGGAGAGGCTGAGTACGGTTAGGGACTGTCAGTGTCAGCAGCAGCAGCAGCAACTGGGTGGGTGTCCCTCTGTGTTTATGCCGTCAGCTAGCTTGGGAGCTAATGCGCTAGCGAACAGCTAACTGTGACATAGGGTAACTATATCCCCTTTGCGCTCGGAAACAAAGCCCGTCAGGTCATTTTAGCCGCTTTGAAGGGCACAGCCGCCGCTTATTTTTCATCTTCGTTGTCCTGCTCGTTTTGCTAGTCTCATTATTAGCAAGGTTTCATCTCCAGTTACTGTGTGTGTTTTCTTCCTGTCGAGGGGATTTCACTGTGAGGACCCAGCTAGTGTTTGCTGTTAACAAGGAGAGCTGACTGAGGAAGGATTCCCTCACATCTGGCTTCATTCATTTGGAGCTGCTAAATTGATTTTGCTAACACAGTGTAACATTCTATGTTAATTTACCAGATTTTCCACATTGATTTGAGCCGCGTAGAGGGACCCGTGGCTGTAGACAGTGCAGTTCATACATATTTTTTTTGCTCGTTAGTCTGGATTTGAGCAGGCGCAGTAGTACTTCCTATACAGACTACACTTCCTCATTCACGCTTTTTAGTCCATATATGGTCGTTTCTCGGCATCCGAGCATGTTTTTTTTTATTAAATTCTCTAATTTCTCCTCATCACTGATTCTTTTCCTAAGTAATTTGTCTCAGTTGCATTTAAGCTATATAGTTTTGCTCTGACAGCAAATGATGTTTTAAAGTGCAGACAAAACATTAGAGGACCAGATATGATCTTAGCTCCTCCTGCAGCACTGTTTGTATTGATCGGTGTGCATACCTCCTTTCCTGCTTTGTTATAAGGTAGCTTTTCACTTCTGATTGTTTTTTTTTCCTTTTCTTCTGAAGTGAACGTTTAAACTGTGTAAGGGATTTTAAAGATAGTCTCCAGCTGTTATCTTTTTTTTCTCTATCCTCATGAACACACAGGGTCATTGTATCTACAGTTTTCACCATCTCACTTTGAGGAAGAGAAATGTCTTTTAACCGATGCTAACATGTACATTTGTTCACATAACACTCAACTCACTCAACTGATGATAGGTACGCACAGTTAGTTTTGGGGGGTTAAAAGTGGCTTGCATTGCTTACATGTAGAGGCTTGAACACGTCACTCCTCACACTGCATACCTCCCCACTCATCCTCCCCTCCTCCCTTCAGGCTGTTAACCAGTCTGCTGCTTCTGATCGGCACTGGGACAGCAAAAGAAAGTGGAGCTGAGAAGCCTGTGCTAGTTTTTACTCATGAACCAGATGGCTTTTAGTTTTCTGGCCAAGCCTTGAAGTCATAACACATATGTTCCAGCATCAGTGTCTACAAGACTTACTTTTTTTGTGCAGAAATATTGCTTAGTCATAAAGTCACAGTTTAGACACAGACTGAGATTCAGTTTACAATTACGTCTTTTTTTAAGCGATAAACATCGTCATGCTCCGGCTTTGTAGCTTAGCCAGAGTGCCAGCTATCACCAGATGTTGTACAGTGCTGTGGGAGTTCAGCAGCTCTCTCTGTGTCATGCACTTGATGTCCAAACTGTGACAACTCCACTTCCTTTTACACATCAACTTTGTAAGTGGTATTGCTGCTATTATTAGAACAGACTACTTGACCGTGCACTGAAAGAACAGTCATGTCCAGAATTGGGTGTAGTTGAGGTGGGGTTGTCTAGTTGTCTTTTGTGTGAAACTGACAGTGCACTACCAAATCAAGACATCCTTAACAGGAAGTAAAATCTCAGGTGTTCCAGCTCAGTGTAGTCAAAGGGCTTGGGTGGAGTCATTCTTCAGAGTCCTAGGCAAACAGTTGAAACTCCATAACACAAGGCTGCAGCCATTAATGAGCTTTGGTCAAAAGTAGACCTACTTTGTAGATGACAGGTTTTCTGTCGGCATTAGCAAAAAGTACAAGTGGGTGACAAATCAAAGGAAAAACCTGAATGAATTAGTGGAGAAACATAGTGAGTGCAGATGCTTCCACACTGGTGCACTGTATGGTACAGTTAGGCAGGTAACATCCAGTCATGCCCAGCTGATTCTGATTTTGTATCACAAAACAGTGACTAAAGTTACATCTGCATTTAGATCTGTGGGAAAGACGTGAGTAAACAGGGTCAGGAATGATGACAGTGATGCTCGTGCATTAGTGTGATATCTAAGGACAAACAGAGGAGCAGCTCTTCCTCAGGTGACTGAGAATGTCAGTGCAGGACGTGATCAGGCTCTGTCAGTGAGAACAGTCAGTCAAC
>JBBMJY010000007.1:21524852-21546774 GCA_037833715.1 Toxotes lorentzi | reverse complement strand
GACGTGTTAGACAGCACTCTCCACCACCATCATCAAACACCAAATGAGGGAATATCTCTTGGAAGGGTGGTGTTCATTGTGCTCAGCCTTAGCCATCCTGTGCAATGATGTCCACTGTCAGCTGTGTGGTGCGTTTTAAGCTTGTTGAGACAGGTTGAGGTAGACAAGCTGGGACTGTTCTGTGGCATGAAGGTGTTCAGAGTATTTCTGCAGCAGTCTGCTGCTGTCAGCTCATGCAGCTGCTACTGCCATGAGACAGCTGTTGTTATCTCTGAACGACGCCAAATCATAACTATTCTAGAAAAGAGTGAAAACACATTCATGTATCATATGTTGAAACAAAAGGTTGCACAAGATTTTTCATACGCTGCTAGTGTGGCTGGAACCAGTTAATTCATTCACTTATCCATTTGGAGTAATACAGACGTTTACTCTCCCTTTAGCTCTTTTTTTGCCTCCATCACCTGAGAAACTCTCTGGTTCTTTAGCTGATGCTAGATGTTCCACTGTGTTCACCAGCTGCTGTCTTCACATGCTGTCCGTCTGCCATTTGGTGTTGGACAAAGTACAGTGGGTTGATCAGAGCTTGTTCACTGAGAACAGCTGCTTGCTGCTGAAATGATGTTATAAGAATGTGAGACTAAATAAAATGATAAAGTTGTGGGCCATAAAATCAAAACATGGAGCTGACAGATACTAAAACTGTCTGTAGAGCTCCAGTTTTAACTGATACATGTCTGTGGGTTTGTCACTACCAGTGACCCCTATCATAGTAAACATAGTCATTGAACTCAGTGTTAATATAAAAATCTTGATTAGTGCAGCTTTACAGTAACACTAACAGTGTGTTGACCATGTAACTCTGGAAAACACACTTCTACATAGTCACTGGTTCTTCTGTCATTCTTTGCAGCCTTGGCCTTTATCTGCCATGCTTATCTGAAGTGACTTGCATGTTCAGGTCAGCTGACTGTTACCTTCAGCCCAAACCTGAAGTTATAGATATATCATCCCTGTTTCTGTCAGTATATAAATTGTGAGTTATTGTGCAAAGTCACATTTCATAAGAAGGCACAGTAAGTCACTAGAGGGAGGTTTAATTAGAGAACTGCCCACAGTTTACTATTAAAACCTGCACAGGGATAAGTGTAAACTATATTGCAAAGCAGTATAAACTTAGAGCTTATAAACAGACAAACTGAAAGAAATCATGCTATTATTCTTTGTACTGCTGCACATAGCTGACCTGCCAGTTTTCCACTGTATTTGAACATGATCTACTGTATTGTGTTTTCCTATTGTGTTCTTTCTCCTCTACCTTTAAAAAAATCAACATTGGCAGCTTTTTTGTTTTTTTAACAGATAGGTGAAGTTGCCAGATTAGATTATATAATGTTATTCACACATCACTCAGCTGAAGCAGAAAAATAGGAGGTGGTGGTGGTGGAGGTGTGCTCGCTGTTGCTTGTCAGTTAGTGCCACTTTATGTCAAAGGCGGTGACTTTGCTGGACCACTGAAAGCAAGACATAAATCGAGTTTGTGAGTATCTGTCCAGCTAAGAAGCAGATTTTCTTTTTGTCTCCAGATTTTACAGACATTCTTATACACACAGTATTTGTGTAGTACATATAATGAGCCACTGGGTGATAAGGAGTTGTTGCTTTGTTATGCACTTATGTGGTAGTGGTCCACTGTTACAGAGCTGTTTTTAATCCTATATTTCTGCTTCCTCTCTGTGTTTATTTATTACTAAAATGTACCATTTCCTGTGCATAACATGGTGTCCAGTTGTTTTGTATTTGAAATTGAAATGAAGTGATTGCAACTCTGTTAGAACAACCAGTTAGCTTCTTTTTAAGACTGCTGATGAGGCCCCTTCCAGCTCCTTTTCTTTTTTTTTTTTTTATTAAAGTTGAATCAAAGGAGCCACTATTATGACCAGGATGTGGCCTGTTATGCCCACAGCTCTTTGGCAGTTGTCAGCAGTCCTCTATCAGTCTCCTGGGCCTTGTGTGCAGGAAGTATGGGAGTCCTGTTTGGGCCTACCCCAGTCAGGGCTACATCTGGTCAGCATGTGCCCTGCAAAGCACCATTCATACAGAGCAGATATATGGAGAAAGCTGTAAACTCTCAAGCCTTTGATGTTAAGGCTTAAGATATTCTCCCAGTGTTTTAACAGACTGCAGTTTGAGGATGGGGGTGAAAATGTAGTCACGAGGATTTTTAGGAACTTTCATCATTTTTTCCCTCTTAGGTAAAGGTTTTGCTCACTTTTTATCACACACAGAAGCAGGAAATAGAGGATTTAGCAGCCATCGCTGAGGTCACAGCCAGTTTATATTAAGGATGGTCAGTTTATACAGAAATGATCTTTTCCCCCTGGACAAATATGAATACTCCTCAGTTCCCAGTGTGACATGAATGGCTCTTTTAATGGCCTCCCATTAGCAAACTCCAGAGCTGCTGCTGCTTGTGGCACCCAGCCAACCCCCAGAAGGACAGTGATGGTATTGATCAAAACAATAAGAGATAGCAGCCAAAAATAATCTTTACAGAAGTAAACTTTCACACATATAAATGTAGTGCCAGCAGTGTAGCTGGTGCTCGGTGTTGTCCAGATGGTGCAGCTTGTTTCTCCATAGTGAAATGTGATTCTTTTCTCTTGCAGTTACACCAAACTGGGGTATGCAGGGAACACAGAGCCACAGTTCATCGTTCCATCATGTGAGTATTTCACTGCGCATTGAATTCCTCCAACACCAGCCAATGCAGGCCACTAACAATGACCATGATACATCGTTGATAAAAATGGTACAGTTCATTTGTGCTATTTAAAAATAAATAAATAAAATTAAAATCTCTTCCTCCAATGACAGTTTCCATAGTGGTCTAAGTTTGACCTCTTGCTATTCCCCAAAAGTGTCCCTGTAAAATTTAGCATGGGTCAAACTTTGAGTGAATTTAACTTAAATTCCTAAAATGTGCAGTGAACAACTTTGCAAAACAGTTTCTCCTCTCCTCTGCTCTCTGTTGAATTCTCTTTGCTGGTCAGGTATTGCCATCAAAGAGTCAGCCAAGGTCGGAGACCAGGCCCAGCGGAGAATGATGAAGGGGGTGGACGACTTGGATTTCTACATCGGAGATGAAGCAGTAGACAAGCCCACGTATTCCACTAAGGTATGTGACCCCGATGGCTTTACATGCCCACAGAAGTGACAGACAAACCAGCTACCATGTTTGAGTGTTTCACTCTCTCTAGAAAGCTGATATTCTAATTGCACGTGTGATGCATTTAGCAGTTCATAAACAGGAAGCAGGCCACTTTCTGGTGGGTGAAAGGTTTTCTTTTGTATCACCCAGACACGTAGGCGAGAGACTTCACAGGGCAGTCTTGGAATCAACTCTGTAAAATCATTTACCTTAAAATAGTTTTTCAGTTAGACATTAATGTGACATTAATACACAGCGTGCATTTCTCCACTGTAAAGGATGTTGATTAGGACTCTTTTGTTAGTGGTTCCGAGATTAGAAAGTACACTGTTAGCATTTCTCTTTTAATTTGTAGGGACTACACAATGAGTTGGACTTGCTGCATACACAGTTATATAAAGTGACAGTTTAGGTGAAGATAAGAGTCTCTATATGAAATAACTCTAATCTAACTTTGCTGACATAGTCTCATGCGGTTATACCTGGCTATCTGAGACTCCAGGTATGTTCATAAAATGGTGAAAAAGTGAAAAATGCAGACGCTTGCACGTAGTTGTTCAGTTGTCCTCTTTGGTACAGGCAGTAGGTCTATCACAGCCGACTTGTCATAGCAGGAAAAGCACAGGTGTTAATAATATCATTAATGATGGCTTAGCTTCAAATAGATGCCCCAGTTAGCCAGTGTGCACAGTACTAGTCCTCTGCCCCAAATCCAGTTAGTAATTGTAAGGAGGTTTTATACATGCTGCGTGTTCATACCACAAAAGTGACAAAATAAAAGTTTACTCAAAATAGACTGAGGGCAGACCAAAAAGAATGTGATTTTTGAGTGTGATGCTGAAGGACACTATTCTCCCACAATGCAAAGCAGAAAGTCAAAGCAGGAGCTAATCACAGTTGGAAAATACTGACACAAACCGTGGATGGTAGTGAAACAGCTTCAGGAACACCTCAGCAAACAAATAATAACAATGTTTTATGAAAAACATGTTGTTTTCTCTTTATTAACTTTAAGTGGCCGTGGCATTTTAAAATTGCAATTTCATGTAAAACAGTTCTTTGATGTCTGCTCGGACAATGACAATCCAATCAATTCAGAGTCCAGTCAGAGGGCAGGTGGTTCTTGACCACTGATATAAGTCAACAGATATACTATATATCTGTTGACTGAACTTCCACCATCTCCAAGCGTTGTGAATGATGACAATCAGCTGACTCTGCCATAACAACTGCATGATGTCATTAGACAAAGACATACTGTGCATTTCAGAGATTGTTGCCGCCACAGTATGTACAGATGGAACTGTACTACACTGTTGGACCTGTGATCAGACTCCATTATGAGACTCCTCTCTTTTGAACTGAACTTCAGATATTCTGTTTCTGTGGTTTAGAGGTAAACTTAACAGTGACTGAAGAAAAACATAGGTTGCTGGAAAAAAATCATTCAGACAGGAAGTTAATCCAGAGGGCAGGTTGAAAGCTTCCTGTCCCTGCAGTTTCAACTTATGACATATGTATCACTGCTTTTGCATCTTGTATTTAGGCCTTTCTTCAACTTTCATGCTATCATATCACATACTGTACATCATACTAATTACCTGGACCCCTGTGTCAACAGTGGCCAATCCGCCATGGGATTGTGGAGGACTGGGACCTAATGGAGCGCTTCATGGAGCAGATCATCTTCAAGTACCTGAGGGCTGAGCCTGAGGACCACTACTTCCTCCTGGTAAGAGTCTTGAGAAATGTGGCCAGTCTTGGAGTATCATTTGTTTAGCAGCAAATAATACTCCTTCAAATGTCCTCTTCTAGTATGACATCTTATTGTTTTATGTTGTTTTTCTTTTTATTTTGATGATTTAACTGAATCTAAAGGATTTGACACATGAATTGTTCCTTAATGTTACACTAGTAGCACATCAAGGCATGCTTTGTACTATTATACATATTACAGTGTAGTTCTAATGATACGTCTACATTTCTTCAGTCTGAATTTGTTACAGGATAACTTTACTGTGTATGCTTCTTTTTATTCCTTGTTTGCAGACAGAGCCTCCTCTCAACACACCAGAAAACCGAGAGTACACAGCTGAGATCATGTTCGAGTCCTTCAATGTACCAGGGCTGTACATCGCTGTGCAGGTGAGGTCTGCTGGGACAAGAAAATACACATGATGCCTTTTTATACTCCTCTCATCTGATTTAAACATCAGAGTTCCTGATGTAACAGCTATAAACCACTTCTACAGATTTATATGTGAACACAGAGTTAAGATATTATCAGCGTGACATTTCCCTGTGTATGTGTGTGCCAGGCTGTGCTCGCTCTGGCAGCCTCCTGGACATCCAGACAGGTGGGAGAGAGGACACTGACGGGCACCGTCATCGACAGTGGAGACGGTGTCACCCACGTCATCCCTGTGGTGAGTTCACAGTTCTCCCAATTACTCACTGTCTCTCGCACATGCACACAGCTCCAGGTTTAAGATGTAAATACTGAACATTGTTCACTGTACATGCTCTTGTGTTCATTCAGGAGTTGGGTGTGTGATAGAATTCAATATGTTGAAGTCAATGTTATGTTTCATCTGTCACATTTCAACACATTGAGGCCAGTACATTATTACAGCAGCTTGTTATTAGGTAGGGCTGTGTAAACATCTATTCCTTGAAGTGGCCCTGTTTTTTAATTTGGAAGACAAACATGATAATTAATTTTTGCTTCATTCAGAACAACATTTTTAATTGGTTATGTTCATTATGTAAATTTTTGGCTGTTAATAAACAGCTGTGGTTCACATTTAATTAAGATTAGGGGCAGCAGTGGGTAAGTAAGTGTCATATTTAGGTTTTATACACTATGCTGTCAAGAGTTAAGAATTTTCTCCCTGTTAAGAAAAGAATATTTCCACCTGTCTACTTCCTTAGTAACCGGATAGTGTTGATGTTTAAAACCAGGCCACAGGGTTTCAGAAGAATTACTCAGTTTTAGAAAATGTGCTTGCAGAATACATTTAGAGGCTGTGTGACTGAATCAGCATGTCTGTAGCCACTGCTGAACATGCACAAAGAACGAGCCAAACACAACAACCTTTGGGATGTGGAGAAGGACTCAAAGTAAAGCACACATCTAATGGAAAAATATCACGCTATAACAACTGTAGACTCAGTGTCTTTCTTTATTTCCTACACTCTTGTTCATTTCTGTTATGTTTCACATTATATAACATCCGCTCTCTTTCTTTCTCCCTGTGTCTGTCTCTTTCTTTGTTCCTCTCAGGCTGAAGGTTATGTTATTGGCAGCTGTATAAAGCACATTCCCATCGCAGGACGAGACATCACCTACTTCACCCAGCAGCTCTTGAGGGAGAGGGAGGTGGGCATCCCACCTGAGCAGTCGCTGGAGACAGCCAAGGCAGTAAAGGTAGGTCCTCAGCTAGATTTCCCATCATCCACTTCAACTGCCAAAGAGGCAGTAATTACCCCACTTGGTGCTCGCTGGAGTCACCAAAGTTATTTCATGTGTGGGACACATTGGCCTCTTATGGCAGTAAATGGGTGGTAACAGCATATAAGGTTGAGGGGTGTACCCTTCAACGCTGGCACAACACCATGCTGATTGTGGTGATCTTATAAAGGTGTGTTTGTGTTATGAAAAAGAATCTCCTCACATCATGTAGAGAACCTCTAAGCTGGATGAACAGACCCATAGTCCCTGTAATATCACCCTGATATCACATGAAAAAAATATTGTGAGCACGGTTGTGTAGCTACAACAAAGAAAGAACAATAGTATATTATTAGGTCTCTTGAAACAAAGGCTGAGTTGGTTCAACGCACAAAATGCAATATTGATTACAGCATTACATCAGCCACTAAAACCAGTGGACAATGCATTGTTTCTCTTAGCTCATGAAAAAGTTGACATTTTGAAGATACGTCATCTAACAGGACAGTGATGATAGGTTCATTCAGGACTCTATAAAAAACATTTCCATATATTTTCTAAGTCACTACATGGTTATTATAGGAATATAATACATGGCCTGAAATAATCTGAAACCAAATATATTAGGAAAAATGAATAACAGATTTCATCTCAGATTTCATCTTTAGACGTATTATTCTGATGTGCACATAATAGGACTTGGGTAAATAAGCTCCTTTTAAAGAATATACAAATTGAATGACGTGAGAGACATATTTCATTGACTGAGACGGGAATGCATGAAGCAGAAAAGATTTACAGGCCTGTTTTTTTCTCTTCAGATTCCAGCTCCATTTACCATAGTGACAGTGATGGATTCTTCATTTAGAAAAATTAGATGTAAAAACTGGAATTTCACTGTTTTTCTTCATGAGGACACCAGGTGCCACTATTGGTCTGCCTGTTACATGTGGCTGGTCCCATTTAAAAACCCACTGCTATTGTTTAGCTGTGTTTGTTCAGTTTCTAATAATCAGTGCTGTTCCCCAAACTGAGATCAGCTCAAGCTATAAATGAAAATATCAAATATTTTTTGCATTACAATATGCTCATACTTAAAGAAGATTAACTATAGAAATGACTTTTTCTCTGATTGAGCTTTGCACCTTCAAACCTGCATCACCTAACGTATTTGAGATCTTTTCTGTTTAGTTTCCAGCTTTGCAGGTGACAGATAGATATGACTTTATGTCATTTGTCTTCTCTTACTCTTGTTTCTTCTGTCGCTCCCCACATTTTATTTATTTACGTCCATTCTCCACAATTGCTCCATATTTATTAAATAGCTTTTACCCAAGACTTTGTTCTCTGTGTCAAGGGCCATTCTTCATTACCCTGAGGCACACAAACAAGAAATAATGTAAATTCAAATAATTAGCATTCGCATCAAGGGAATGCGTGTCGTGCATATTGCCAATCATGTCTAGAATTGTTAACTCCACTGCAGGCTGGCAGGCAATATGGACCACATTCCCTACAAATCAAGCTAATGACATCTCTGAATACACTGTACAGTGTACGCTGAATACACAAGCAAAATCATTTACACTTTAAACAGTCCCTCTCTCATCATCACTCTTGCATTAAAACCCATTCACCGAAAACATTGACACAAAAAAAAGGTATTTGTTGGTTTCTTTAGCTGGTAAAATCAAACTGACTGATATACACAGTGATGAAAATGATGATTAGAATACAGGACACACTGCAGCCTTGTTACCTTTTACCAGCGTTAGCAACACAGTCAACTGTACTTGAAGGGAATTATTGGAACCATTTTTAGGAATGTTGAAGCTGAATATACAACTTTACTTGTGCTCTCCCCATCAGGAGCGGTTCAGCTACGTGTGCCCAGATCTAGTCAAAGAGTTCAACAAGTACGACACGGACGGCTCCAAGTGGATCAAGCAGTACACCGGCATCAACGCCATCAGCAAGAAGGAGTTCACCATCGACGTCGGCTACGAGCGCTTCCTGGGACCTGAGATCTTCTTCCACCCAGAGGTTCGTCAGTGCAGTGTGAATCAAAGCAGGGAGCACAATATAAGATTACTGAAACCTACACAGACCAGACAGCCCACACTAACAGCCACAGTTTAGAAGGTCTGAAAGGAGCACATATTGAACGAGTGGTTAGATATAGACAACGCACTGGACGATCAGTAGACTATGATTGGAGCTCTGTCGATGTTCATTATTGTTTGCTTTTATAGCTGCTGTTAGTGTGTGATATATGTGAGAGGTCGTGGATATGTAACTACACACTGCTCAGGCACAGTTTGGTTTGTGACACGTCTTCTTTGTTTCCTCACATCCCAGTTTGCCAACCCTGACTTCACCCAGCCTATCTCTGAGGTCGTGGACGAGGTCATTCAGAACTGCCCCATCGATGTCAGGCGTCCTCTCTATAAGGTAAGCCAACATTAATCTTTATGGTCATCTTTTTTTCTCTTTCTAAGGTTCTCCATACATGATAGTAAATGTTTTGTTTGGGTTTAACTGGTGTGACATCTTGTTCCAGGCGATTCACTACAGCTTTTTTTTAGGACACAGATAAGGTTGAAAGACTGACAGTTGGAAGTTGAAAGTTGTTTACTTTTCAACAGGCATGCTTTGACTATAGGTTAAGTTTTTACATGGTCTGTTAAATTGTGGCCTGTCCCTGAAACAGTTCTGAAACAGGTCTGTTATTTTTGAACATAAATCACGTGGCCTGTTTTTGCCTCTCAGACAGCTGTGGTGAAGACTGCCATCAGTTTTTATTAATTTCCTAGAAAATGAGCTTGATGACAAACAACAGTCCTGCTGTATTATTTTCAGCAGACAATATTTTTATTTTATCTAGTGTTAAAATTAATTTATGCTAAGCGATAAACTGTTTTGTCTTTGGTAATTAGCAGCGCTCTTTGTCGGAGCATTGAGTCATACTGCTGAGACTTATTTTTATAACAATGCCCAGCTTGTTGTGCATTGTTCCTTTGAAAGTAGAGACTGAAATGATCAAGAGTGAGTGAGTGAGATTGATATATCACTCTGGTATCAAGTGGTATTTCCCATGGAGTTCTGGCTGTTGCACTTCCACAGGTCACAGGGCTTAAGTGCTTCTTTTTCTGCAGCTTTGTAATCTCCATCACCTTTTCTTCCACAGAACATTGTTCTGTCAGGAGGCTCCACCATGTTCAGGGACTTCGGACGGCGTCTGCAGAGAGACTTAAAGAGGACGGTTGATGCCCGACTGAAGATGAGCGAGGAGCTGAGTGGAGGCAAGCTCAAGGTGAGAGTACACATTAATTTATACACAACACAGATCAATGCTGCCTGACAAAACACAAGAACTGTGTGAGGACTTTATAATTCTTTCCCACTGCAAATATAGTTGGTACAGATGTGTACGAAATGTAGATCAGTTGACTTCCAAAGCAAATTTGTATGGATAAACCTAATAAGGTCTGAAGATCTTCATTTGAGGCTGGAGATGGGAAGATAGGAGGAAGTATATAGTTTGTCTCTCCCTCCTCCTCTTTAGCTGGTGAAGCTGTGAAGGCCGTACCTGTGATTCTTCTTTATACAATGTTAAATGTCATCCATCCTGAGGCCAGACTGACTGATAATTGTTGATCCACCTCAGGTATAGAAGGAGCAGCTAATCCAAGTAGAAAATTAATAAATAAGTAAACAAACATGGTAAATTGTGTCCCAAAGTATCGTGGGTATCAATGAAATTAATTGTGTGGAACCAGGACTCTTCCTGGAGTAGCTGACCAAACCAAGTAACCAGCCAAGAAGAGCCTTGTTCAGGGAGGTGACCAAGAACCCAGTGGTCATGGTCAAAGAGCTTCGGAAGACCTGCAGAGATGGGGGAACCTGCTGGAACAATGACCATCTCAGCAGCTCTACATCAGTCAAACCTTTATGACAGCGTCTAGATAAGACAATCTGTCTCTGTCCCATGTCATCCCATTACTCCTACAGCCCACACTGTGCAAGGTGGCTGAATGTAACTGATTTTCTCTCTGTCCTCCCTCCTCAGCCTAAACCAATCGATGTCCAAGTTATCACTCACCATATGCAGAGATATGCAGTGTGGTTTGGTGGATCAATGTTAGCTTCAACTGTAAGTATTCCAAACATGCATCCACACTCCTTTATCAGCATGTGGTAGTTAAACATTATAACAGGAAGGTGATATCTACTTTTAGACTCACCAGCATGATTGTTCCATCTTGTGTTATGTCCTGCTGAGTGGAAGTGAATGCTGTCACATTTAATTATTTTATTTTTTCCCCGTTGATGAGTCAGATGTGTGAACAAAGCTCATCATTTTATCTGCAGGAAATAACGACTGCGAGCAAAGGTCTCTGACAGTTGATTCACTAAAGGCTGATTTAATTTAACATTTTAATATAATTGTTTTCTCTTTTTTTATGTCTCAGTACACGATGATCTATATTTAGAACTTCATACATTCTTTTCTTTTGTTTTCTTAGAAACCCAGTTCATTTTTATTATCGTCTGAATGCATGGAGTTGTAGATTATTGCAACAAAAATGTTAAACAAAGTCTTAGCGATACAAAAGAAATCCTCCACTTAACCTAGCCACATGTCGGAAATGATTTTCAGCCTTGAAGCCTCTGAGTGGGCAGGCCTGTATGTGTGTTTGATTGACAGCTGAGCCATCAGAGGCATCAAAACACACTTTAAACAAACGTTCACAGCACAGTGACTCACACACCGAACCAGACAGTGCTGTTGAACCATTTAGCACGTAAACTGACCAAAGCTGACATCTGCAGGTAAATCATTAAACTGTTCAAAGTGCCACAGCTAAATAGCTAATTAGCTGTTTAGCTTGAACAAACTGGTTCTTAACTGGAACAAATAGGGCACTTTTTCATGTGTGAATGTTTGTTTGGAAGCTCATTCAGCTGAGATTAAAAACAAACAAACTAAAACAGTGGTGTTGGTGTGGAAATGTGCAGTGTGTCAGGTGCAGGTGAGATGATGAAATATGATCCAGGAAGTCCAAAACATTGCACAGCAGGTTGTTTTTTTTTTCTTCAGAAACTATTAAGATTTTACAGCTTTGAAAAGTTACTACAGTTCCATCCTCGTTTTCTTTGACAGGGAGACAAACAGCACAGTGAGCAAATAATCTACCAGTCTGTGCTTGAACATGTTTGGCCATTGCCAAATGGTGTTGAGAGCCACATGTTTTTTCCACATTTAAAATAACATAAATTTCTCCCCTTTGAGTAGAGAATTTTTAAGCACAGTTCATGTAAAACAGTATGTTCATGTAGAACAGACCTGTACACTGCAGCAAATCAAAACATTTTGAGACTTTAAAGCGCTCACATTTGCTTTCCAGAAACATCTGCCATCTGGTAGGTCTGAGAAAAGTTCTCTGGTGCAGTTAAAGGGCTGCTTTTTCCAGCAGCAGCCGTTTGTTTTAGATAAATAAAATAACCATCATGCCCGATCAAAGTAAACAACATCACCTGCAGGAAATGAATATGCAAATGTATGCAACCTTTCTAATGTTGGTATGTTTTTTTTTTTTTTTGGTCTGTGTTAGCACTCACCTTCATCTTTGTTTGTTTCCACAGCCTGAGTTCTACCAGGTTTGCCACACCAAAAAGGACTACGAAGAGATCGGGCCGAGCATCTGTCGCCACAACCCTGTGTTTGGAGTCATGTCTTAACTTTGGACCTCCAAAGTCTAATAGCAGAGGGGGGGGCTGATTAAGATAGGCGGTATAAAGGTCAGGGATGGTGGTGCTTCTGTGCTTTTTGATTATTCGTTCAGCTGTGGATGTGTGGGATGTGAAGGAGATCCAGAATATTAAAAAAAAAAAGAAAAAAAAGAAAAGACACCAGACCAAACACAGACCGGCTGGAAAATTTATTGTGAATGTCCCCCCCCCCCCTTTTTTTCTTTGTATTTTCTTTTCAAAATGAGGGAAAATGGACGGTGTTGGTGGAGGCCTAAGATGATGACCGTAACATTGATAGTAATTTCCTGACACCAGAACATATTATTTATGTTTATAGAACATGAGTCATGAGTCCAGGCAAGATCCCATGACTCTCGAGATCATCGACAAGTTTAGAACATATTATTGTCTGCTTTTATTTTCTGCAAAATATTTCAGCTTCAAATCCACATGTCTGTGTATCACGGTAAGAGCTTGTTTATATTTCATACAAAAGTTTTTATATGGAAAACTTGGGAAATCAGGGGTAAAAAAAAAAAAGAAATAGAATGGATTCCAATACGAACAAGAGACTGTTTTAACCCACAATGCAGCTTTGATACGCAGTATTTTTTGTTGAGTTTGAGTTTGAGTTCTATATTTCCCCCACATGTGTCATCGCTGTCTGCCCTTTAATTCCTCATACATTCATTCACATGTGCTTTCACTTCAGACAGTGTCAGGTTTCTACTTCTGGGATGCAGTGAAAGAGAACAGAGAGGACTTACTGAGGTTATTAAAGTGAAAGTGAATAAGAACGATTGTCAGACCAGTATTGTTAGACTAGAAGTTTTTTTTTTATTATTAAATACCAAATTATTAAAAGAATGGGATTTGTGTATTTAATGCCTTGCAACATTCCAATAAAGGCTCAAATTTGTTTCTAAGCCCTGCAGTGTTCGTCCTTTCTGCCTGTAAATTCTGCTCAGTTTGCTGCCGTGCTGATGCTTTATATATTGCTGTTTTCACTCATCATTTCAATTACAGATCAATCTATGTTACCAGAGCATGAGGTTGAAATCTATGTATATTTTACACATATAAACTGTTGTTTAACCCACTGACCTATTGGATTTTGTTTAATATGTAATGAATAGCCTTTATTTTGTTCTCATATCACATTAAAGGACAGTGTCTTTCATATAGAAAGTAATAAATATGAAGACACATCAGCTGCAAGCTAAATGGCACACCTTCTGTTTCTGTAGCCTGCATCAGCAAAAAGCAGTAACAAGCAGCTGTTTCCTGCTTGGTATTGCAGCAGCCAACATTCACAAGGTGCCGTCAGCCTTCATTCTGTGACTGGCACTCACTCAGCTGAGTCCATATCTGATTTCTGGCCTGTTATTGCAGATAAAAAGATATTACTTTCTTCTATGAAGCAAATGGACCAGCAGTCGGTGCAGTATATGTGTCATTAGCCATCAAATGAATCAGGGCATTGGCTGCATGGAGCGAAAGCAGTGGCAATTTAGGTCGCAGCAAGGTGGGCTCCAAAAGGAAATGCCCTGTCAAATCGATCTGCCTGCTAAGGCATATCAGTTTGTTAACCTTCCTGCAGTCTCTATGGACTGTGTCTGCACATCATTTTGTTCACTGCTGGTCTGGACATTAAATCCTTCCACTTCTGAGACCTATCACCTACACTGCTGCAAATAACTGAGGAGCTGACGAAAACATATAGAGACACTCACTGGATGTTTTTATGGTCACTGAGCCATGTGTGGATCATACTGTGTACATGTTCCTTACTGACCCAAATGAACTGCTCTTCCATGAGGCTGCGTGCTCATGCAAAGGTCCGGAGAGTCCAGAGATACAGAGAGAGTGACATCTGTTGGACAAATACAGAACTTCATGCATCAAGTCTTCTGCAGAATATAAATACAGGTGAGACTGAAAACATCAGCACTTTGATTTGTTATAATATGAGAAATGCATAGCTTTAGTGTAGCACATGTAATGTTCCTGAACATGGAATAATTTACTGAGGAGATGAAGCTTTAAAGAAATTCTATTTAAAAAGCTGATTTTCTGCAAAGATATTTAAAATATATTATAATATATTTAAAATATATATGTCCACACACAAGCGAGAATTAATTTCCTACCACTTCTGAGACATGCACTATAAACAAAAACTCTGTCGAGTTAAATGTAAATATCAGAGGCTTGAGTCGTCCTTGCCTGGAGAAAACAATGCCACACAAAGCAAAGTGCCCATGTGCCAGTTTTTTTCCAAATTGACTTCCTGTCAGGAGGATAACACTATTTACATGCAGATTTCCACCCAGCGATGTGCTGTATTGTTTGACTTTCAATAAGAAGCGATTACCTGCATGGGGGCAACCCTCCCCCTTCATTTAGATGAGGCTATCACCCTCAAGTTCATTTGTCATTCATACCAGAGAGAACAAAATGTTGAGAATAAGACTTTAATAACAGGTCTTCGAGGACCTAACTGACAACCAAGAAAAAAAACGTCAAACCGTTTGGCGATGGAAAATGAGAGTTGTGTTACAGGACTCTCACATTTTTCTAACATCTTACAGTTACATTACATCTTCATAAATATAAGGACACCTGAATATTACACCCGTGTGTGATTGATGAATATTTCACTCTAAATCAGTGAGCTTTAATCTGATGCTATAACAGCCTCCTCTTCCTGCAGAGGCTTTCCACATTATTGTGGAACCTGGCTGATTTATTCCCATTCAGCCAGCACAGCACATATTGTGACTACAGAGTTTTCATTATTACCAGAGTCTCTGTTGTGCTGTTTTAAACCCTGCTGTAGTTTTACTGTGTATCACCTTGACAGTTGTTGCTCTTGAGTGTTACAATTCTTAGCAATATATCCACCCTCCCCTCTCCTCATTGCGTATTTCATATATACATATACATGATACAATGAATAGCATGTAAAATTTGCAACATGAAATGTAGCTAAAAACCACAGCTGAACCTATTGATTAATGCTCCTTTAGAAACCTGAGGCTGCTGACAAATATAATGACTTTTTGGGCAGATATTGGGTACACTCTCTTAATGAGAACTGTCTATATTCCTTGGTAAAAGTGCAGTCAACCTGCTGGCAGTGGGTTCGTCTCTTAGTGTCTGTGTTCAGTAAGTGAGACAGAGGAGACGTGAGCTGCACAGCACCACGAACGAGCTGCTCGAAAGGTCGGCAGTGACATCAAGTGACTTTTCATGCAGGCTTTAGCTGCTTTCCACTGAAAAGAGTCAGAAACACTTCCCATTTCAGCATCTGACTGGTGGAATTCATGGATGAACAGACATGTCAAAACAGAGATGCATTTCAATGTAAATGAACAGAAACTTAAAATAAACAAAATAAAGGATTCTTAACAGATTTATCTGTAAGAAAGTTTTATAGCTCAGTCCAAATATCTTAAATGTTTTTTTGTTTTTTGTTTTTCACAACTTCATGGTTTCTGTGAAGTTGTTGAAATACTTGCGTCATCAGCTCCCCTCTCTTTAGGAGGGTCAAACTTGTAGCCTACATAAAATCTGGTAACTGGCAAATACACTGCAGGGTTACCTTAAGGTGTTATGTAATCCACCTAACATCTATCTATGCCTGATTATCCTTTGCAGGCTTGCAGCAGGCTGGAATCTATCTGAGCACTCACTGGGCTAGAAGCAGGGGTTACCAGTCTATAAGACATATAGACTGCCACCTGCAGGCAATTGAGATCCCCCACTTAACCTAACCACGTCTTTAAACTGTGGGGGCAAACCAGGGCAAGTGATGGAAACAGGAAAACTGCTCACAGAAAGGCCCCCCGCAGGGTGGCAGACCATGTAACTGTGAGGCAACTGTAACAGCACTATACCAACCCTCTGCAACCCATCACTGCTGTTGCAACCAGTGTATTCATGTAATAGTAACTCTGTTGTCATATGGATGTAATTTCTCTGGTGTCTATTTATATTTCTTTTGTGGATTTTTTAAATATTTGTGGTAATTTTTGCTTTGACATTTTGGCCGTGCCGCTTCCTGTAGTTTTGCGCTACTTTACTCAATTAGCGTCAGGCCGCGCTGTGGACAGGTGAGGTCTCGTGCTCTCATCAGTCGCGTGTTCAAGCCTGGTAAAAACGCTAAACATTTCACAAATGCTGTTCTCAGTTGCCATTATGTTTATGTCAGTGTATATATATATATATTGTCGCGTACAGCACTTTTGTGTAACATGCCAGCTCATCTCACAGCTAGGCTAACGGAGGTCGGTTTGTCACGCGCTCAGCTCTCCTCCCTCTCTCTCCTGTAAAGGTGTGGATGTGGACACTCGGGCACGTGACGTTACTCTACTGATTTAACTGAGTTTACACAGGTATGTGGGCTTCCTCTTTGTTGTTTTTCTAAGTAAATTTGTTTTGCATTGATAATTTTGTTCTTTATTCATACACGGTGTATGGTGTATTTTCATGTTTATACTTCAAATTTAATATTAATGAATAAAATACAAGAATAGTGGATCAGAATATAGTCTTTATAAGGACATTATAGCTGTAACAGTACAATCAGGGTGAAAAGTGTTTTGTTTTATTGATTTAATGGAGGATTGAGTGTGATAAATACTGTACAATGGAATGTGTGTCATACAGTCATACCCTGCTGAGGAGAGGTGTGCATGTAGAAACCTGGCCATGTGAAGTTGCTGTATTGATATTATGGTGTTTCACACAGCCTTTGGGAGAATAAATCCCCCTGGCTGGCAAGGCGGCAGTTGTCCTCATCTTGTTGCTCATTATCCACAAACACAGTTCAGAGTTGGTAGCAAACTTTGTCAGAATGGTTGTCATGCCTGACCGGCTACAGTATGTCACATTTCATAAACTGAAATATTGTGCTTCACCTGCTCTTGTCTTTTTTTTTTTTTTGCTTTTTTGCTTTTTCTCACACTGTTCTGCTGGCATTGTCACTTTCAGCCACTTCAGATTGAACTCAACTTTTCACGCCAAGATCATTTTAAAGGCCAGCAGTTCAGAGAGAGTTTTGATTTGACATTTTCCTGCAATGTGATTTTTTTTGTGTTCTATGTCACAGCTCAGTTTTTCTGCTCTGCACTGACATTTGATCATAATAAAATCCTAAAGCTACAGCTATAACACAGTGTCACTTTTTTCTAGCTCTCAGTATTGATACTGAATATTTATCACATTAATTTAATGCAAAACATTTTATATGGAGGCCAACATGTCTTACATTCATTTGGAAGTGTGTTCATGGCGATGTGATGTTTTAAGTCCAACATTCACCCTTCTTTTAGCTTTGGTTTAATCCCACTAACTCCTGAGTAAGATATCTGGCTCTTTAGCAGGCAAGTGCTCTTTGCCTGTGTGCTGTTTGGTGCTGGGCAGGTTGTGTGCAGTGTGTTTGTTTATGCATTCATGCTTAAACCAGTTCTGATAAGCCCACATGGTTGATGAGAGTGCGGAGCTTGAACCACAGCAGTAAAGCTGTACGCTGTAAAACCAGAACACTGAGCTGAGATGCTGAAACCCTCATGGAGCTGACAAAAACTGCAAATGCAGGTGGTAATGATCTGTGGGTTCATCATGACTGACTGCAGTCAGTGTCTGCAGTCACATAATCAGTAGACCCATTCTTTAAATAAAAATGTAGACTGGTGCAGCTTTGAAATGTATTAGAAGTGTTGAGCATGTGACGTACTATATAAAGAAGTGGAGCTTTGATTAGGTAGGAGGGCCACTCAGAGCAGAGGCCACTCAGCACCATCTGTTGACCAGGAGAAGCTGGTTGATTGGTTACCAAGTGTCTTCGGAGCCGATATACTGTCATACAAAAGCTTGAGAGTAATGGTAGCGATGATTTCTTATCTTTATTATCAGTAACTCATTTACTGAAACGTTATGGCTATGTAGGATAGATGCTCTTGAGAAACGCTCTTTGTTCCATCAGTCTCACGTCTGGGGTCCTGCTGGGGTCAAAATCTCCCGCAGGACTCTGGCGGTGAGAGCTCCTCAACAAGTCTTTTCATCATCACCCTCTCTGTCTCGTGTGCAGACAGCTGTGATGGGGGCAGCTCCTTCTGTTGAGGCACTCCGCCTCCTCCCACTCCTCTGCATTGGAAGAGCGCGCTCCTGGACAGAAGTTCAGGGATCCAGAGCCTTCACCATAAAGATGCTGTCCACACCACCCAGAGGGAATACTCTACAAGAGTGGAGTGCAGCCAGTAACATGAGCACTTCTCATTCCTGCCTGTAAGTAAGTGTTCAGTCAGCAGCACAGGCTAAATGTTAATGTTAAAATGATAAATTATGATTATGACTCTTGACACAAACTCAGGCTTCCCTATAAAGCAAGAGGGGGGTGACTGCATGATATTTCAGCAGCAGACATGCATCTTGAAAACAGATGGTATCTTTAAACACAACTTACTGTTTACAGAAATGATTTTCTACTTAAGGTGCTCTTTGTTTCAGCTTTAGTTTACTGTTAATGATTCAAAGCCCACGTTTATTTCTGAGCTCATCAGCTTGTGTATGAACCTGCTCTGTTTATATTGCTGTTAACAATTATGTCTTAAATTTTTATTGCCTCTTTAAAATTTACTGTCTTTAAGCATATCATATTAGTCCTTGCAATGCCATACAACTTCATCCTCACCATTATCAACTCAGGCAAGAGAACATTTTAAACAGCTTAACACTTTCTGCAGAATTCATCATCTATTTTATACCCAACTACCTGTTACAACATGGGCCTGTGTAGGGCGACTATGAACTACCCACCATTGTAAAAGCAAAGTTACAATTTGGCTAAAACAGCATAAAAAGTAATTGAATAGTCATCAACTGACAAAAACATAACTTTGATGACCTACAATAGTTTGGCTTATTGCCTTGGTTGTTTGGTGTAACACAAAAGCAGCCAAGGTGTGAGTTTTAGTGATGCACTGCAAGGACAAGGACAAGGTTCTTGCAAAGCTTTTCTATTTTGCATGTCTGCCAGTTCTTAAATATGTGGAGATAATCTATGCTACCCACAAAATCACAATAAAAATGAAAAGGATTTTAAACTTAGGATTTTAAACTTAGGACTTAAATCTTGGCTTCCATGTTGTTTCCACATCATAACCAAAATCAGTTAATTTTTACCTCCTGAAAACTATTTTTATTGATGCCCATGATGTAACCCCCCCCTACACATACATAGATGAGGAGCTGGGATATAAGTGCCACTGTTTACATACTTGGCTGTGTGCTTAGCATGAGGGGGCAGACTAGACTACTACTAGAAAATCTTACACAACGTAAACATAAATAAAGAAGGTTACTAATATACAGGGTAATGCTTAATGTCACTGTTCTGTAATTTCTTAATAAATGTATTAGTTTGTAAAAATGTAATTTAGTGGTTACAGGGTAAATGGAGACAACGTTCTGAGTGCCTTATTTGAGTTAATTAGTTGTGTTAGTTTTATGAACAGTGTTGACTTCCAAAGGGAATCCTTTAAAAGAACTTCTCCATGTAAACCAGTTATTTACCTCATTCCATTTATTTTTGGAAACTATTTTTTATATATGTTGAATTGTTTGTTTGAAATTTGTGCATGATCTGCTCTGCACAAACTGTCTGGGTTATGTTAGCAGTTAATTAGAATTGAGTAATTGGTGGTGTGCTAATTGAACACTGACTCTATTTGCTATATAATTAGTACTAAACTATGTAGTTATTTCCAGGAAACTTCAAAGGAAATGAATACAAAGTTAGGGAGCTTTGTATTCACCCCCCACCCCCGTCCACAGCATGATGCTGCAACCACCATGCTTCATTATAGGGATGGTTTTAGCCAGGGCTTTTACACATGACAAATTACACATAGCTAGAATTAAAGGGGTTTACAGGAATGCTGTCTGTCAAAATCACAGTTGTCAAAACACAAAGGTCTTGCTCTTGTCTGATCTTACTCTTTCGATTTTCCTTCAGTAAACTACAAAGAGCATGGTCAAACTGAAGAGTGGAAGGCCGACATCAAGGTTGTTGGATTTTTTTTTTTTTTTATCATTTGGGGGCTGAATTTGGAGGAGCCCGGAAAGATAGAGTCAGGGGAGAAGAGTGGAGATAAAAGAGGCTGAAGTCTGAGGGTTGTATAGAAGTGGATAAGATAGAGTCCAGGAGGACGTATCAAGGAGACAGGCAGAGATGTAGAGGGTGATAGGAGTTGGAAGGAGGGATGGATCCACTCCTCTCGCAGCTGAGAGCAATCAGGAGATGGGGAGAAAAGAGACAAGTCAGAGCATATCTGTCAAATTCTCTTCATCAATGCCTCTTTCATCTTTGTCAAGATTATCTTCCTTTAAAAAGTAGATAATGCTGATGTGGGCTCTATATAAACACGATAAGCACCGATTCAGCTCAGCATATGAATCTAAATGTGACCCCTGATGTAACTTGCTGCTAGCCTGCCCAAAATAACACTAAAAACAGAGTTACACTGTAAATACAAATCCATTGATACTGTAGCTGTTGTTTTGCATTATTATTTCTAACAGAATGTTTAATTATTCTCCACAACCTGTGCTGAATTGCCGTGGTAATATCCTTGGAAGAGAGAGCGTATTTGCATAAGGATGTTAATGTCTGTGGCTGGTGATTGTAGATAGGGTGGGGGCAGTTTCTGAATATCTCCCGGAGGTAGAGTGTCAGCCCCGCTCAGTTGGCAAATTTCGGACATAGAGGAGCAGATGGTCAAGCTGACCTTAGTGAACAATTCCAAAAGCTAAAGCTGTGTTTTCCAAACAAAGGGCATTATGGGATGTCACATTTCAACAGTACTCCTGCCAAACGGGATTATTTGTCACAGAAATAATCATTATCTGACTCTCATATAATGCAGTCTGCAGCATTATGACAGGGCTGCTGTTATTAAATTATTAATGAATTATATAATTATTAAATTATTATAGTTATTATTTTCATCATAAAAAACAGTAATGCATTTGACTGTTTCTGATTTCCTGACGCTGGTTCCCACTATAATCAATATTTTTGGATTACCAATGGATCAGCTGACTACATATAACTTGAAATGTGCTGTTCCTCTCAACTCCTCAGAGCAGTTTTAGCACCTTTCAGTTCATTGTTTTGGTTTTATGTTACTGTTTCGTTTCGTTCTCACAGCTCTCATCCAAAAAAACAAAAAACAAAACGGAGGTGAGAGGATAATAAATATTGGATTTGTCAGATAAGCAGGAACATGGTGACGAAGAAATGCTAGCATTTGTTTTTCTTTGTGTCTGCTGGTAAAAAGGCAACTGTTATCTAAAACGGTCACCATAATCTGTTAAAAGCTTGTTACTGTGCACAGTTAGCCAAGTCAAGCTGTTAGAATGGCTGTTCTGACAACCGAGACTTCAGAGGAAAAGCAATGCCAAGGCAAAGTTCGAGCATGCAAAAACATCTGTTTCTTTAT
>JBBMJY010000007.1:21512970-21524752 GCA_037833715.1 Toxotes lorentzi | reverse complement strand
CGCTACGCAAATGTATGTTATGTTATGTGCAAATCCCGTATTAAAAAGTGTCTTCTGTTATTATCGTACATTGTCAAATTATTTATCAAACGTAATTAACACCAAACCCACTGTGTACAATATTTACAATACCAGAACCCAACAGTCATGGGTAACGAAGTCCTTCGTTACACAAGCCAGTAGTAGTTCAAAGTCATTTTCTCAAACATTGGGATAATGCAGTTTTTGGGAACTTATTTTGATGAATAATGTGATGTATTGCACTGGCACCATTACCGAGGCCCTTTGACCACTTGACCACGTCTTATTTCATTCTTGTCACTGATTAATTGCTTCATGAAACATGCAAACAGAAATGTCTGCACAGAATTAATACGCCATCTACTTCACTGGTTTTACATCAACTTAAGTACCTTCTTTAAGGTAGACACAGTAACGCAGCCACATCATACAAAGGCACTTAAAAGGCTGAAGTAACACACGGCCACAGGTTGAATGTTAATTAACAGATTTTTTTTCCAGCCATGAATATGTTTGGCAATCAGCACTTAAGCAGACTCAAGGTTTTAAAGTAACATCGGACAGTAAACATGGCTCCAATTAGACCAAATCATCTGCCTTAACTGCATATTCACAGGCAAAAAAAAGGAGAAGAAGAAAAATAAGAGGCATTAAAATTATACGACAGTATACTCCAGACAGAAACACAGCACCAACAGTACACATACATGGATATATAATTTGTATAGGGATTTTCTTTCTTTTCTTTTCCTTCTTCTCTTTTGATAATTGCCATATAAACACAACAGTGCTCACTTTTGTAGCAGTGCTTGAATTGGCATTGTATTGACTTTCCCTGTTTCTCAAGGTCTTAACATTATCTCATCTCTGACATGTACTTCTACCATTTAAAGGTTACTGAGCAGTCTAATCAAACATAGCCATGCCCAACAAAATCATGTTGCGGTGCCATTGTTGCATCCGGCAGATCAAAGTTGTTGCAATGACAACAAAAGCCTTTGAGCCAGGTGACAGGTGTGGTAAATAACCCTGTCTGTGACCCCGGAGATTCCTTTAAGCATGCTGCTTACAGTTAATAAGGTGTGAGGCAAGCTGTAGTGCTGCTGTCAGGGCAGCAGGAAGAGCAATGTCAGGTTTGGTATTTGGAGGTGGATTTTAAAGCCTGTGTGTCTCACAAACTGTTCCAGGGTTGTGATACAAGTGTCAGTGGTTCAAAGGCTTGCATTGTGACAAGAGCCAGACTACAAGCCTGATGACCAATCTTCTCTGAGTAACCTTCAGGTGGGACTGTGAGTGGCTGATATGTGCTTGTAAAAATAACACAGTGAGGAAGAAAAGCTGTGCAGCTCACGCTCTGTGTTACGTGGAGAAAACACAAGTTGTGTTTGGTGCTGAAGGGATTGTTTGATTCATGTATCACTGACAGTTTTGGTAGTTGGTCGGTTAATTTCTCATCCCATCCAAAAATTGCCAGCTGACACTGGTTCCAATTTTTAATGGGTGTGGATTTGTTGCCATGCTCTGTTTTATATCATGGTAAAGTTAATTGCTTTGATTGGTTGTTTGATGCAAGTTAGAAAACCTGTACTGGGCATTTTTAAGTTATTTTATATTCTATGCACCAAAATGCACTGATTATTAGAAAAATAATCAATAAAAGGGTAACCAATATTTATAACAGTAGTTACAGCCAGCGCTCTCTCTCTAAAATTATGTTTACATACTACTAAGTTACACTTTTTGATGTTAACTGGATTATGTTTTAATCAGCATGACAGTTAATTGTTGAACATACAGTGTCTGGAAAGTCACAAAATGCTCTTATTAAACATATCTGCAAAATGTTCTCTGACCTACCTGTTCACCTGTGCCCTTTTGTTTTGTTTTGTTTTGTTTTTTTACGACATCTGCTCATGGCAACTAAACCATGATTAATGTTTTTTTAATGGTATTATTTATACAATTCACAGTGCCAGGATAACATTAGGACTGTGGTCGATGGTTACATACTTAAAAAGTCTGTTATGGCTTGAACCTCCTGATAGGATGTGCTTTGTCAATATTTAACCAAAACAACAATGTTCTCCAGCCCTAACCAAAGTGCATTTGTCACCTTAACCAGACATGAGATGCAAGATGTGAACCTCATTCCCTGGTGTCAAAGGCCTGTGCTTTGTATGTCCACCATCCGTCCCCAATCACCACTCTGTCCAGTGTCTATCACTTGTTTGCCTTCACTATTTAACTACTGAGTATTTTGGCTCAGACTAGTGCAGACAATTTCTAGAAAATTCACCAGTTAACTGAGATGAATAGGTGCTCCTACTTAATATGTCAGAGCTTTGGCAGCTCACTGGTTAACTAGTAAAACTTTGAGCATTACTAGTTTAGTCCAGAGGGCCACTAGTGCATCAAAAACCTGCCTGTTTTGGACTTTGGTGCTACTAGTGAGGTGCCCAGCATCACTAGTAAGGCTTCTGTTGGCACTAGTTAGACACTAGTTGCTATGTGACAAGTAAGACCTTTTGTTAAATTAGTAAAACAAAATGACAAACTAACGCAATCAAATGCCCAGCTAGGGACTAAACTAGTGGAGGAAACGGATGTCTGAAATCAATGATGTGGAATCAATCAGCTTAAAAAGCTTTCACACTGTGAACTGGAAAAAAACTTCCTTGCAGCAGTAATGTTTCCTCCAAAACAGCCTCTGTACCATGTGAATGCATTGTGCTGTTGTTGCGTTTATGTAACACAATTTCACCTTTGTGCTTATTTTGTTTTCATACAGAACTTTTCTTTTCCGGAGGAACAGTTTTTTCTCCCCCTAAATGAAAAATACCAACCTGAAAACATCAATATTTGGATTTCTATAGTGCTGTCAGGCTTTTTGCTTATCAGTTCAGAACGAGTCATTTAAGCTTGAGCTGAGTGTGTTTGAGAGAAAGCATTAGCTCCGTGCCTCTGTCGCAATCAGATAACTTTAAACAGTCAGAGCTGGATGCATTTAATCTGTTTGTGGTGTGTAAGTGTGCATTTTACTTTTTGTAGAAACTTTGTTGGACAGGATGCATCCACTGGACCACTGTGTATGTACACAGGTAGACAGTGTAGCATTTGGTTGTGCTGATGTGATGTAGACGAATTTAACATCTGCAGAAACCGCACGTGTGGCAGGAGAGAGGAAGCACGTAATGTAGAAGCTGTTGTCTCAGGTCATTGGCTCCTTCACATGTTTCTGAACTCAGCTATAATATATCCTCAGTCTGCGGGAGGAGCCATATGTGAGCTTGCTCATAGAAAGAGCAAATGTTTTTGCACACCCGCTGCAACTTTTCCAGTCAGATAACTCAGAGAATGTGGGGGATCTTGAACAGTTGCTTACACACATTCATGTGTGCGTTACTTGAACCTGTGCCTTCTAGCAAACATCCACGCACACACGCCCTGGTGTTAATGGAAGCTGAAGAGTGTGACTGATGTATGTGTTAAACGTGTTACCTGCTGTAACCCGAAAGTCACAGGAAATTGAACACGGTTTTCCCACCTTCTTCCATCCAAGCAGGTCAGGCTCAGACTGCCCTCTTCACATTCAGGTCTAATCTCAACTTTCCTCCATGTGTATAACCTCGCGCTGCTTGTGGTAGATGAGAACACTGAACGAAGTTTGAGCAGAAATGAGTAGTGTTCAGATAGAACCAGATGGCTCATGTTTTGAAGGATTACTTTTAGCTGGAAGTGATGTTATTTCAATGCCAGTATTTCAGACACTGTTAGATGCTGTGGTCCATTTGACATCTGTGATTTTATTTCCTGTTCCCATTTTTTGTGCAACATTAAGTATCAAATGAATGAACTCCTGCTTATTATACTTTCTGCAGTGATTAGCACATTAGTGCATTTTTAACACTAACAAGCTTCACATGGGAAACAGTGCACTGACAATGTACTAAAATGCAGAAAGCAGCAACATTAAAGCTGCACTGATCGACATTTTAGATTAAAAATGGGTCAGATTGTGTGTAATGTCGGACTTGTCACTTGTAGTGACAAACCTACAGAGAATAACTGGCCTCATGCATGAGCAGTTGCCTACGCAGACAGAACAGCTCGTCCCCTCTCGATTAGAACACATACTTTTACAAACTATAGTCTCTATACAGTAAATGCATGGTTTAAATGAGCTACTTTTAGGTTCTTGATTTGTTTTTTGCTGAGAAAACAGCTACACAGCAGGTTCTGTGTCAAAGTCTGTTCCCACATCACAATGTGTTTCCCTCCTGTTAGAGCTGTGTTTACCAAAGTGTCCCCTCTCAGTGGTTAGAGTTAGGTCCGGACACATGCAAATGCAACTTGATCCGTACGTATCACGTGATCCTCGCACACACATTTAACATCTGTAAATAAATACCCAACAATGTCACAAAAATGGTTAGACATTTGTATCCACAGGAAGTTTTTCAAGAGCAAAAATGATCAGATCTGTGAGGCTGAAATCAAAAATCTGTACGTTAGACATTAATATTCATTCAGGCTGTGTTGTGTATTTCTAAAATAGTTTTACATGTGGTCAAATGGCTTGGTACTTGTGTGAGGATTGGAACACACATTTACCCAAAATTAATCTCAAATCTTACACAAATGTAAATCTTATTTTTTATTTGTATGTCATGTGATACAACTTCAAGTGAATTCTGTTGTGTAGTCAGATATTTGGGATTTAGAGGTAATGACCTTGGTAAAGCACCAGCCTGAATGAAGCATCTCACAAAATGATCGTTTGCTTTATTGGCCCAAGATACAGAGGACGACCTGTGCATTTTTAATAGATGCCTCGGCTCAAAGCATACAGATGCTGTGTCTTTCTGAGGATTTTACCAAAACTGTTCAGAGTGAAACAAAAAAATTACATTTAATGAATGCATGAAAAGGGAAAAGCTGATTGTGTCTTCCAATAACAATAAGTAGAGAAATGATTTTCCTGCAGCTGCACTTTCATAGTGTTGACTCTTGGTGACTTCAGCAATCTTGTTAAAGCTGCTGCTCATTTTGTAGTTTTCAGACACACGCACACACACACACACACACACACACACACACACACACACACACACACACACACACACACAAAGTCTTCATCTCACTCCCAGTTTTCTCATGGTCAGATGATTCGTCAGCTAAATGTGAATGAAGTGTTTTGGGCCGAGGGGATGGATTGAATACCGTCACAAGGGGCAAGGCACAGCGGTTTGAGAAAGAAGGAGCAATCAATTGTGGCTTCTTGCCAGAGATATGGGCTGTTTATTCAGGGAGAGGGGAAAGAAGATAGGTCTCGAGATAGGCCGGAGGAGACACAAAAACACACCGAGGTAATCAGATTTCTCCCACATCTCCATACACGGGACCTTTTTCAGAGAAAGCCTTTAAGCCAGTGGCTTTGACCTGCCTCTCCTTTTTCTCATTCTGAGTATTGAATTGAACAAGGGCTTTGAAATTGTTTCATGCTAAGCCATCAGTCTGTAAGGGATAATACCCAATAAATTATAGATTCCACGATTGCGATGGATGAGTGTTCCTTGATTTTAAATTCCAGATTCACACAAATATCAGATCCTTTTAAAGTTTAATTTGGATGATTATCACTGAGCCGCCACATATTATCATCTTTCAACTGGTTACATAAATAAGCAAAGCTCCAAGCTCTGTAGCCACAACTCACTGGTGCATCAATTTAGAACGGCTAACAAACATCAGAAGTGTTCGGTTCGACTGTTTGGTCACTTAAAATTAATAAATACCTACCAGCTAATCACTGAAGGATAAAGACTGGAAACCCAGACAGAGCTCTGTTCACTGTAATAAAACAGAAAAAGAAATTAGCCCCATCATCCTGGAAACAATGGAGCTATACAGGCACATTTTTAAAGGTGGCCCGGTAGAAGTCCATTCAGACAGATCTTTTACTTTTTCAAACAAATTACAGCCTTAGAAGTGTACGGATGTGATTCTGAGAGTTGTGCTTTCACTCACTGTGTGTTTGCCAACGCTGCTTACAAACAGCAACAGGAGTCTGGCTCTGATTTCTCAGAGACAAACACAAACCATAATGTCCTGCAGCTCTCCAGTGAGGTTTTGGTTCGTGTTCAGTAGGACCGGCTTCTGATCATCCCGAGTGTTCTGCATGAACCCCAGCAGGCTCTGGCAGGCTGCAGTGTTTACTTGGTCTTATAGCATCTTGTCTGCCTTACAATTAATGCCATGTCACAGACATTTACGTGCCTGCATGCACCTAAACTGATATGGGTCCTGTGTGAGGGTGAGAGCAATGCAGTGACACCAGTAATCATGTAAAAGTAAACAGATGAAGGTCTTATTATGTAGAACTGGATTTGAATTGAATCCATGTAGGTAAATCTAATGCAGGTTTTCATGTGGGTTTGTTTTGGGTTTTACAAAATGTAACATTCATCATGAGAACAATACTTTAAGATCATAGTGTAACTTTATGCTTTCTAAAATCACATAGAGCCTCAAGATTCAGGTTTAGATCTATGTTAAGTGTATCACATTTCCAGCACACGGGAGGAAATGAAGACAACACTAAACCACAAAAAACAATAGGAATGCAAAATTGCTTAAGAGCAAAGAATTGGTTTAATAATCCTGCTGCTGTGGTGGAATTGAAAAATGATGCAAATGAAGACAGCAGGAGTCAATAAAAGTACATATGCAAATATGGCAAGCTCGCAGTTAGACTATTACTGCCTGTGTGAAACGGTTATTGCTGAGAAAATGAAGCTTTTCCTCATGTCTCTGTATTATATTGGCATTTGGTTACTTGTGGGAAAATCAAATGGGAGTTATAGAAATATCATGGGAGCAATAAAAGCATAATTTACTACAGGAGGGCCAATAGGGGAGAAAGTGATGACACAGGATATTTAATCTATGATCACATCAAGTCCTTCTCTTTTTACACTACACCTACACCTACCTCGCTACACCTGTCAAACTTTTCCATTTTTTGCAGCGCACATACAGTGTGCCGTTTACAGTAATAACAGTGGCAGATTTATCACTTGAAATTTGTTGTAATTTTTTAAACAATGGGTCTTCATTTTAACACTGCGCTGCAGAAAGGCAGGCTCCTTATTTCTGTCCCATTACTGTCAAAATTGTCAACTTAAATGGTTTTTTCAGTCTCGGATTGTCCAGTTTCGGTGATAACAGCTCAGGCAGACAGGACCCAAACACTGACTCAAAGGAAAAGACGATGCAGTCAAGTATTTTTATAATTATGAAAATAGAGCTCACAGGCTGGAGGGTTTAAAATCAGGCAGACATGGATGCAGGCAGGTACAGGCAACAGGATTCTACAAAACACAGAGGAGAACATGAGGGGCTACAAACAGATGGTATAAACATCGACTGGGGTGATGAGAAAACTCAGAACAGGTGAGGAAGCTCAGGTGACTGCAGATGAGAAACCTGTGAGCAGGTGGGAATGGGAAAAAGTCCAGGGACATCTGGTGGGCGGGTGGAAAATGGCAGGTCTTGGAAGATGAAGGGACAAACATGTCCAGGGAGACGTAAACAGAGGCCGGAGACAGACAGACAGAATATGCAGGTGTACACAATAAAAGTGCTTGGTGAGGGGAGATGGAGCAGGGCTGTAGGACACAGAGGTCACATGTCGTATGGCTTTCAGTACTTTTAGACAAATTGTGTTGAAATTTTGAAAATAAATTAATAAATAAGCTCTTGATAGTGGGGAGAAAGGTTTGAATGAAAAACTCAGGTTGATAGGGTGTGTTTTGGAGGCTGACTCTGTTTATGGCCCTACCTGGGGGTAATCTGGGTTGGGGGAAACATGGATTAGTATTTCCCTTGAAAATGTTGATTTACCTTAAGATTGGTTTTGATCATTTGATTTTAAATGTGTCATCACCACAAACAAGCTAGCACTAACCTAGTTTTTCACTTTTCTTTTTCTTTTTTGTGAATGATATGCAGACACTATTTTGCTGGACACAGTGTAAATGTGTTGTTTTTAGCCCGGACTGGATTTGGTGCTTGAAGATCATTGTCTGAAACCACATCAAGGCTAAAACAATGATTCATCTGAGCACAGAAATGAAGCCCATAGTGCCAGTGACCAATATGAAGTCCTGCCCAATCATGGAACACTGTGTTCCATTAACCCAAAAAGACTTGCATCTCTTACATGTGCCTTTGTGGAGCTCTCGCACTAATAAAGCATTCAGTGTCCATACTGTTCAGCTGGGGAGTCTCTCAGATCAGAGCCGGCCATCTACTGCACCCTCATGCTGCATTGGAATAATGATTTAAAGTAACACAGTCAGTGTTAGTACAGTGAACAAAGGGATGTGAACCATAGATCTCTATTCCTCAAGGATCCATTTGATGTGATCATATCTGCCACTGAGGTTGCTTCATTTTGCTCTGTTTGTTACAAGAAAATCACATTTGGCCTGAAGATAAGATTCCTCCCCTCTGCCTGTCTTCTTCCATATGATGCTACCAGATCTCTTCTTTCCTGCTGTTCCTACCAGTTCCCTCGAACATGACCTTTTCCTGGCTATAGATAACACTGGGGACCATAAAAGACCACTGACAGGCCATCACTGCTGTGTAGCATATGCTACACTTACTCATTTCAGTATGGTACAGCCTTCATCAGAATATGCTTTGATGCATCCTCACTTCACGTCCTTTGATTAATTGACTCAAAAAGATGAATCAAACTGTAAGAAAACAAAGTACCTGAAGATTATCTGTCATTATATTCAGCTGTAATTACACCAGACCAGAATCCAAAGGGTGACTCTGCACCTCATGATTTTTGTACGTCAGCAGTATCAAAACTTAAAAGTGTGCCCTTCATGCAGGGAGGAGGAAGGTGAGTGTGAGGAGGTCAGGGTGGTGGGTGGGTTTGTGTCATGTCACAGGCTTTAACTATGATGTGTCCCTAACACTATCCAAGTGTTTGTGTTGCCATAGACAGATATTGTAGCAATTGAGAATTTAAATGTCAGTAAATGTGATCTGTTATGACCTTGATGTATGTTAACACAACCTGTGTTTCATCGTTCCTCATGTGTGACTTTGACACAAACAGTGGTTTCTTAGAATCATGACGACAGTTTTCCTAACTTTAATTAGCAGTTTTTTTAAATTTTGAAAGATCTGATAAGTAATTCATTTTGTCATTTAGGTATATGTATATATATAAAACTGTTGCTATAAACTACTGTATGAATCTCAGCACATCACATACTGAGAAGGTTCAAGTAGTTGCACTTCTCTGTGTTGTATGATGGTTCAATACAGTGCAGCTTTAGGCAACAACCAAGTAGACAAAACACATACAAATAAAAAAAAAAAGAAACAATCACTGAAAATCAACAAATGCTGCAAACTGGATTAAACCATTCATGCTGCATGAAGGAACACATTATAAACACACAAAACACAAGCAGATACAGAAACACTACAAGTTTCACACAAAATCATACGTTTTCTGAAAACTGAAAAGTTAATTAACTAATTAAGAATTTATTGGTTAACGATAAGGCAAGCCTGGATTTTAGAACTGTGTTTGTATAACAAAAAGGCCTCGTCTACAAAACCCGGATCAGAAAGAGAGACAGTTTTTGACAGTCAAATAAATTCTTGATTCACTCTTAGGCGAAGCCTTACCCTGAAATCAAGACCAGTTTCTGAGGCCCTGAGTGGCTGCAGCGATGCTTTTGAAGTCGAACTGCGAAAAGATACACACACACACACACACACACACACTTGAAGATATAATATGCAGTGATTCTTTTAATGATCTCTGTGCTGCCAGAGACAAGGCCCTGATTTTAAAGGCCACTTAAGAGATTCACCAGCTGATAGAAAAGAAATAATGTGTGATGTTGAGGCTCTTTGAAGAGTATCTGCAATCCACTGTCACTAGGCACAGGTGTTTCACAAGAGCAATTAATTCTGTATCACAACGGGTGAAATAGTATATTTTAACAGACTCACAAGAAGTCAAAGTACTATCTCCCTACTATCTACAGAGGGAATTTACTGGTTTTTACTGTTTTTGGCTGCTGTGTACATCCCCCCGCGAGCCAACTCCACGGTGTCATCAGCGCTTTACAGACGGCTCATCCTGACGTTGTTTTTATTGCTGCTGGCGACTTTAACCAGCGCAGTCTAAGGACTGTATTCATTGTTCCTGTACCCGGCCTACAGACAAAGACTGAAGCAAACAGACCCTGTCACCAAACAAGTTCAACTCTGGACCACAGAGACTGAGAGCACCCTGCAGGACTGTTTCTCTCCGACAGACTGGGATGTGTTTAAAGCAGCAGCCACTCTGGAGAACTCTTCCATCAGCATACAGGATTATACTGAGTATGTGATTGGGTACATTAGCACTTGTGTTGACAACATTGTGCCCATCATACATGTCAGGAAATTCCCCAACCAGAAGCTCTGGATAAACAGTCAGGTACGCCACATGCTGTGTGCTCGGTCCATTGCATTTAGATCAGGCAGTAAGACGGAGTACAAAGCTGTGAGGTATGGACTGAGGGAAGCCATGACAGCAGCCAAGAGGCAGTGCAGAGAGAAGCTGGACAGCTTCTACTCTACTGCTGACTCCGGGTGGATATGGCAAAGTCTTTGAGTGATGTTCTTCAAACTTTGCACATATTATCACTGCTTGTCAAAGATGGAGTCAATATGTGTTGGAGGTCAGAGGTCAAAGGTCAAGGCTGCTGTGAACTTGTGTAAGTTTTGCTTGTGAACACCCAACACTAACCTTCCCAAACATTGCATTATCACTACAAAACACCCATAATCTCTACATCTGCTACAAACAGGCACCCGACCATGCAGTACTTCTACTTTTGGTTTGCATTGTAGTTGCATCATCGATTGGATTATGCCCAATGACTGTGGCTCTGTGCTGATAATTTCTAATAGAGCTAAAATCCAGTGGAGCAGACACGTTGTAGCACATCTTTTAGAACAGCTGTGCTTCAGTTTTAATCAGTGCAGCTGTTTACCCCAGGGGTATGAGACGCAAAGCATATTCTTCAGGTTATATTCTCTTCTGATTCATGTGTATAACTGCATTGTTTGTGTGTTGGGCTTTTAAGGCAGCATCAAAATGCCTCTGAGTGCACAGAAGTAGTAGATGAAAGCATCCAGTGTAACCAGGGGCATAGCCTGAAAATAGAGGTCCTGTGCTTATGCCCATTTCCTCTTAATACATCTATTGTCGTGCATGTGCAAATAACTGAATTACAGCTCAACACATGCATCTCTGCTGGTTATTATAGTAATCAGTAATTCACTTTTTCATACCACATGTGCTGCATTTTTAAACAAATATTATTTGATAATTTCTAATTATTTGATTCTCATTTCAGTGCAAAAGGTTGCTGGGTATATCTTTTAGCTGCCATTTATTAGAAACATGAGAAGATGGAGAAGTTAATAATTGTAAAGATAATTAGCAAAGTTAAATCCACATACCAATATAATAGTATTGTAAAACAGGTGCTGAAAGGACTTTGTTGACAGTTGTTTGCCTTTGGCCTTAGTTCAAGTTCCTTTTTTTTTTTTTTTTTTTTTTTTTTTTTTTTTTTTTTTGAGAAAAACTTACAACAAAAGTTGACCCCCCCCCCTGCAAACCCCTCTCCTGGAGGAAAAGAAAAGAAAAAGACTCCAAACCTACCCCCACCAC
>JBBMJY010000007.1:21471110-21498125 GCA_037833715.1 Toxotes lorentzi | reverse complement strand
ACACACACACACACACACACACACACACACACACACACACACACACACACACACACACACACACACGCGCACACACATACACATACACCCACGTTTCAACGCCTTGGCCTGAGTCAAACAAAGAGCTCACATAGAGCTCCTAATGTGCTGAGGGAAGCACCGATAAATCTGCATATGTATTTATTAATGGTGGATGCATACTTTTACTCCAAGTGTCTGCTCGTATCCACTTAGTAGATGTTCATTGTGGAACCAGGCGTTGCTCAGAAAAGGATTGCCTACATGAGTGTTGAATACCTCATGTAAATAAAGCACCAGAACGAACAGTGTTGCAGCCTCATTAGTCATCCAGTGCTGCTAACAGCATTCTTTTATATCAGGGCTAAAACATCTGCCATCTGTTACCACGCCATCATTTTACATTTTCTGTTTTTCATGGTGGTTTTCCAAAATGCTAAAATGCCCATATGTCTGTGTGCTCATACTTACAGTATTTGACTGTAGAAATGAGTTTGACACTGATGATATTCCACCACAGGAACCATATTTTCCTAAAGTTAACAGTAGTTTGGCCTTCAGGGTGTACTGCAGTGCACTTTCTGCAAAAGTTTAGTGATTCTGAAATGAAATGCTGGAGGAAACTTTCACCCTGGGGCAAAATTATACACCTCCATGGATCCTATATGTGAAATTTATGCCATATACTCCAAATAGTGGTTCTGTTGAACCTTCAAACATCGTGCCATTTACACATCCAAGGTCTCAAATGTCTCTCAAGCAATCAGCTGTATGCTTCATTGATCATCACTGACACAGGTTTCGTTGCATGACTTCCTCATAATCCAAGGCAAAAATTCTTCACCACACCCTCACCACCTCTCACTGAATCACCATTATTGATCTCCTAGGCAACGCAAAAGCATATCAATCCCACTCATCTTCACCCCACCCAAAGCTGTCAGTCAATAGCCAGGATACGACTTTATTGACCTTTGGTGAGCTCAATATGTCACGGATTCAGTTTGTGTCTAAATGTTTATATCTGCAAACCTCAAAGCCACAAATTCTTCATGAATAGATGTCACGGTGCACAACAGGTCGGGGTAATCTTTATTGTCCTTGAGGGGCAATTTGTTGCAAAGCTTTGCGAGACATACAGAACCTGCTTGGTTCTTATTATTTCACTGGCCTGGTCAGTGATATCAGTCAGAGCATTTCTGTGTGGTAAAACATGAAAAAACATAAAACCGACTAAATAAAAGACTTGTAAAGTCGCACAAGGAATCAGAATGTGGAGGGTAGAGTCTCAAAACCTAAACCTGAACTGGATGCACAATAGGAGTACGCAGGAAAACAGGGTTGTTGTTTTTTTTGTAATTTGAACTGACATTTTTAATTCATGGATCCAGTCTTCGTAACCTCCATCAGCAGTGAGAACTGGAATTCATCTGAGCTGCAGTTTGTCCATTAACTGCTGTGAATGTGCAGCCCTTAAACTGTGACTGCACCTGTATGCAGCACTTGTAAATTCTGCTTCCTGATGGAGCAAAGGAGGAATAACTGGCTGTAATGTGTGTAGCAGAGTGTAGCTCTGACACACAATGTGGCCTTGAGGAGAACAGAAAATGCCAGCAGCTTGTCTCAGCTGCTCGGTGACTCACTGCTGAGGATGTGGACCTACGCTGCTGTATTTAGTCTTAGTATCAGCTGATGAACACTCTTTTGCAGGGACATGTTGATGTTTAGCCATAAAACCAGCCTTGTAACATTTCAGTCATAAAGTCAGTGTCATAACAATCGATGTGCGTTGTGATAAAAACAGAAAATCTTTATGGCTTTAATTAAAGTGCTGTAAGGGATTCATTTATTGATAACTTGTCTTTTCTTTTATCAGGCTGCTGCTCTTCACATGATATGACATAATGATGCATAATAAAAAAAACACTGTGAAAGAAAGTGATGAAATAAGACATAGATCTATTTAAGTGGATTCACCACTTCATCTGGGTCTTAAAACATACTGTAAGCTGTTCTCAACCAAAATTCAATTTAGGGCAGCCCATTGAGGACAAAATTAAAATCAAGGATCACTGAAGCTCTCTCAGTCAGAGCTCAGGGAACAGCTTCGCTCGTCTGCCTCTGTGACAGAGCACAGGAGTGTGACAGCGTGTCCCTGCTCGGGGAGAACAGGACAGCAGTACAGTCGCCGATGTTCGGGGAATGGTGACTTAAAATTGGATCTGTGATCATAGCAGAGCTTTTGAAACGCCTGCTCTTACAGTGATTCTGAAAACTCCACATGCTACAGCATCAGAAAGAAACATGTGGAAATATGCACAATATTTAGTAAATGCTGCAAGAATGAACAACACAGCCAAATACAGAATAAATGTCTGGTGGCCAAATGATTAAGGCACATACCACATTACTGTGACACCCATGGTTTATTTTTCTCTCTCTGCCCCTGTTGGCAAAATGCCAAAAAATAATCCAAATCCAAAAAGCACCCAAATACAGAAACACAGAAAAAGAACCAACACAAAACAAAACCAAATACACAAATTCTGCAAGTCATTCAAAAGTGATGAGCACACCTGGACTAGCCTGGACACACTTGCAACACTCTTTGTTGCCTTGGTTACTAGCTCATCAAGTTACGGAAGCTGACCATGATCCATCAGTGGTTATTGGAAAATGAGCAAACAATATATGTTAATGTTCCAGTAGCATAGTTCACATGTTACTGTAGATCTCTGCTGTTATCCTAACATTTGTTTTTTTAACAGTACAAATAATGGTACATCATTTCTGAATCATGCAGTGGCAGTGAGTAGTCTGTACTTTCTATGTACTTTGTACTTTATTGTTGTACTTTATCTGCATCAGGAAAGTGCCCTCAGCATTGCATTACACATAGAGTGGTAACATTACTTCATGGCGTCTTCTTTCAAGAGACATACAACTAAATTCTATTCAAACACACAGGACATGCAAGAGTTGCACAGCTTTTACACAACATTTTGCAACCTGTTTCATAAACATATCTCCAGATGATGAAAACACTTTAATTAATACTTTAAAGTTGTGGACTGGGCAATTCACATGAGCTACAGTTGGATCCTTATCCGGAGACAACAGAGATGAATAGTGCACACTAAGGGGGTCTCCCATTGAAAAGTGCAGAGGCACGGGCTATGGTAGGAGCTCACCTGGTGTCTGATGGAGCACTGGATAAGGTCTATTTATCAGCCTGCCACAGTGAGATATAGCCCTGCCAGCATATCCACTGCTCTCAACAGGCTACCTTGAATAAATAATGGAAGATCTGTGGGAGTGAGGTGGCACCCCTGCCATTGACCACAGCTGAAAGAGGCTCCTCTGTCACTGGACTGAAGGGAGGTGTCAGCTGAATGATGAATGTTTTTATTGGGCTGATAAGCCTTTTTTCCCCTCTCTCTCTAAAGAAAATGACAGCTGTAACATGTACACAGAACTGATACGACATTATCATGTGCAGCTTTCCATTTTCCTTCCAGTTTCCGAGTGAATAGTGTGAATTTGAGACATAAATTAGTTGATGCGTCTTACTGTCTGACACATGCACTGACAACAAAATCTATCCCTAATAATCCTTATGAATGAGATTTCAAATATCACACACTCACACACTATCAGGTTTGTACTTACATGTGCTCTTACAGCTTCTGCTCAGACCCATTGTATGGAGTAGTTTTCAGTAACCGGCTCTACAGATCAGCAATTACTCTGAGGTGTTTCCAGGGATTTGGACCTGTCAGAGAAACCACAGATGGACACACACCGGTGGAAGTTTTCACATTTCACTATTGAAATTTCAATAAGAACACACACACATCAAGGCTGAGGAAAGCACCACCTCAAATCACACGCTGAAACAAAGTGTCCAAAACATGACAGGTATCATCCCCGAGGACGCAGTGCTGGATGTAAAGCCTTTGGAAAAAGATGGAATGCTCACTTTGTTTACACAAAAAACATTAACTGATATCAGATGTAACATTTCACTTCATTGCTCCTTAAAATCCAACAATAAGGTGGGTGTACCTTATAAAAAATTAAGAAGTTGTAACTAATGGCTTCATTAATGGTTAATAAATGATTTATTAATGCTTAATAAATCAGTAATATGCCATTCACAAGGAAAATATACGGTGGTGGCAGAGGTAAAGGCAGAAAAGCCTCAGCGATGGATAATTTGATCAGTTGAAAAGCTGCTCCACCAACGTCCTCCTTCTTTAAATATTAGTAGAATTATTCATATTAACATTTCTTAGACTCTTTGATTGAACAGTTACGGGGACTGCAGGCCTCAGAACTGGAGCATTACATGCAAATATTATGTGGTTATTTCACGAGATTTCATAAGACCAGTGCGAAAGGGAACTTTTTTTTCTGATCTACATTAAAAAAAAAAAAAAAAAAAATTAAAATAAAGTCTCCATAATGACACGCTCATTCAGTCTCAAAGAACAAACCAATGAGTCTATGTGATTGAACTGAAATCCAATCAATCGAGGATAAAATGTTACCTTCAACATTTTATCGTCACCTGTTTCTGACACCTTGTTTCTGAATGCTCCGCATGCAGCCACTTTTTAATCCCTGCATGAGCTTTCCCCAGCGGTTTGGTGCGACTGTACCTTAATTAATAATGCAGTAGTCTCCATGTGAAGTGGCCGAAAGATGGGAGGCAGTCCTTTTACTTGAATACTGCTGAAAAATGTATTAAAACGGGGGAGGCTGATGGGGGAGACTCAGATCGCAAAGCATCCTCTCTAACCACTATTAACACACAACATGTATGATCACTCCACACTGAGCAGAGGCAGAAAGAAAATATGCCTCCATCCCTCAAGAGAGAAGAACGAAAGGAAGAAAAAACAAACTTCCCACCTTCCCACCCATCTGACTAAGACCAAACTCTGTGCCTTTTTAACATCCGTGGAGCTGGACAGGAAGTTCTGCCTAGTTTAGCTTTGTGGATATGAAACCTCAGAATCACAATAAAAACCCCTCCAAAGATGGATTACTCTTCTGACTTTGCTACATGCTGTAATTTTCAGTGATTTATGAAGTCATTAATTTTAGTATTAAAGAACTGAGATCAAACTCAGTGTTACACCTTCCATCTAGTGTTTTCTCTCAGGCTGTGTGCAGTTCACTTTTCTTTGACCAGGACTGTTAGATGTTAGAAGGTGAAGTTGTCATGGTGAAACACAGAAACCATGAAATGTATCATTGTACCTCTGGTGATCTTTCCATAGCTTTAACCCAGTAGCTTAAGTTCCTGGAACTGAACCCGAGCAAAAGTATCAATACAGTGTAGAAAACACAGCATAAACCTGCTTTTTGTTATGTATATGGGGTTTTGTGTGCTTGTGCTTTGGTGTTTTTCCCTCTGCCTCCTGTGGGAGGTTCCTTCATTTCAGAGTGGAGAGGCGTGGTTTCCTGCTGGCTGGAGGTTGACACACCTGTTCCTCATTTCCCGTCATCACTCCTTCTAAGCAGGAGCAGGGCTTCACTTCGACGCTGGATTGTTCACCTTCAGTGGTAACTCTCTCGCTGCTGTGCAAACAGTTTTCTTGTGAAACTCTTGTGTGCTAGTCTTGTGTTCAGTCCTTGTGACTCTCGTGCTCTGTTGTTTTCTGCTCCAGTTACTCACCTGTGAAACCGGATCACCCCTCCAGCCAGAAACCTGCCAGCCACCCCACTCTGCCTCCACTCCGCAAACTAACCGGACTACTTTTGGACTTACCTGTTGTTTGTTCATTAAATCAACTTTAAACTGCCATCTGCCTCTGGTCTGCTTCTGGGTCCTCTTTAAAACTGAACCTAACACTTTTAGCTAAGTCATGTATTCAAAATTTCACTTGAGTAAAAGTACAAAAGTAGTAATATCAAAGTATACTTAAAATACTAACAGTGAAAGTTCTCTCTGTTCGGAGTGGCCCAGTTCAGAATCATATATATGATATTATTGGATTTTAATTATTGATGCATTAATGTATAAATATCACTGTAATGTTCCAGCTGGTAAAAGTGGGGCTAGTTTTAATCACTTCATATACCTCTGAGCAGCTTGTGAATCTCATACCAGGGATCAGTAAAGTCTTATTTTCTTAACTTATGATGACACACCATAATGTGTCAGTACAAGTTCATAAAAGTGTACTTCAGTACAGTAGTTGAGTAAATATACTTAGTTGCTTTTTGCCACTGACTGTGTGCAGGACATGTGCAGCAGATCAGATCACTTACAAGACCACTGACCTGTTTAATTATGGAGGAGCTTGTTGGATTTTCCACAATAAACCGTGCCGTTAAATGAGCATATGATTATGGGACAATGTGAAATGTGTTGTCCTGCTTTTTTTTTTCAGTCAGACCGTTTTCAGTCTTTATTATTTCTGTTATTCTGTTATTGTGGTTTTAACCCTGGGCCAGTAACAGCTAATATTTATTACTGGTTAAAAACAGTAATGATGCTTCTATATCAGTACAGTTATGTATAAATAATGCTCGGCCTCTGGCCTGTTACAGCCTCCATGGGAACTGAATACTAATAATCTTCAATATCTGTGGAAATTCCCCTGATTCACAAGCTTTAACAAGAAGCCATAATGAAAATAAATGTACAGTATGCAAATCTATAGAGATACAGAGTATTTTTTTCATTCACGAATAATTAACCTGTTGAGTATATGATTATTTTTTTCCAGGTCAGTGTTTATCTAGTTGTGTGTGTGTGTGTGTGTGTGGGCGATATTCACGAGTAAATGTGTTGGATGAAAAGATGTTTTCATCTGTTTTGTAAAGCGCCTCTTCATGGTGACACTGAAATATAAGCAGAGCTTGAAGCAGTTTGCAATGCAACGAAAAATAGTTCAGTGACAGTGAATCATCTCTTAATAAAGACAAGAATATAATCAACCTTTAGCTTCCTAACATTTATTCCCACCTGTAATTTGATAAAGCAAGTGCCTGAAAAGGAGAAGTGATCATCAACAATCAGCCTCCCTACAGGATCGTTTTTAAAAATATCATTTTTGACGGTCAGATTAGGCTGATGTCGATGATGTCCGTGAAAGGCTTTTAATTATTCAGTGCCTTTGATCGAATGCTTGATGTCTCTGTGGATGGCAGAAATTAAGCTTTAAAGGAGCAGTTCATCAAAAATGTATAATCTCTTTTGAAGTGTTTTGGTGATTGTCTCATTGATGCCATCTTTAATCTCACCGTGAACTGCTAAAATGTTAGGCTGTGTAAGAAGTGGAAAGTCAGTCATCCTGAATCACATCTCAGTGTGACCACGTGAGAGCCGTGGTATTTGGTCGTGCATGTGCTGATATTTTGTGTCAGGCTGACCTCGGTAAACTTCGTTACAGTGTCACTGTTCAAACTTTTCACTGAGAAGATCCTCAGTGTTACGGTTCAATAGGAATAACATGAAAGTTGAGTACTTTCAAAGAGTTATCTCAAATCTCCCATTCAAAGGAGCCAATCAAAATGGAACAGATGTTATCCTTGACACTGTGGTATTAGATGTGTGTGAGAAAAACAAAATGCCGTTTTATTCTAAGAGAAAGGTTGTGTGTGTTTTTCTGGAGCCAGGCGAAGCACTGCAGACGACATCAGATGTTCCTTTTGTTCCTGATGATAAGTGAAGCTGCAGACATTCTTACGGCTGAACATCATTTGAACCCAGTGTGCTCCCAAAAATTGAATTTTAGAGCCAGTTTATTACCAGGCCTTTAAACCCCAGGTTGTTGTTTTTTTTATTTAATAACAGTAACAAATGCATTTATGGTTAGTTTTCTTATATTGAGATACTGTGTGACATAAATCATGACAACAATCCTTTACAACAATATTGATTACTTACTGAAATCCTTGCTGAAGGCCAGTTCACAGAATTTTCCCATCATCATTCAAAGTAAGCAAGAAGAGAAATTCTATTATTGCAAAAATATCTAATATCACTTAAATGCACCATAACTGCAACATAGTGCAGCTCAACAGCCTTCTTTCTGTGTTTCATTGTTGGAGTAACAAATCGTACTGGAATTACTGCACACACACACACACACACACACACAGACACACACAGACACACACACACACACACACACACACACACACACACACACAAATCTTAGCGCACTGGAGTGTTTATTTCTTTAGGGATTCCCTGTGAGCCTGATCTAATCTATGTAAGAGGATGGATTAGGTTATAGATTATTAATCTAAGGATGGATGGGGATGACGAGCTGGCCGAGCCTCCGGGTTCTGGCTGTGCCACTGTGAGCACTGAGAAATTGATCTGCAGGTTGCTGCTTGGTTCACCACGGTCTATCATGGTACATCCTGCTGTGCCTCCGGGGAACATTCATTCATGTCCTGGTGAGCAAGAGAATAACCATCATCTAAAACCATTTATTTGCTGACCTGCCCGGGTTTAGCTTACATAGAGGGGGTGAGGGTGGGAGGTGTGTGTGTGTGGGGGAGGGGGGCAGCTGCTGCTGTGTGTAGAGTGTTCAACACACACCTTCTATCTGTCACCAAATGAAGGATGAGTCATCACACACTGATCTTTTTTTCATCTTGTTAGTCAGCATCCCACTATAAGCAACTTTATTGCCTTTTCAACTTGCTCTGTCTTCTGCGCATGTTTTGTCACGGAGCCACTTGAATTGAGCAATCATGAGCAATCATCGCCTTCACTCCAAACAGGTTTCTCACTGTGGCAGCTTTATTGAAGCAAGAGGATGGTTTCATTTACACACATCCCCAGGTCGTTTGAAGGAAGAGTGGACCACAATGAGCCCGGACCTGAGACGTGGGCAGATGCATATGTTTGTCTGAGGCTAGAGCCTTATTTTCAGTCGAGAAAATAGTTCCTGATGTAGGAGGACGACCAGGACATCTTTAGTTTAAAACACTGTGCACATAAGTATTTTCATTTCTTTATAATAAGAAGTGACGAGTCATCACAATTTTAAGTAGTAAATGTATGGTACATACATGTCTCAGGACTGAATTATAGGCTTCTATCTGCCTTGAATTATTCACATATTATTAACACTGTTCTTTGACACATTGTTAACATTTAATGTTGGTTTGTTTTTGTTTTATTTATACAGTTTATTAAAAAAAATCAAATATCTCCAAAGACGTTCTCTAACTTGGTTCTACAAGGTTCCAAAGCCTGTTATCGTTGCCTCTTTATCTCTGCTTATCTCTTTGTTTAATTTTTCCAAGTAGTTATGATGTGACTAACGTGACTAGCTAAGGGCTGAATTTCTCTCACTAGCTCACTTTTTCATTCTGTATTATACAGTTTCTATCACTGTTCTATGTGAGCAACCTTGTGAATGTCTTCCAGCAGAGACTGCTGGAGAGTTTGAAAATGTGCACCTTTATCCCCAAATTTAAATGATATCACGGCTGCCTCCTCTGTGTGAAGGCCACCTTTTCACTCAGTGTGGCCGTCTGGCTCAGGTGCAGCACGAACGCTTTTGATTTTGATTTAGATTTTGTTGAACAGCACGTCTTACTTTTGGGTGGCAGCGTTGGCTTGATATGACAGCGATTAATGAACTTTTAATATTAAGGAATCTGAGATTAATTCAGGTTTTTCACTGGTGAGTTGTTTTGAATGCCAGCTCTACCTGCTCCTGGCTGGGTTTACAGTATGTCTGTTTCTAACTTGTGCACTGCAGCAGGCACATAATGATGACAGTGAGTACATTCACAGCTCAGACAGTGACAGTGATGAGCAGGCTGACAGCTTGTCCAAAAAAAAAAAAAAAAATTGCTGAAAAAATTTGGAAGCAGACAGATGGACAGGAACTAAACAGACCAAAAATGAAGCACAAAGAGTGAAAGCATCAGCAGATTTTGCTGCTTTGTCTCAGCTGGCACTGTTAGTAAACCTTTATGAACGGTTTGTCGGTTCAAATCTTTCAGCGAAAGCCTATAATATTTTTAGTGTACAGATAAAAACGCTGAATGAAGCCAAATATCTTTTAACTCCTTCAGTAATTGACATAATACTTTGTATTAAAACAAAGTAAGGCTAAATGGTCTTTTTTTTCAGTGAAATCAGTGCTAGATGTTAGCAGGCATGTCTTTTGTGCCAGTAACAGTAAAACTGGATCCCAACCCCAGAAAACTCCAGTTGTAAAATGAGATAGGATTTTGATGTTCTATGTTTAAAGTACCTTCAGGCTGCCTGTTTCTTTGGCCAGTAGAAGAGAACTTTACTGAATGGCAATTTTATTATCCTATGACAGCTTTCATCTGCGGCTGTATATGTTGAAGGACTTTCTTCTCTAGTCTCTAATACTTGGAGAGAGAGTCTTTGTGGCTGTCTCCAACCCTCGAGTAATTATTCCTGTTTCTTCTCAAACATTTTTACACCAAAAAGAATGTCATGAAGGTGAGTTATTGTTTCATGAGGTTTTTAATGGTAAGCCTCCATCTGTTTGTCATCTTGCAGGTGTTGCTGTTTTCATATTGTGTGATGTACATGTTTGTCGGTGTGCATTGAATTGCATTGTATTCTACACAAAGGATATATTAAAGTTATGGTTTTATCCGTACAGCTTGTGCAGTTGCCTCAAAACGGTCGCATTAATTTTTATTGTTCCATATCCACTCATACTACTTGTGTGTAATGATGTTTCTTTCATTGTGTTAATATGAAGACAGTACTGTTAGCTCTAATCATCTCTCTCATCACCCTCACAGGCCCTACACCGTGGATTCATCACTGAGTGCAAGGATCTTATTCTGAGGGAAAGTGAGCATGATGGTGCTGACACATCAGACTGCTGCAGCAAATTATGGCTTTGTGAAATGACTGTGCTATGGGGTATTATTGTAATTAGGAGAGAGGATCAGTAAAGACTGAAGCTGAACAGAGTCACGGGTCCTCACGTACTCAATAAGCGCCTTGTTTGAGCCGCAGTGACCTGCTGGATGAGCTAAAGGCAGTTTATCTGTCAAAACTGCTCCTTGTGTTGCCATCGACAAGTATTGGCAAGGTAGTTGAAGAGCTACGAAAGCCCCTGAAGGTACAACGAATTACAATTACAACAATGATGTCCATGACAGAAGCACTTCCTCTTAATGAACTGACTGTTTGCTGTGCCCCTTGGTACTGATGCTACGCTGCTCCCGTACGGAACATATGCAGTTTACAGTGATAATGGTGGAAGTTTTGCCTCTTGGAAATGTGTGTGGCTTTTGAAAGAATGGGATCTTTCAGACAGAAGTAAACAAAGGCAGCTTCTCACTTACTTGTAACCACTGACAGCTGACTGCCTGTGGCACATTTTATCAGCTCAGTCATTTCCGTGGGCGTGGCCAGAAGTCATAGCAATGGCTGATTGTCAGCCTAGCTTCCACAGACAGAGGCCTACTGCAGCCACAGGAAGGCAGTAAATCACAAGATGAACGCAAACAGTCAGTTTCAGATCCTTTATGGGAAAGAACACTGCTCTGAGATGTAAGGAGAGATACTGCTTCCACCTTGGTATCATTCTATTTGATGTCTATTTTTAGCTTTACCTGGTCAAGCAGGTACCCTTGCCTTCCTTGTCCTGACAACACAGCACGGCTGTAAACCTGTTTGTGATTCTGATCTGATTCCAGATCACTTCATGAGGGTGCTGAGACAGAATTCATTATCATCCACAAGATCCATACCCTCAGTGCTCTCCCCCTGCGGGGCGATGTTGGGTGCAGAGGAAGAGCTGCTGCAGGCCATGACTTAAACGAATAGGCAGCTGAAATGTCAAAGAGCTGCCGCACCTTATCTGGCTGTTTGTGCTCATAGCAATCATCTCCGGCAAACCACATCTTATATCTGGAACAGAGCTGAGGGTCTGAAGAGACATGCAATTCCTGAGTTTGTTTCTAATGACAGCCTTTTGACTGAACGGTCTCTCTACCTGAGCATCTGAGTGTGGGAGAGAGACGACCAAAGCTGCAGCAGAAACCCAGTCTATGTCTGCTGCATCCCTGTGTCACCTTAGCCCAGCATGCCATGGTGTCTGTGGTTTCCTTCCTTTTCTGAAGGTGAACAGACCTCCACTGATTAATAATGCTGTCAACTGTGGCCTGTCTTCCAGGCTCTCGTTCTTTGGTGTCTCTCCCATTTTGAACAAAGAGATGTGCTGCAGTATCTCCACCTTATCTGGGGGCTTTACTCTTGGAGATGGTGTAGCTCACACAGTCTTCAACCTCAGGAGAGAGGTGTAGCTGTGCTTGACTTGGGCTCACATGTAAAACCAAGGTTTGACTTGGGAGACTCCAGCCACAAGAGGGCCTAAGTAAGTGGTCCCCATATTTCCCTTTCTCTAACTAAAACACTGAATCTAAATTCCAAGGTACTTTGAGACACTTAAATCAGTGCTTTCATCAAGAAGGAGGCTTTATTTGCTGTCACACACAACACGCCATCAATCACTTCCGTACCTATGTGAGGTACATTCGAACATTTTTGGCGGCACTGTAATCTGAAAAGCAGCTTTACATTCCTGACCAATGTGGAGGATGGAACAAAGCTCTGCAACAACCACTGCCATTGTTGCCTGTTTCAAAGAGTGTGCAGTGTATTTTGTTGAAAAGGGCAATGCAAGTTGCTCTGATGGTCATATGGCTTGGACTTGGATCAGAATCATCTTCTGAGGTGACACATGTTTCTTCATGTCAGACAACTTGGCAAAAAATCTGTCTCGGGGTAAAGACAGTCAGGGATTAACTCCCATTCTCTTCTTGACTTTTTAAGTGTAGTTTACAGTGTGACATGTCAGCTGCTGTGAGGACTCGATGCGCTGCTCCACCTCTCTGCCACTCACTGAACAGAGCAGACATGAGAGTAGAGTTGTGCCTCTCAGGCAAGACAGACCCAGGTACTGTGTAAAGCCTGTCAAGTCAGGATCTGTCAGCAGTTTATTATGCAGTTGTCATGTGTAGTAATGAAAGCCATCAGATATGAAGAATGATAGTGAAATATCACTGTGATAGTGATTCAGTTCACCACATGAGGTCATTGGGTCAGTGTCACTTGAAACCAATTGCACTGATTAAAGCTAACACATAAAACTGTGACTAATTCATAACACCAAAGCAAACCTTCAGTGACAAAGGATTTAAAATGTTTTCAATTTACATAATGAAATAAATAATCACATGAATAAACTGTGTGAAATATATATATCTGTGATACATACCTTATGAAACTGAGCTATTTAAGTTCTTAAAACTGGACACAGTATTATGAAATGTTATTTTATTATACATTTTTATAATGTTAGAACATTGGATGCCATTTTTATTTTAGTAGAAACATTCTAGTTTCAAAATGTCCATTTCCAAAAATCTGTGTCTTTCTGAGGAACGTCATTATATTAAAAACTGGAAGGACTCTCAGAGAGCGCAGGCATCCGCCAAGGCCAATGTCAAATAACATACATCAGATTTCAGAGAAAAAAAATTCAAATCCATAGTAAATGATCGGGATCTGTCTCAGACTTTAACGGGTCCTTCCCTGGCCCGCGCTCCATCTCTAACTCTGAATTAATCAGCCAACATCAGCTGCTGCCATTAACAGTCTCTTCACTGTGATAAACCAAGCTCTGGCTAGTTAGCCAGCATGTAGGTGCATTCCCTTCACTGTTTTCACATTTTGTTATGCTAGTGCTAAAATTATTTCCCCTTTATCTACACTCAATACCTGCACTCTACACTGTGTACTCAGTGTAAATGTCCTTGAGTGGTCCACATAGAGCCCTGACTTGAACCCAATCAAACATCTCTGGAGAGACATGAAAATGGCTGTTCAGTGACCGTCCCCATCAGACAGAGGTTGAGTGTGCAGAGCTTGTCAAGTCATACCCAACAAGACTGGAGGCTGTAATCAGTGCCAGAGGTGCTTCAACTACTTACTGAGTAAAGGGTCTGAATTTCAATAAATTTGCAAAAAAATTCTCAAACTCTATAAATATACTGAATGAATTCACTGTAACATGTGCAGCCTTGTTAGGCTAAAGAGATGAAGGAGATGTTTTGTTCCCGTGTCTTTGAGAGATGCTGGTGGCTCGTGATCAACTTCAAGGACAGCGAGAGCTGTGACTGCACCACTGTCATGAAAACCCAATACCAAATAAGAAACTGACATTATGAAATAAAAGCAGACTTTTTTAAAAAGGACATTTTGAAACAAAAAACAAAACAAAACATGTTTTTGAAATAAAAATGAAGCCATTTAAAACTATATAAAAATCTAAATAATGAAATCACATATTAATCAGTTGAGTTTTTTCTTATTTTAGAAATACACCATGTATACATGTGATTATTTATTTATTTGATATTATATAGTACACCACTTTGGGACTCATATTAGCTCACCCTGTATGCTGCCGCTGAAGGCAACATCATCACTGACTGATCTATCATGATGTTTTTCTTGTTTTTCTTTTTTTTAATAGTTTCATCTGTTTCTTTTTTTTTTTTAATTCAGTCCATTTGGCTGTGGCTGGATGAGCACCATGAGCCTTGGCTCCTCACTTGCACGTTATTTATGTTTTGCTACTGAATATTTTCCTCACCATTTGTACTCCTTGCTGTTGTGCAAATAAAGAGATGCTTAAATTGAGGGTCCATTCTCACGTCATGGTCTTGTTTTCCCTGTATGAACGGGAAGCTGTCAGCTAAATCATAAATCGAGTGTAAAGCATGTGTCAGTATCAGCACCTAATGGTCCCACTGTCACGCTTCTGTCCGCGGGATAACAACTGGCATCACAGACTCCTGCCAGCAGCCATGAAGATTTGGACAGGTAATCCAGTTTCCTAGCCACGCATTTCATGCACCCAGCTGAGTGCTGGTAGTGGAAGGATGAGAAGACTTAAAATCTCATTTGGAGTCCATTCCAGGGACAAGGTGAGCAAACCCCTGAAACGATGACCCGTGAAATCAAGGTGCGGACAACTGCCTCCGCCACGTTCCATCCTCATTATGACATCTTGCAAAACAAGGAGGAAAAGGTCAATGCGACTGCAGGACTCCGGAGAAGTGAAATTCAACCTTGACTAGGACGTGTACACGGGAAATACAGGATCTTGACATGGTTGGGGGGGTGTCATCAATCCCAGTAATCACAGTGTGAAGTTAGATGAAAGGGTTTCTGTAGATGCTTTTCATTTAGTCTCTACGTGTACAAAAAAAGCCAGGTAATCAGACATTGTTAAGCCTGCTTAAAAAAATGCAAATAGCTGGCTTTTGGTTTCATAACAAAGAGTAAACAGGGACAAGTCTTTGTGTCCCACTGAGCTGTGATGGACTCTGTGAGATGGGGTAGCTATTTCCCATTCAAAGCAAATTGAAAAGAATTGATTCCGTCCCATCGTTTGCGAGAGTGCAGCTTCAAAGAGAATGTTTCTCCAAGGCCTCGTAACCAGTGTCATCTCACTGAAGCAAACCAAATCCCCTGTGTTGTGTGTGTGATCCAGTCCCCAGTGAACGGGTAGTTAATTAATTCCTCTAACAGACAATTAGTGTGTTCAATCAAATTCTTTGGGCATGTTTGAATTTGGATAAGTCCAATTTCCCACTAAAGCTAATGATTAATCACATTGACTGTCCACTGTGTTCATAAAGAGATTTTTTTTCATCACTACACATAGTTGAACCCTTCCTTCTCCTTGATCCCACAGTTTTGGTCATGCATAATGATTTACACCACAAACAGCATTTTGGTTTATTAACACGACTCATTATGTAAGCTTACTTTCACTCGCTGAAATCTGAACATTTTCACATTTTTATTTATACATCAAATGACCCACATCTGCACTGCAGGGCTGCTCATGTTGTGACAAACACCTCAAACGTGTATTCTCGTAAAGACCAATTCATAGTTTAAGAAATCTGATAGAAGGAAGAATGCACACTCACTTAGCCTTGGACTGCTTAGTATTCGGTATTCATGTTTTCACATCCATACACTGATGCTGCAGGAGACTGGAAAGAATGGGACAAAACCATTTTCCGAAGGGGGGAAACAGATGGATCAGTTTTCAGGTCACAAGCAGGGAAATGTAATTTCTTTCTTCTTTTCTCTTTTTTTTTGTGGGCCTGATTTTGCAGAAATTGAATTCTTTGAGTTTTTCTTGATTTTTGTACCAGACCTAACACACATTTGACAAATTGCTGTGATATCCTTCAGTGTTTGAACTCCAGCTGAATGAAATGTTCTCAAACATGAATACGTTTTCCTTCTGACTTGAATGAATAGAATTCTATATTAATGGGTGTTGGAATAAAAGTTGAACATCCTTCTGTCCACTATGTGCATGCAGCTCCTATTATTAGACACCAAAGACGCATACTGTGAATATATTCGGCTGCTATACTTTGTATGGCTTACAAATATCGGCAGATTAAAGGACCTGAAAGGCTTGAAGTAGCGTTATGCTAGCTGACACAATGGACAATAACACATGGAGTCCTTCTTTCTTATAGTTATATATGTCCATTAGCCACAGCTTTGGCGCGTGTCTTCCCTATGTAATGTGAAGCTTTGAGGAATTGCTTTAATGCTCAGCTCTGTCAGTGTGAAGTGAAGGCAGGCAGCCATTCATTTAGTTGGTTGAATCCAGTTTGGCCTGTAGGTATTACCAATCTATTACCACCATCCACTGCTCGCTGTGCATCGAGCACTCTGCACACACTGGTGCTTTGTAGTGACAGAACAAAAACCTGGTATCCATTGAAAGAACCTATTACATGATGCATGCATGCTCAGTCATGCACATCATCCTTCAGACTGCTTATGGCTGTCTGAAGGAGAAAATATTGGTTATTGAAGAGTGATATGTTTTTCCATGTTGTTTAATTTTGTCCACCGAGTGGAAAACTTTTTTTTTTTTCATCACTGAGATGCGCCCCTGTACACACATCTACACATATACACACCCGTTCACTGATGTAAGTTATGCATGTATATCTGTATCTAGTTGCTATTTGGGTCAAAATGTTGATGTTTTTCAAATGTCAGCATTAATGAAACAAACAAACAAACAAAAAAACCTTTGATGGTTCAAGTTATCCAGAGTGTTCTGAATTGGCTTCATCAAACACTGAAAATATATCATGAAACCCTTGAAAAGCATGTAATGATATTACATGGAGCTAAAACGCCACCACAGCACAAAACCACCAATCACAAAGGTTTTCACATGCAGACACCGCAAAAGACAAGATAGACAAGATACAAGGTGCGTACAACTAAGTGTGAGGTACATACACTCTCTATCACACTCACTCCCTTGCGCAGCTGTATACACATCCATACACACTTTCATCACCTTTTCAGGCGTGACAGGTAAAAGTGAACCTGAAGCTGTTGTTTCAGTCACAGTACACACGTCTCCTGGCATGAAATCAAGCCCAGGCATTTCCAGTGAGCTGTACAACCACACAAGCTATTAATTCATCTGCCAATACACAGCTGTACAAGGGAAGTAATTACCCGAAAGTCTGAACACATATGAGCAACCACCCACAGTAATTTACACATGCCTGTACATGTTCACTTCCTTCAGCTGTATGTAATCAGCTGAATCTTAATTAGAACAGTGTAGCCTCCTTTCAGTATTAGCATCAACCCTCTGGTTTATATCAAAGCTTAAAGGCTTAAATGCACTTGAATATGATATGCCTCTATGCTGGGAATTAACACACTGCAGAGTGAGACCACAGCATGCAATAAGTGAATACAAATGAATGGTATTATCTTGTGTGATGTTAGGTCTCTTCCCCACATACAGACATTGATATGCAGCCTCAGACACATGTAGGGCAAAACGCGAGTCAAGATGCAGGCTGGTTTTCTGTACGACATCCCTCTGATGAACCCCTCAGATAACAATGCGTGATGGGAAGCAGATGTGTTACAGTTGTTCAATTAACCCCCCAGTCCTTTGATACAGAGGGTCCCTGAATATCTCAACATGTTCAGTCATAACTATTTGCAGAGCGTGACCCAAGGAGACACGTGAAGGACAGAAATGAGACAAAAGAGGAAGACAAAAAGAATGAAAGACAGTTTGGTTTCAGCCAGGCTGAAACAACGTGAAACCAGAGGGCTGTTTGTAATTTATCAGCTTCTAAAGGCCAGTGCAGACACATTTACTCACTGTGTCATGAAGAAACATATTTCTCCCCTGTCTGTGGAATCAGCTCATATCAGCGCCTTTCCCCTGTAACTGAGAGTTTCCCTCAGCGGTGTAATAAGATTGTGTCCCTGTATGCCATAGCATCCATGATTAGAGTATTTTCCAATGTTAAATTTTATCCATATAGTGTCAAGAGTAGTGAATTAGATATGCTGGAATTGAGTAGACTTCTATCTGACTGCACTGTTCCTAAGGTGTACCACTGTAATAGTTTTTATGAAGGAGGTGTAAGATAGCCATTCCTTCTAGTTTTCATTTTACAGATGTAAAGACGACGTTACACTTCTGTGATATCGTGAACCAAAATAGTTTGACAGCTGGATGCTGGAGGTCCAGCTACGGGTACAGCAACCAAGGTTTAAAATGACCTAAATGAGGCAATTTTCCTTTCTGTGCTCTTTTAGTGGAAGTAGATAAAATTAAGAAAGAAATGACTTTAAAGTTAGCAGCATTACGATATGATCTAAAAGTCATACTGACAGAAAGAACAGAATAAGCTGGAAACCCCATGACTGTAAGAAGCATCACTTTTATCCTCCATAATCCCCCGTTACGTGCTGGATAATTATTGTGCATGAGGACGTCTGGTCAACATCATCATGTATCACAGGTTTCTCTGTCATTTGCTGTAGTTTACAGTAATCTGTTTAACAGTGTGTGTTGTACTATGCACCAGTAAAGCTCTGTATAAGCTAAAATGAGAACCTTAATGCAGCTCCTCAGTGTTTACACAATTTGAAGGCTGTGTGGAGAGAGGGGCCTTAATGTCAGTTCAGATTTTAACACCTTTACTATTCTGTTTCACTTGATATTATTCTCACATAAACTGTACTTGACTGCATTTGTACTTAATCAAATTACCACTGATTAGTTGAACAGCAAACGTAAGCATTCACTGCTGTGTACTCTGTGCTTAGTGGGAAATTAAAACCATCTGAGAGAAATCTGTGAGTTATGATTTTGGGCTAAATGAACCTAAAACTGACTGCAGCTTAAAGCAGGGTTACAGTCACACTGCCGTTTAATCACCTGAAGTCATTTTTGACCTGGGCCTTCTTTAAAGGTTAACCCAGTCCTGCATCAATATTACCAGGTGTTCTCTCTCTCTCTCTCTCTCTCTCTCTCTCTCTCTCTCTCTCTCTCTCTCTCTCTCTCTCCTTGTGTTTCCAAAGGTGTCTCTTTCTATAGATTTCATTTCAGCCTAACTGTTTTTAATACAATGCTGCTGTTTAGCTGCCATGTAAAACCATGTGTTTGCACTGGTAGTTAATGTTATTTCATGTATGTATATACAGCATCTGTGCATATTTTACTTTCCTGCTTCGTGTCGTTTGTGCTACATGAGAAGCAAAGTGAGGGCATTTCAAAATCAATAAAGAAGTCAATAAATAAATAAATGAGTTAATAAATAAAGACTGTGACAGTGTCTAACTGTCAGTGCTCAGGGTTTGTTGTGGGTTTTTGTTTCTTATGGACATTGACCTACTCATACCTCGGGTCTTACTACCCTCTGTCCATCCCCATTCAGAAATTCCTGCGGTCGCCCCTGGTTACCAATCATCACCGGTCATTTGTGCACATGCCTACATGCCTGCGCTGCGCTGCGCGAGGCACATACAGTGTATAGCTGTCAGATGCGGTTGCGCGCTTCTGCCGCACACCGAACAAAGAGCGAAAACAGTGCGCATCCCACACTGTAGAGTTACACGGGGGACTCGCTTTGTTTCTCTCCTCTGCTGGTTTGTGTCACTTGGATTGGAGGACTGTTTGTGTCGGCGTCCCAAGATGAACCAAACCGCCACCGTCTCGCATCAAGTTAAATGCCAGTCAACGAAGGCTATCAAGGTACGATTCATGAACTACTGTTCTCCGCTGTGATGAACTTATGCCTGTTTTATGTAACTCCGTATCAGCAGCAGCTCCGTAACAGCTCAAAACTTCGGTGCGGGCTTGGTGAGGGGGAATGCGCATTGACGCGCAGCACTTTGGAGATGCTTTGAGAATATGCATGTCAGCATCTCCGTTATAACCCGATGAAGTTGCGTCTCCTATGTGAAACAGTTTAATGTGGACATGAACGGTAAATAGGTAACCTGAATCCTCTGGCCCGGTTTGATTGAGGAAGCTCCAGTTCTTGACGTCCAGTGTAAATGTGTTGGATGAGGAGCCACACACTGGCGCAGTGGCGAGATTTCATTCATATCACGTCGCGCTCCTTATTATTATAGTGTCTGTATGAGCCGAGAACAGAAATTAGAGAGTCTCTCTTCAAAGCTCTGTCTTGTCTCTGTCTGTTACTTCCACGCGGTTACGGAGAGAAAACATGTCTGAAACACTGCAACGTCAAACACCAACAAAGGTATCTGATGGTGCATCAGTTACTTAACTTTGCCGAGCACAGTCTCATGGAGATCAACCTGATTTCCAACCTGTTGTTAGAATTAACAAATCGCATTAAAGTGGTCGCAAGGAGGCTGCAGGAAGTGTGTGTGTGTGTGTGTGTGCTGTAAGATGCTGTGAGACAGTGAGAGGACAGGTAGCGCAATTAACGCTGTCGTTTTCCGTCGCGTCACGATCGAGAAACGTCTCCACACGACAGCATCCGCATTGTCTTCATACTGTGCACCTAAACCTGGGGTGAAGGAGTGTGAGATTTGTGTTGGTGTGTGTGCGGCTTTTGCGTCCCATGCAGTGTGTGTGTGTATGTGCGCGCGCACGCCTTTGTTTGTGTGTGTATGTGTGTGTGACTCAACAACGGTATCGATTTTGCCGCGGGTCCTGCATCACTTTTCAACCTCGATGTCCCACCAGAGAAATTTAGCTTGGGGCAAATGTATCGATCCTCCTCCCCACTATCCCAACGGCGTGCAATTTTGGAATACAAGGCTGAATGTGAGAATTAGTGGAGTTCAACTTGGAATGAAAGATGGGTGAAAATATGAAATTGGTTTATAAGATCCATGATGCTTTTTTTTTTGTGGTATTCCAACATTTTGAGCAGTGAGAATCAGAAAATACTCTGCCCTCCTTGTGGCTTTTCAGTTGCTGAGCTGTGAGACATCATCAGCAGCCATCACTTACTGCCTGTGGAGCCATGTGTGCTCCTGATACTGAGTCCTTCTCTGTGACCCTTGTGCTGAGGCCAGCTCTTCATCTGTCATCTGTCTGTGTGGTGCTGATGTAGCTCAATGTGCCGAGGCCTTAGAGGCTGCTTTTCACCAACCGTCCAGCCGTTTCATAAAGCCAGTGACAGGGACAAAAACAACACACCATCACGTTTTGATTCAAATGCTGCTAAACTCTGATTGGTGCACACAGTCAAACTGCCCTTTGTCAAACTGACTGTCCACTTTACACAAGACAAAAGAACAAAGACAAAAAAAAACACAAATACAGAAATGTCTCACGTCAAAGAACCGAAACCGTTGTAACTTTGGGTTTATGCTGGACTCCATCATTCGTAGTAGGAAGCTGACTGAGGGGACATGTTGTCAGAGCCTTTAAACAGGATGGAAATGTGAACAAAGGTGGTGGTCAGAAAGTCACTGAGTGTCCATTGATTTTTCTGTTTGGAAGAGCTTAGAGATAATATGCAAATTCATGCACAGTCACCAAGCATGACTGAAGTTACTTTATATTATTATTTGCTGTCATCGTCTGTCAGCGGTTCATCGGATTTCGACACTTCGTGGTTTGAACCCTACTCAGCACCCAGTTAGTGGTCCTCGATAGCTAATGAGTCACTCCCCAGAGCCGCATCACTGAGAGGGACTTTCAGCAAGTGTCCAAACACACCTTTATTTGATCAGGTTAAACATTTCCACCTGCGTGAGACCGTTTATGGAGTTTCACAGTCAGTCAGGAGGAAGCCATCCCATCAGGGTGATCTGAAGTATCTACAAACTGTCACCGTGTCCAGGGCGGTCGTTTGGGAGCTTGCGATTGCTTTAAACCAATGAAGATCAATGAAGGTGATTAGAAAAAGCAGCCAATTGGTTTCAGCAGCCAAGGAAAAGGAAACGGACAGGGCAGAAATGACAGGTATTCAGTGGACTAAAGTTTGTTGTCATACACACCATCATGTTTTGATGCAGCGTCTTATTCTTCCTGTTGTATTTAGTCCATGTCACATACATGTGTCTATAATGACATTCATTTAAAAATGGCAGAGATAGAGGTGAACAAAAACAATGTTGCCCAGGTGAAATAGAAGAATTAGAGGACTGACAGAGCTTGTATTATTCTTGTCTTTTTGTCCTGTTCACAGTTTGATGTACTGACACATATTGACACATGGATAAACTGTCTGAGCAAATTAAAAGAAAAAGAAAAAAAGAAAAAGAATAGTCTACAGAAACAGACCCAGCCACAGTGGTTTGAGGATCTTTGCTTTCTCCTATACTGACAATAAACAGAGCTTGAGTTACATTCCTTGACAATATTCAGCCTCATATGCCGTTGCTTAGAGGGTTGCCGTGGGCTGATGCCCTGATGGTTTGCAGGAGTACCTGCTTACTAAAAGGCATTTTCTGAATCTCTTTTCGCAGCGCTGTTGTCTTTCGCTGCCTGTCTTTTTCACTGTTAGGGAAAAACGAACCGGAGCTGGGGCGCTTGCTGCATTGGCAATCGTTATTGTATAAAATCACCCCAAGTTATAACTGCACGCTGAGGTATCTACTGTAGCGGTGTGTGATGCACGTTGCCTTCAGCCGTCTCAGAAGTCAGCGAAACAAGCAGGGATCATGGTCAGGATTAAGAACTCCAAAACTCCTCTGTGTTGTACAAAAACCCGCTAATCTCTCCGTGTCTGACCCCCGTCGTCTGGTGCCGAGGTCTTAACGGCTCTCTGTTATCCTCTTAAATACCCCCTCCTCATATCATAGCTGTGTCCTTATGCCACTAGCCAAGATCCAATTAGGATGAGGCAGCAGATTTTTCGTGGGACTTAACTGCCAGGGTCTCGCTGAGTTTAACAAGGCTGGATGCAGCCCGAGGCTCGTGTCATCAGCGGTCCTTGGAAGTGTCAGGTCCACCCACATGCAGATTGCAGCTATAAACTGGGATTGTCAGGGAAGCAGGGAGCTGTGTCAGTGCTCCTCTCCTAGTGCGCTCATCAGTGATGGGACCACAAGGTTGTGTAAAAGAATGTGCCGTAATTCTCAAGCTGTGCTGTAACACTGTGGATTTACACAGTAGGGATCTTGACAGGAAGTTTGCAAGAGTGACAGTCAGTGATTTATGTAAGTGTAAAGGACTGAGCCTCTTTTTTGAAATACCAATTTTAGGATCCTGTTTCATGAAGACAAGATAGAGTATATCTGAGTGAGAGCGTACGGCTGTGTCAGACTCCCTCTACCTTCAAGCCATTTATAGTCACATCACTTTTAAGGCTCTTGAGTGACAAAAAGCCTGGAACTGAAAATTAAAGTGACATGAAGTGTTGAAACAGTGGGCCACAACAGTGTCTTTCATAAAACCAGAAGTTCTGCTTGTTAAAATCCCTGCCCTAAAAAAAAAAAAAAGAAGCCTTCCTCAGTACAGGTTCTCCATCAGGGACTAGATGGCAGAAAGCTCACAATTAAAACCTCTGCACACGCACACAGAAATATGCATACACACTTTTTTTTAAGACAGATTTATAGCTGTGCATAAGCATGGCACTGTTTTATAAATTGCAATCAATCCAAACCCTCGTGGAATGCAGTCATTTGTATCCTGACATGTTCACCATCAAGTCTGTGATGCTGCTGCACCACGAGGGTAAAAAATATTCTGAGGCAAATCTTTTCCATGAGATATGTGTTCACTTACATCCTGTAACCCAGACATTTTTTTCTTAATGTTGCTGACATTAGTAATTTATGCAAGATATGTTGCAGGTTCTGCTGCTTTACATAATATAACAAGATATATTAGTTACATAATAATTATATAATAAAAAATAAAAATAAAAATAAAATAATTACCTTCACTAAACATTAACACTTCTAATATTATGACTGAGAATCTTTAAATTGCAGTGGTTCAAAAGTGAATATGGTGCAGTTTGACTGAGGCCTATTAACTGTCTGTAACTGACATGAGTCGACTGGTTGTTGACTCTCTGATTGAAAGAATCCTCCAGTGATTTAACCTTAAAATAAAGGATACGTCTGAAGTACATAACAACAGGGAAATTAAAGAGGCTTTTAAATGAAAAAACGAAAGTGAGCTCACAAACCTAATTAATTAAACGCTCTATCGATTGACATATTTTATTACTAGATTATGTCTAACTTATGTATATACTATCTCTAACACATGACACGGAACTTCCATTAGGAAGCAGTGTATTTACATAGTCTATAGTGCTGCTGAGGTGTCTGTATTCTCAGGGGATTTCTCTAACACCTAGTCAGTGAAAATCGTTTCACATAATGTCATTAGTTCTATATTTTTTCAGCATTTTGAAAAACAAATTGAAGTAGAAAACCTTTTTGAGAGCTGATTTCATCCTGCTTTTCCAATATTTATTGATTGAGTCTACTCAATGTCAAGACTTATCCCAAAAGTCGCTGTTTGGAAATCCTCTTCACCAAATGATATTAAATGATTTACTCTGTGTTACATTGGGCCAGTGGAGCAAAAATACACTGGGCTGCCTGCGATGTAGTTCATGAAAACTACCTCAAAATAGAGCATTTTTGTCACTGCAGATATATTCGGACTTTAAACGCTGATGTGCTTTGATCCAGCTCAAAGAGCGCCTTATTTCAGATAAAGTGCTTTGACAGGTTCTTATGTTGCTGCTGCAGAGAAAGGCAGCCAGATTTTAAAGATAAGTAATGAGGACAATGTTGATGATGATGTTCATGGAGACTAAGCTGTAATCAGACTGCTCTGAGTCAGAAAAAAACAAGTCTTAGATTTCAATTTCTACTCTCATGTGTACATCTGAAGCGTCGGTGAGCTTGTTAAACAGCTTAATGTGTGTGACCCCAGCAGATATGCTGTGCATTCATTCCTTCAGATGATGCAGGCTGGATTACCGTTGGTTGCTCTGTATTGCGTGATGTGTTTGTCTTTAAAAAACTGAAGAATACCAAATGATGACGACAGTTTGTAAAGAGTACAGATAGAAAGCCTTGTCTGGATAAACAAAATATTGAATTCAAAACATTTCACTTTCATTTAAACTAGTTGTTGTACGTACACAGCAGCAACGCTCACATTGGCTTTTCCTCTGAGGTTTTCCTATCACCGGCAGGAAGACGAGCATTGTTTGCATTCTTTCTGCCAGCATACACCACAGATAGCTCTCATCTCCGTAACTCAGCAGCCTGGATACTCGACAGCTCAGCCAGCAGGTTATTGAACCTGTGAGGCGTTCCCCTGTTCCGAAGATCTATCACATAAACAGTCTTTAAAAACTGCTTGGGACTGGCTCGCTTTGGATGTAATAGATTGCTGGAATCAGTCTCATAAGAATGATTGCATTGGCTCTTGAGTCGGCGAGTCTATAAATTATAGAGCTATGCCAGCTGATCTCAATATATCCTCCGCTTCAAGTTTATCTCTCATTCCAAAGTCTCACCAAGGAATAAGTGATAGATGTGTGTTAATTTGTTTTGCGGTTGAGATATATCTGCCGCTCATTTGCATAAGAGTGCTTTCTCTCGAGAAGGCTTATTTGTTCCTGAGATGGAAAAAAATGTAACATGATCCAACCTGTCATTTTCCTTATATGTATGTTATACTAGGACTCATGGGTCCTATAGGGTCCTTACTGCTGCTTAATGACTTCCCACACAAAGATGTAAAGTAGTTGCTCCTGAGAACACAATGGATTTTTGGTGTTATTGAGAAAAAAAAAGCAATTAGGCATTCAAACATAAACTGAAAATGTAAAAAGCAAAATGTAAATGAGATGTTAGTGGTTCATGGGTTGAATCAAATGCTGTGTTTGTCTTGTGTTATGTGTGTGGTGGTCGTGTTGGAGAAAATGCCATTTAGAAAATTAATTAAAACATCCAGTTATACAGTTTTTTTGGATAATAAAATAAAAATACACTTAATAGTTACTTTTCCAAAGCTTTTGGGAAAAAAAAGTATTTGTGCATTAGTCTGATAAAGTAGAGTCTGTGAAATTCACGTCAGTGAGACTGGGCTTCAGAGCCTGCTGTGCAGTGAAATTAATAGGTGTGAATGTATCATGAAGCTCTCGCAGTATGCTCTGAATCCTGAGGTGCAAAATGACTAAAGTTCCTGAGGAGTTTTGGTTAATAGCATACTACTATATGCTGTATGCTGTAGATGACAATATAAATGAAAATCTGAAAATCTCTTTTCAGTTTGTAATTATCTGAAGGAAAGTAAGTTTTGGGGATAGAATGGATGTCAAGCAACAACTCAGTGATCTGGTTCATAAGTTCATAACATTTAGAAATCTTGGTGTATCTAAAGAAGTATCCATGCAGAGTTAATGATAAAATCCTTTCCATAAGGTTTTGTGTAAATGTCTATAAGCCACAGGTGTTTGTTTTTAGTTGTTTGCTTTATTATTGTCTTTCATGGTGTTCTGTGGTGTTTCCGTATGGCAGGACCATATGTCTTTGTCTCATCTGGTTGTCCTGATTGCAGGAGGAATTCTTTGAAACACGATTTTGACTTGATGCCATTTTTCAGAGGCCATCTACTGAAAACAAGCGTCCTCTGGGGCCTCAGGTCTCTAACTTAGGTGTGTATAAGA